>CM045738.1:44359796-44419796 GCA_024760905.1 Plotosus lineatus
CCCCACTCTCAGTCCTAGACTCATGCCTTTCCTCTTCTCTCTCTGCCTACGGACACGCCTCCGTCTCTCCTTCTTCCACCTCTCCTTCTTCGACCAACAGTAGTCCAATTTCCATCAGCACCCTGTTGGTTAACAGCACCGATGGCGGTTGTTGTTAACCCGGGCCTCAACCGATCCGGTATAAAATTTGGCTTTACGGTTTATGAAATAATTCAAATAAATATATAATTCAGACTGATGGAAGATAAACTGATCCTCACAATCACACCATTCCACCATTCACAAAAAGATTTTTACAATAAAAATACTGAAAACATACTGAATACATCTGCCTCTCTCTCTCTCTCTCTCTCTCTCCCTCCCATTCTCTCTCTGGCTCTCTCTCTCTCTCTCTCTCTCTCTCTCTCGTTCTCTCTCTCTCCCTCCCTCTGTCTCTCTTTTCGCCACTGTCTGTCTCTCTGTCCAATTATCTGTCATTCTGTCCCTCTGTCTCTGTGTCTCACTCTCTTTCCTCTTTCATTCTCTCTCTCTCTTCCTGTTTCCCTTTCTCTCTCTATCTCTCCAATTCTCTCTCTCCCTCAGACTCTTTCTCCTTTTCTTTCTCTGTCCCTCTGTCTCCTGCTCTCTTTCACTGTGACTCGATTTGTCACTGTCCTTTCATTTTGTACATCTCTGTGCTCTCTCTCTCTCTCTCTCTCTTTCTTTCTCTCCCTCTCCCTCTGTCTCTGTCTCTGCAGTACAAGGAGTAAATCAGCATGTCGGTTCACCGGAGCCCATTTCAGTGATTAATTGTTCCTGCACCGGTGACTCCACCGCCTGTAAATATATTTTTTTTATGTTTCTATTCTGCACTTGTGTAGCAGGCGGAGCTGCAGCTTATTACTGCGAAGAAAAAATTAAATTACAGACCAACCAAAGCAGCCTGCAGTGTGAGAGCAGATGAAACACTTTCAAAATATTTCACCTTGTAATTTTTAACATTTTCTCTCTCTCTCTCTCTCTCTCTCTCTCTCTCATTGCATGTCAGTTAAGACTGAGTGGTTGATGAAATGTTTAATATGGAATTAGCAGAAAAAACTCCAGGACTGTATATGAATAATAATAATAATAATAATAATAATAGTCAGTAGGTTATTAATAGGCGTAGGATGATACCATTATGATCTAATGAATGTTGAGTGTATGAAGGTCCCACACTATACTACAGTACGTATGGTATTCAATAATTCAAATAAAGCCTCTGAATAACTGAAGAAAAAAAAGAAGAGGATGCCCGACTAAGGCAGCTGTCTCGTTATGCTCCACGGTTTTCTTCTCTACGTGCTCTGTTATTCTGCACTAGGCCGAATCCCATTAGAAAAAGAAAAGCAACCGGGAAGAATATAATGAATGCAAACATGATAATCAATCGGCGAAGACAGACAAGGGCCCTCTCGGTCTCCATTATCATATCCAACTTAAACAGGTTACTATTGATCCCTGAGCGGCCCGGGGAAAGGCCAGGACTCGGAACGGAGGAAAAGTTTTAAAATCTTTTACACAACACCAGTGAATACACCATTACACATGAGGAGCCATCACATGTGAGGAACCATTTTGCATGAGGAACCATCATGCATGAAGATCCACTGTGGATGAGGAATCATCACTCCTGAGGGTCCATCACACATGAGGAACCATTGTGCATGAGGAACTGTGACACCTAATGAACATCACACATGAGGAACCATTGTGCATGGAGAACTATCACACCAAATGAACCATCACACATGAGGAACCATTCTGCATGAGTAACTGTCACACATGAACAACCATCATGCCTGAAGAACCACTGTGTATGAGGAATCATTACTCTTGAGGAACCATCACACATTCGGAACCATTCTACATGAGGAACTGTCACACATGAACAACCATCATGCATGAAGAATCATTACTTCTGAGGAACCATCACACATTTGGAACCATTCTACATGAGGAACTGTCACACATGAACAACCATCATGCACGAAGAACCACTGTGCATGAAGAATCATTACTCCTGAGGAACCATCACACATGAGGAACCATTGTGCATGAGGAACTAAAATGCCTAATGAACCATCACACATGAGGAACCATTGTGCATGAGGAACTATCACATCTAATGAACCATCACACATGAGGAACCTGAAGGGTGATGGCTCTTCATGTGTGATGGTTTATTAGGCCATCACCTTCAGGAACCCTCATGCATGAGGAGCCATTGTGCATGAGGAACTATCACGCCTAATGAATCATCACACATGAGGAACCATTCTGCATGAGGAACCATCACACATGAGGAACCACCACACATGAGGAACCACCACACATGAGGAACCTGAAGGGTAATGGCTCTTCATATGTGATGGTTTATTAGGCCATCACCCTTCAAGAACCCTCATGCATGAGGAACCATTGTGCCGAAGGAACCATCATGCATGAGGGTTCCATCACCCTTCAGGAACCCTCATGCATGAGAAACCATTGTGCCGAAGGAACCATCACGCATGAGGGTTCCATCACCCTTCAGGAACCCTCATGCATGAGGAACCATTGTGCCGGAGGAACCATCATGCATGAGGGTTCATCATACTTAGGGAGCCATTCAGTAGCAACCAGGAAGAGAAAAGAGCAGCGGATGTACGCACCTGAAGGAAGTGGATTTCCACTGACGGCAGGGAAGCGTTCTCCTGTATAACGGGGACACGATGCTGCTGGAAGTTTCCACAGGAAGTGAGGCGTGTCTCCTACACAGACCAGGATGGGGTATTACAAATTGAACCACTGCTATCTTTTACAAATATATTCTCCAGTCTGCAGTAATGAAGTCTGTAGCTGAAGCTATGAACATTGTAATAGTGTCAGCATGATCACACTATTTACAGAGATTTATTTATTTACTTATTTCATTCTGGATAAATTACAAGTCATCTCTAATCCCCTGTATGTGAGAACCGCAGGCCAGGAGCGGGCAGAACTGTTCAGACCGATGCATGCTGGGATACGGCTGTATATAAGAGAGATGGATGAGGGAGGACGTCAGAGGAGAACAGATGGTGAAAGGTAATGAGGATGAAATAAACTTTGTGTGGTCCACACTGTAATATGTGGTTGCCCCCAGTAACAACACACATAAAGACCCACAATGCATTTCAGGAAGGATTATAAAAGTTTGATCACCATGTCAGGGTGAGATACGGCCCGCATTTACTGAACCACAACCTTCTGAATAAAGCCAGGAAGTGATCAATGTGGTCGAGGGAAATAAATAAATTGACTGTCCACTTGAATATCAAGAAGACGGGAACAACTAAATTAATTAATTCATTCATTAATTAATTAATTACAAAGAAAAAAGAAAGAAAGAAAGATTTTGATATGATTAAAAATATACATTTATTTAATTGCTGTAATAAAAGTCAGGATTTTAGTATTATTTTATTATATTTCTTAATAAATGGCTTGATTCTTTTTCTGCTAAAAGTTTTTCCAGACTATGTCTTTTCTATTTGGTTTGTTATGATAACTTTTTTTTTTTTAATTCTATATAATTAACCCTGAAGCGACCAAGCTATTTTGGTGACTAATATGACCGAGTAGGGTCATTTGTGAGCCCATTGTCTTTATACAGGGATATTTCTATATAAATGATTATTTTCGGGATCTTCATATTTATTTCACTCTCAAATATATTCGTCCATCATCTTATGTAATAAAGAATGGAATTTGATATATTTTTACAAAAAATCAGAAAAAAGCAGGAAAGGTAAAAAATAGGTACGGTAAAGTCCATTGAGCTTTTTGCACCCGAGTCATAGCGACTCATCAGGCTGGTGCTTATCCCCGGTTTCTGTAACGTGAAGCGATCAGGAGTTCACCTCGTCCTGGATGGGACGCAGGTCCATGGCAGGTTACCTTCCCAGTATATTTTTACTGGTTCCCATTTACACTGCTGGGTGAACAGAGGCACACTTGTGGTTAAGACCTTGCCCAGGGGTTTTAGCACAGTGGGGGTCAAACTGGGATTCGAACTCACAACCTCCCGATCATGAGCGCAGCACCCTAACCACTACGCCATCGGCGCCACTAAAACACACAATGATAGCACAATATTATATTTATTTGCACAACCCTTGTCTGTTACATCTTGAATTACGCATGTTATCTTTTATTTGTTTCTTTGCATCAAAAATGAAAACAAATAATAAAAAGTAAAGTTAATTTGCATAAAATATGCATTACAATGTGGTCGGATAATTTAGATATGATCATAGAATCTGATTCATGTAACTGTCAGAATGATCAGATCATTTTTTTGTAACCGCTTAATCCTAATTCGGGTCGCGGGGAGGCTGGCGCCCATCCCAGCCTACTCCGGGCAAGGGCAGAGCAGCTCACCAGGCCATCACAGGGCGGAAACATGCTGACGGCTTTACAGCTCCTTTTGTTGAAAGTCAGCAATGGTTCTCTTACATGAACCTCCCACCATAGACAGTGGGAGACATGGCCGGCCTTTGATAACCCAGTTAATGCACTGGGGGGGGGGGTCAGTGACAACCTTGTGGAAAGTGGGACTCGAACCAACAACCTTAGGGTCAGCGATCCAGCGCCCTATAGCACTAGGCCACCATTGCCCCTGTCAGCATGAAGAACCATCAACACCATCTGAAGACAGAAAATTTTTTGTCAAAAATCTGATAGATCTTCCTGGGGGTCATAAGCGACTCGCACAAGTTTGGATTCTACTCGCCACACGGATTGGCCGATCCTTACAAAATTCTATCAACAAATGCAGGACAAATCGATTGAGAAATTCTTGGTAGGAAACTTTTTTCTGATTAAAATTAGAAAAATGGCGTCCGAATATATATTCCCGGGATCAGATATGACCCGACTCGGTCACTTGAAGGTTAAACGCTCTCATCTCTATGAGTTTTTGTGTGAGTTTGGAATCTAGTTTATTCTCAAAGAGTTGATATTCGTGATTATAAATCATATGAAACACGTCTGTCTGTTCAATCTACGTTAATTAAATATTTAAAATCCTGAACAGTTCCCTGAGAGACTCCGAGAACGCCAACGCCGAGATACTGTATAAATATAACGACTGAAACATAAAGAGACTTAAATAATCCATGGAGGAAATTACTGATCTGATGTAAACATCTACAGGACCTATTATTTATTATTTATTATTTATTATACAGTACTCATTATTTAGTAGAATGGAAATGCATCATGGGAAATAAAAGTCTCAGAATGCTCCAGATATCGTTACTTTCCTGATCAGAAGGAAAATGAAAATGAATGAAAGGGTCTCTCTCTCTCTCTCTCTCTCTCTCTCTCTCTCTGGTGTGTGTGTAAGTTTGTGTAGGTGTGTGTGTGGTTGTGTGTGTGGTTATGTGAGAACATCTCAGGCTCACACCCTGCTGTCTTCTCAATCTGCTTCTCCAAATGCCACAGTCACCCTATACAACACCTCTGTGTCACTGCAATGGAGAGATTCTGTGTGTGTGTGTGTGTGTGTGTGTGTGTGTGTGTGTGTGTGTGTGTGGAGTGTAAATGCGTGTTTGTGGGAGAGTGTGTGTGTGTGTGTGTGGGGGGGGTAAGTGTGTGTTTGTGGGTGAGAGAGTGTGTATGTGTGTGTGTGTGTGTGTGTGTGGAGTGTAAATGCGTGTTTGTGGGTGAGTGTGTGTGTGTGTGTGTGTGGGGGGGGTAAGTGTGTGTTTGTCGGTGAGAGAGTGTGTATGTGTGTGTGTGTATGTGTGTATGTGTGTGTGTGTATGTGTGTGTGTGTGTGTGTGTGTGTGTGTGTGTGTGTGTGTGTGTATGTGTGTGTGTATGTGTGTGTGTGTGTGTGCGCACGCGTGGTGGGGGTGTTTTGGTGGAAGGGTTTGAGAAGATAAAAATAGTAAAAATTTGTGACTAGAATCAAATTATGCAAAAATAACCAGAGACAAGAAAAAGAAAAAACAAAACAAAACAAAACAAAAAAAAAAAGAAAATGCAATTATAAGTGGAGAAGGGAAACAGAGATAATAAAAATAGAATAAAAATATATATATATTTCTTTAATAAAATTACAAAGAAGACCGAGTGTGTGTGCGTGTGTGTGCATGTGTGTGTGCAAGTCTGTGTGTGTGTGTGTGTGTGTGTGTGTGTGTGCATGTGTGTGCGTGCGTGCGTGTGTGTGTGTGTGTGTGTGGGGGGGGTGTTGCAGTGTCTTGAGGGAATTTGACTATTTATAGTTTCTCTCACACAGGTTTCAGTCATTTTAAATTATTAATGACCATCTTTTAACTTTCTCACTGTCCTCTTACTGTCCCCTCAATAGCCCCTCACTGTCCTCTCAGGGTCCTGTTACTGTCCCCTTACTATCCCATAAACATCTCTATTTATATCATCATCATCATCATAATAATTATAATGATAATAATTATAATGATAATAATGATAATAATAATAATAATAATAATAATAATAATAATAATAAATAGCAGAAGAAATTGCATTTGGAATTGTTACACACCTGACGGTTTTCGTCGGAGCGACATACTCCGGTCTGAAACACATGATAAAAATTAAAGTCAGTTTAAAAGTCAGATGTTAATGTGAACACTCGCCGCTGCAGTCAGATTCAGATGGCTGATGGTTTAGAACCAGAAGCTCCAACTTCTCCTGAGTGAACTTTCATCTCCTGCATAAATGAAATGTTCAGGGTGGGGCGGGGAGGGAAGGTTGAGGCGTCTGGATAAATGATCGCAAGGTTATAATTTCTTAAAATGATCTCACCTCAGTAGAATCAAACCAAGAATACAATCCACTGCACTATTTATATTTTGAGTGACATCAGTGTCCAACGTGAATGTTAAAGACCATTTAAAAAGAGTTAGATATAAAACATGAAAACAACATGAATGAAGCCAAAGTGACTGATTTTTTAAAAAATGTAATAAAAACTAAGGAGAAGTAGAAAGCGAAGACGTGTTCCCTGGTGGGGTGGAAGTTAACACACCCACCTGACAGCAGGACGGTCCTGGTTCAAAGTTCCCGGACTCAGCAAGGCCATTTGTATATCCTCTCCATGTTTGCGAGTGTTTTTTTTTGGGTGCACTGGTTCTGTCACAGAGTCCAAGACATGCACAGTAGCCTCTGATTGGCTGTTCCAAATTGCCCCAAAGTCTGAGTGTGAGTGTAAATGGTTGTATTTGTTGGCCCTGCGATGACCTGCTGCACTATTCAGGGTGTATTCCTCACCCAGAGTCAGCTGAGGGTTCACCCTCCCAACAACCCTAGTGTTATAAAGTTGCATCTATCTATCTAGTGCCCGAGTCGTAGGACGACCGTTGGTGACCCACCATGAAGGATAACACCCTGGTTATCATCTTCATGAAGGTTTTCTCGGCAGGATTAGTGCAGTGGTTTGCCATTGCCTTCTGCACAATGCGAACCTACAGGCAATTTAGAACGGACAATTAACCTACTGTGCATGTCTTTGGACTGTGGGAGGAAACCGGAGCACCCGGAGGAAACCCACGCAAGCACGGGGAGAACATGCAAACTCCACACCGAAATTCCCAGGCCAGGAATCGAACCCAGGCCTTCTTGCAGCGAAACGGACGTGCTAACCACTACGCCGCCACATAAAGTTGTATGATGTATAAATGAATGAATGAATAAATAGGTAAGGATTCAAAGCAAGTGTAATGGACGGTGATACGCGGTGACGGGGGACTGAATGGACTTTAATTCACCTCTTAATACCACCACTATAACGTCGCAGTTATACAAACCATCAATAATATACAAAAACATAATACAGTGGTACTTCGTCTAACGAGTGTCCCTTATAACGAATTTTCCTTGATACAAGCTTTGATCCCACCAAATATCCGCTCCATCCAACGAGCAAAAATTCACCTTACGAGCTGTCTTTGAAATGGCTTTTCAGGGCTGATTAGCCTTGTATTCTTCCGTGTGTCGTCCTCAGCTCTGAGAACGCCTTGTGCAGTGCTTCTCAATTATTTTCTGTGATGCTTCCTCTATGAAGAAAAAAAAACATTTCACGGCCTCCCAGCATCCCACGTGCGACTATAAATAGTGTTTACTGCACTTCATATCATTTGCTCGGTGCTTTTCTCCATACACCATAGCACGACAGTGAGAGCGCCACTGCCACCTACTGTCGAGGATGCGCAATCACACTTAATTCTAGTACAGTATGGCAGAAAAGCATGTTCCCCAGGGTCAAGCCTTTCCTTGCTGGCATTCATAGCATACACACAAACAAAATTCTCCTCCTCCTTCTCCTCCTCCTCTGTTATGCACCACCTCCTGCCTGACAACATGACATCTTCGCCGCAGTCGAATATATTAGGTGAAATATACTTGTTTGTGGCGGGTTATATGAGTTTGGGAGGGGCTTGGAATTAATTGATTGATTATTTCTTATGGGAATGATTGCTTCATACAACAAACTTTTTGGCTTACGAGTTCACCCTCGGAACGAATTAAATTCGTTAGATAAGATACCACTGTATAACCAGGCATGGCATTGCAGAGAGAGAGAAATTTCATGCATTTCTGCTGATAACTATGAGCATTACATCACTTTCACCAGCCAAAAGTGAAAAAAGTCAACCTTACCTCCACCTCCTCGACCTCTTGTTATGATGGTAAACTTTTCTGGAAAACTCTGCCATGAAAATGGATTTTTAATAATTAAGTCTGACACCAAGTTTAATTTTCCTCCTCCATCAGTAAATGTGTGAAAAAAAATGAACTTAAATGTATCGTGTGCAGATCACTACAGACTATTCACCTAGTTTTGCCCTGACTAGCCAATCAGACGACGGAAAAACGTTGACGTTATTGTAGGCCCGCTAGCCGACCTTGTGAGGCGAATCTGGAATCTGATTGGTTAAAAAAAAATCCCCATTGCTTATGTTGTTTAAATGATATCGGCTAGCGCTGCTGATTCTGAAGGTCCAGGTCAGATTACATTGACATGGCAGCACATAGAAGCTGAAATCTGATTGGACAAAAAAAAAAAATAACATTCATATACACACTGGAAGCAGTGCAGCCAAGAGACGTTACGGAATGAAGAGAATAGAGTGCTGGGGATAAATTAGTACAATTTAATGGAACAAATACTAGAATTAGGTTGTAAATGTAGGTCAGTACTTCTGACAGTGTTTAGAATGGCATTAAGGCTTTGCTGGTCCTGACGGCCCAACACTGGTATTATGAACCAGACAAAACTGCATATAGTGATGTAAACCATGTGGTTTTTAATTCCACCAGAGACGTTGGTGAAAACCAGCCTGGTGTTTCTATGCATTTTAGGAGCAGCCCGGAGTGATTAGTAATAAACGACAGACGAGTTTGAATTCAATGTTCGACACTGCGGATAATCTCAAGTCTCTACATCACCCTGCACAGGGAGGTAATAAACATCAAGACCACGACACGACCCAATTTACTGCAGCTGCATGGATGAGGGGGGGGGGGGGGGGGGGGGGGGGGGGGGAGCTGAAAGGGGAGGAACATGAGGATAAAGCAAGATAGTGACATCAAGGGGAGAAAAAGGAACTTTAAGATGTATACATAAGCCAGTGCGGGGATGTAGTGGGTAGTACATCTGCCTCCAGGTCTTGGGTTCGAGTGGCTCAGTGATGGTCTTTCTGAGTTCAGTCTTTATGTTCTCCCTGTGCTTCCATGGGTTTCCTTCAGGTACTCTGGTTTTCTCACATAGTTGAAACACATACATTTCAGGCGATTCGGCTGTTCCGAATCGGCCCCAGGTGCGAGTGTGAGTGTAAATAGCTGTGTAAGTGTTAGCCCTGCAATAGACTAATGAGTTGTTCATGTTGTACACTACCTTTTCCCCCAGAGTTGGCTGACATAGGCTTCAGCCTTTCTTGCAACCCAAGGGAAGGCTGGAGGATATGTCTGCCGACTCTGAGGGAAAAGTGAGTTACATGAATTGGTAAGAATTTAGATTTGAACTCAGACGCGTGTACATTATTTTTATTATTTAATATAAAACCAGCGTTTATCTGCTTCATATTTACACACAAAATTAATTGAGTATGATTTTCTATTTATAAATAAAGAATTAAATATATTCATAAGCATTTGGATATATATTCTTCTTCTTCTTCTTCTTCATATATATATTATAGACAAACAGATAGACAGATAGACAGATAGATAGATGGATAGAATAAATCAAGTTTTAAATATAAATCCGTAAAGAACTTTCCGGTGAGATGGTGCTGTGAAATGATTCTATATCTGCATCTGTGCATTAAGATGGATGTGTAAACTGAGACGCTGTCTAAAAGAAGCAGTTTATTTCAGCAGGACAATCGATACACCTGAAGGTCACCACAGACTAGGAGCACAGAGAAGACAGGATTTATACATTTAGAGTTCTGTGGACGCGTGTTAGCCGTGTGGTAGCAGGGTTCAGTACACGTGTATTAAATGTGTGTCAGGGTTCGGTGGACGTGTGTTATGTATCGTAGTTCTGTGGATGTGTGTTAGCCATGTGGTATCAGGGTCCAGTAGATGTGTATTAAATGTGTGTTGGGGTTCTGTGGATGTGTGTGTTAGCCGTGTGTCGGAGTTCTGTGGGTGTGTGTTCGCCGTGTGTCGGAGTTCTGTGGGTGTGTGTTCGCCGTGTCGGCGTTCTGTGGATGTGTGTGTTAGCCGTGTGTCGGAGTTCTGTGGGTGTGTGTTCGCCGTGTGTCGGAGTTCTGTGGGTGTGTGTTCGCCGTGTGTCGGAGTTCTGTGGGTGTGTGTTAGCCGTGTGTCGGAGTTCTGTGGGTGTGTGTTAGCCGTGTGTCGGAGTTCTGTGGGTGTGTGTTAGCGTGTGTCGGAGTTCTGTGGGTGTGTGTTAGCCGTGTGTCGGAGTTCTGTGGGTGTGTGTTCGCCGTGTGTCGGAGTTCTGTGGGTGTGTGTTCGCCAGTGTCGGAGTTCTGTGGGTGTGTGTTCGCCGTGTGTCGGAGTTCTGTGGGTGTGTGTTCGCCGTGTGTCGGAGTTCTGTGGGTGTGTGTTCGCCGTGTGTCGGAGTTCTGTGGGTGTGTGTTCGCCGTGTGTCGGAGTTCTGTGGGTGTGTGTTAGCCGTGTGTCGGAGTTCTGTGGGTGTGTGTTCGCCGTGTGTCGGAGTTCTGTGGGTGGGTGTTCGCCGTGTGTCGGAGTTCTGTGGTTGTGTGTTCACCGTGTGACCTAATTCTGTGGATGTTTGTTAGCCATGTTTTGGGGTTCTGTGGATGTGTGTTAGCGGTGTGTCGGAGTTCTGTGGGTGTGTGTTCGCCGTGTGGTATCAGGGTTCAGTAGATGTGTATTAAATGTGTGTCTGGGTTCTGTGGACATGTATCCGCCGTGTCAAGGTTCAGTCGGCGTGTGTTAGCCGTGGTACTGGTTTAATGGATGTGTGTTTGTGTGTGGAGCTGTAAAGGAGATTTCTCTTCAGGTTGTGCTGTTAGCGTTGTTCTAGACACTTTTGTAAAAGGTTCATTACCGTAGGGTTGCGTTATTAAACAAATTGTTTGTGATGTAAACACAAACATATGCACATGTACACTGTAATCTTTTAAATAAATAAGTGAGGTGAGTGTTATACGATACGTATTCATGAACACAATCCCATCTTATCTGAATCCCAGAAGCGCTGCACCACAACTGTAACTCAGAACTCGGCGACAGTCACATTAGCGTTAACGACACTGTTCCTCACGCAGTGTAGAAAACACGGGGCAACATTTATTATGAACGCTGCATAAAATCGAATGACATGAAACATCACATTAGCATTAATGAGGCTCATCTTGGAAACAGCCGTGATATATTTTTATGAACTGGAAATAAAAGAAGAAACACAAATAAATAAATTAAATTAATATTTTTCAAAATGAGCATAGCATTCAGTCAGAACCTGAAAACAAACATCAGAAGCGAGTGTGAGGATCGGAGGGGTTTTAACGAAGATTGCATTGTGATGATAAACAACCGGGTCTGTTTGGCTCTCAAAAATAGCAGATGCTGTGGGGTGTGTCCTGGTATCCAGGGGTAGTTGACTACCCAAGATGTAGAAGGAAGAAGAAGCAGTGAAGTGGAAGAGGATCATGGGAGCACGAGACTTACTGTCTGTAGGGAATGACTGCGAGTTCGTCTGGTTCGATCTCACACAAGAACTCGCAGTCATTCGCAAGAAGGTTAGAGAAACGAGTTTGGAACTGAAAGGTCATTGGTTCAATGCCCAAACCAGCAGGAAAAATGTGAGTGAGTAGCACCTTCCCTCCATCCTTCATGGCTGAAGTGCCCTTGAGCAAGGCACCGAACCCCCAACTGCTCTCTGGGTGCTGCAAGTGCTCTGTGTGTGTGTGTGTGTGTGTGTGTGTGTGTGTGTGTGTGTGTGTGTGTGTGTGTGCACTGCACGCTCATTGTTTAGATGTGTGTGCTCACGTTGGATTGGTTAAAATCAGACGCCAATCCCCTTGAGAGATTAATACAGTACAGTAGGCCCCCATTTTTCGCGATGGTTCGGTTCAGGTCCTTCCAGTGGATCATGAAAATCCAAGTAAATCCAAGTAACAAGTAAATACATTCTATAGCCGCTACTGTCTGTCTGTCTGTCTTCCTTTCGGCTTTTTCCCTTTCACTCGGGAGTCGCCACAGCGAATCGTCTGATTTGCACATTTCATTTGGCAGAGGTTTTTACGTCGGATGCCCTTCCTGTCACAATCCTTTCGCAAGGGACAGAAACACGCTGACGACTTTGCAGCTACTCTTTACGAAAGTCAGCAATGGTTCTTTTACATCAACCTCTCACCATAGACAGTGACAGACATGGCCCGCCTTTGATAACCCAGTTAGCTGCACTGGGGGGGACAGTGACAACCTTGTGCAGAGTGGGACTCGAACCCCCAACCTTTGGATCAGCGATCCAGCGCCCTATACCACTAGACCACCACTGCCCCACCTATAGCCGCTACTGTATTATTAATTAATACAGTAATAATACAGTAGTAATACAGTAATAATGCAGTAATAATGCCACAATAATCCCGTAATAATGCAGTAAAATGTAGTAACAATTAAGTAAAAACTTTTTAATTTTGTACTGTGACAATATTCATGAATAAATAAAGCGCTTAGGCTCCTCACCAGAAGCCAGAGAAGATGTGGGGCATTTGATTGACATCATAGAGCTTAAATAATCATTAAAAACACACTAAAAAAAGTGAATTCACAATTCAAGCAATCTCGTTGATAACGTGCGCGAAGGAGAAAAAAGAAATGTACACATTATCTGCAACCAATCAGCAGGAGAGAGAAACAAAAGCTGTCAGCCATTGGTTAAATTTGAATCACATCCCAGTTACTTCCGGCTTTGTCGCCAATCCGCGAGTATGCGGGGGCGTGAGGACTGAACCGCGAATGGTCAAGGGCCTACTGAATATAAAACTAAAACCAGGAGTCAGAACGCACAATGTGTTAGAACTCGCCGTGCATGGGGCCATCCACATATACGCATCATTCAGATGGTGCTAATCTTATGGCCGGCGGGTGGGTATACATAGAAGTACAATTTATTTTTCTTCCCGATTGCTCTGTATATGTTTAATGAGAACGTGTTTAGGACGTTGTTTATTGTTCATCTGCTTTGGTAGTAAATAGTGAATAGGAGCTAAAGTTGGAAGTGAGAACTGAGGAAGCGTCGCACCACATGCACGGAAAACGGATCGAGAGGATTCCTCGCTTCGTCAATATATACGGAAATTAATTGGGGTTTTTTTTTCGCCAAATCAGACAATATTAAGGGGTTTCAGCAAAAACTATTTCATAAGTTAATATAATACAAGTGAAGTGTATGTGTGTGTGTGTGTGTGTGTGTGTGTGTGTGTGTGTGTAACGAAAATGCAATTAAATGCATTAAAATGTGTTTAGTATGCAGCTGGTCATGTGCTGGCGGGAAGGAACATCACGTCAATGCCTAGTTGGCTCACTCTCACTGGTTCTCACACACACACACACACACACACACACACACACACACACACACTGCAGCTGGGCACATTTCATTCAAGGGGTTATTTGGAATGGAAATGTCAGTGAGTGTCATGCTACGTCACTTCTGGTGTGGGCGGAGTTGTAATTCTCTCTCTCTCTCTCTCTCTCTCACACACACACACACACACACACACACACACACACACACACAGCTTCCTGTCATTTTACCCTGGTGTCCTGACAGCACTTCAGAACTTCTGCTGACTCTCCAAACACGCTCATGTTTCTGCAGTAGCGCTGATAACGGGACAAACATGTCATCAATAGAGACTCTACATACAGCCATGTTTCCCTCTCCAGCTCGCCTCCAGGATTTCACACACACACACACACACACACACATACATACAAACATATACCAATAATGTCATAAATTATAAATATGTATAAGGTTTTTTTTACATTATTGCATAACGTTTGGTTACAAGCGGGAAATTTGATGCTAATTCAACCTATAAAATCGATGATTTGGTCTCTCGAGTGGCGCATCAACAAAGTGCGTAATTATTAACTCGGAGATTGCAAGTTTGAATCTGGGTTAATGCCACAGCTGTCTGTGAGCGGCAGTCCATGGGAGCGAATTGGCCGAGCTTTCACAGGAGCAAGGGATGTCATTCCCTCACTTCACCGTCACTCACAGCAAACTCCGGCCAATCACTCATTTATATGAGGAGGCCGATAATGCTTTCCCTTCGAGTGTGTTAGACCGCCCCCGAAATGCGCATGCACCACAACTCGAAAAGAGGTGGGCAGCTAGCAGTGCAAGTCACGGAGGGGGTGTGTGCATGCTTTTGCCCCTCCTTGGTCGGTGGTGGTGATAGCGTGATCAGAAAGGTAATACAGTACCTGATGGGTGGGAAATGGATATGAATAAAATCGGGAGAAAATTGGAAGAAATCCAAAAAAAGGATCAAAGTCAGTGGCTTAAATCTTCAGTTAACAATCTCCCAGAAAAGTTGTGCTGATGTAGAAAAACTGAGCGAATCCAGTTCAAATTTCATAATTTCATCACTCACTCAACATTTAACCACAAAAACTTACACAAAACACATTAGGACCATGCAGTAGAATATTATTTTACATAATAGTAATTTTTTTACAGTGACATTCTGTCTTGTTACACCAAAACCCACATATCTAATAAAACCACCGAAGTTACACTTAATACGGGACTTTTATGAACAGGATGTAGATTAATAAAAGTCCTCTGAAGTGTAACCTCATTAAATCACTGCATGTGACATCCACTACAGAAAATCACTGAAGTTATAAACATCAGGTGTGACACTGAGGTGTTATGGTTAACATGTCTGTCTCACAGCAAGAAGGTCCTGGGTTCAAGTCCCAAGTTCAGCAAATGTATTTCTGTGTTGATTTTGCATGTGTGGGTTTCCTCCAGGTACTCTGGTTTCCTCCCACAGTCCAGTTATGATAGTAAGCTGCTTTTGTGTGTGTGTGTGTGTGTGTGTGTGTGTGTGTGTGTTGCTGTATCTTTGCAGACAAGCTGTTCACGGTGTACCCCTCCTTCAGTTGGCTGAGATAGGCACCACCCTTCCCACAACCCTGGTTGAAACAAGGGACTCAGCAAATGAATGAATGAATTGGTCGATTAAACATAATAAATAAATAAACAAATAAACAAACCAGGGCAGGGCAGTGGTGGCCTACTGTTATAGGGCGCTGGATTGCTGATCCAAAGGTTGGGGGTTCGAGGCCCCTAAGTGCAGCTAACTGGGTTATCAAAGGCCGGCCATGTCTCTCACTGACTTTCGACAAGAGGCGCTACAAATCCGCCCTGCAATGGCCTGGCAAGCTGTCCAGGGTGTATTCTATCCTCGCCCGAAGTCGGCTGGGATGGGCGCCAGCCTCCCTGCGACCCTAACTATGATTAAGCGGTTCAGAAACTGATGACCACCAAACAAACCAACATGCTGTAAGAAAACAAGTCTGATTTTTAAGACGGTTTTGTAGAAATGTTTCTATGGTGATGATTTTTTTTTTATTTGTGATGTCAGACACAGTCTCCTCCAATCACAATGGTGTCATTATATTTCCACATTTATGAAATGAATTTAATTCCACATTAATATTGTTGGTTTGAAATTTGAACTCAGGCGGCATGGTGGCACAGTGCTTAGCATGTCCACCTCAGAGCAAGAAGGTCCAGGTCCAATTGCGGGGCTCGGGCACTTCTGTCACGTCATGCTCGCATGGGTTTCCTCCTGAGTAAATTCGGTGTCCACCCATAATCCAAAAAAAAAAAAAAAAAAATGCAGAGTAAGCTAATTGGCTGTTCCAAATTGCCCCTAGGTTTACCTGTGAGTGTGAATGGTTGTATGTCTGTCGGCCTTGCAGTGATCTGGCAAACTGTTCGGGGTGTGTTGTTACTTCGCCAACAGTCAGGTGAGCTCGGCACCAGCCTCCCTAATTAGGATTAAACCGCGTAGAAAATCACGGAACGAGTTTGAACTTATCAACAGTTTCAATTTTAATGCTTTATTGGAATACAACCTTATAATACTATCCGTAGCGCTGAGCTCGATCCTGCTCGTCCTCACCAGGAGAAGAACTTCCATTACTTTCATGACTTGACCTGAAGAAGAAACCTGACGTGGAGTTTCTGCTTCTCCTCAGTGATGGCGTGATTAGTATTCAGGATAAACAAGTCCAGTTATCAGCTTCCAGGAGGCTGAACCGCTCGAATCAAATCACATATCGACTTTTCACCCGGCGAGTTTATTCGAGTTCTGTGAACCTAAGAGTTGCACCGTGTCTGAATTCACTGCGGATGACAAACGAGTCTCTGGAGTGATACGCCATGTGATATTCCAACAACACCCCAACTTCATTTCCAGCCATTTATTTCAGCTCCTTTAAATTCCCAGCTTCACTTTTCCAATTTAAAGTGCGGTTCTTCGTAGACTTTTCTCATTAGCTCAGTAAAGGAACATTGACGGCATTTAAGTTCGCAACTGAGCAATTTGCTTTTGACTTTTTTATTTGAGGCCAGAGGCCCAGAATCGGATCAACATTACGCTGTAGCTGCCATCGAGATAGAAATAAAAAGCTGGAATTCATTTATGAACAAACGGAAAACACTGAAATAAACTGACCGAGCTGCTCGAACAGGATTAAAAAAACATTAATGGTCTTAGGTACGATGTACTGAAAGAAGAAGGGCGTGGCCGGCTTGTCATGATATTTCATGTGCCATTTTTTTATGCGCGAAAGTAAAGACTTAGGCAATGCTTGAACTAGAGCTCTAAAAAAAATGTAACTTCTGTCCTGGTCTGTGTTGGGAGTGGCTCTGAATTTTCACTCTCTTCTCTCTCTTTATACATTGCAGGCGCTGGTGAGGGGCGTGGCTGTCACATGCGGGTGGAGTCCGGAGCACACACCTGATTCCACTCAGGCATCACCGGGCTATAAAGATGAGTGGCATGCTCCTCCCAGCGCTAGAAGATTGTCCCTCTAAGCGATCCCCGTTTCCCTGTGATCTCTCTGGCTCCTGGTTCTCAGCTCTGTGCTCGACCAGTTCCCGCGCTGAAGTTTCCCTTGTCGTTTTGGTAACCATGTTTTCCCCTTATCTCTACGGTGACCACGATTTTCCCGTAACCTTAGTGCCTTCCCTGTGTACAATGTTAGGGGTATGTATATAAATGTGAGTGTGTAAACGGTGTATATAATTAGATTCAGAGTGTGCTGTAACTAGTGTCACATGGTATGACTCAGCTGTAAGGGGGTCTGGAAACTTTGAGATGGACCTGGTTACGCATGCGCCCTGGTGGCGGGTCAGGTGATTCAGAAACTTCGAGAATGGAACTTTCCAGAACTTTGAGGAGGGTATATTAAGGACCTGGTGCCGACTGGCTCCAGCCTCTTCCTGTCTCGTTCAGACTCTTCTAGTCTCGTCGAGGCTCTTCCAGTCTCTTCGGCGCACAGATCCTCTAAGGAAACTCAACGCGGCGGCTCATCACATCCAAGACGGATAATGGAACGCATTTCGACAAAGTTTCATTGTTCGGGACTTCATCGCCAAAGTCCATTGTCCACGTTCATCCACAGCCAATGCGAGGATTTCAATCATTTGTTTCCTTCAACATGCAGGATTCCAAGCCTTTCTCTGCCAGCGCGTGCACCACTTCTAAATTTACCATGCTGCAGGTGCTTGGTGATTATGGTATTCTTTATTTAATGTGTATTTTGGTTGAGCTTTAAGCTGTAAGTATTATTTTGCCTTGCCTTGTTTATATTATTAAATCGTATATAGTTTATGTCGTGGTTTGTCGTGCTTTACTGGCTTCACGGGGCAATTTTCTTCTAAATTCCATACGTCACAAAATTGGGGGCTCGTCTGGGATCGAATCCATTTGGCATACGTTTCAACAATAAACCTCATCTGTATCATCATACTCTGTCTCCTGCATCTTTGGGTCCGACTGAATGCTCCCGGCGTCACAACTTCTCCTGATAAAAGCTCATTCATTCATTATCTGTAACCGCTTAATCCTAATTAGGGCCGCAGGCAGGCGAGCACCCATCCCAGCCGACTCCAGACCAGGGCAGAGTACACCCTAGATGGCTCGCCAGGCCATCGCAGGGCAGCTACACGCTGACGGCTATGCAGCTACTCTTGATGAAAGTCAGCAATGGTTCTTTTACATGAACCTCACACCATAGACAGTGAGAGACATGGCCGGCCTTTGATAACCCAGTTAGCTGCACTGAGGGGACAGTGACAACCAGTTGAGAGTGGGGCTTGAACCCCCAACATTAGTCACTGTCCCCCAAGTGCACTAAGTGGGTTATCAAAGGCCAACCATGTCTCTCACTGTCTGTGGAGTGAAGTTCATGTAAAAGAACCATTGCTGACTTTCGACAAGAGGAGCTGCATGGTCGTCAGCGTGTTTCTGCCCTGTGATGGCCGGTGAGCTCTCCAATAGGGATTCTGCCCTCGCTAAGAGAGAGTGAATACGTGCAAGGACCAGTGATGCCAGAAGCATGTCAACACACCAGTAACCAGTATTTTACTTTATGGTTTGACACAAGTTACAGTTTTTAGAGTTGAAAACATTACCATCACACAAACATTTATTATTATTATTATTATTATTATTATTACTATTATTTTGGTCATTATATACCAGCATGAGGAGTGTTATCCCAGGGTTCCTATGTGTACATGTAGTCCAGAGGGGATGGATATTACAGGCTTTAATTTAAAGCAACTCAAAGATGAGATGCATTTTCCTTATCAATGGTGCAATATACAAATAACAGTAACTCATAAAACATCACCAGTCTCGTGTAAAAATATTAAAACCTCAAAAAAAAAAAAAAAAAAAAAAAAAAAAAAAACAAAATTTACTTTTGTTTACAGTCACGGCCAGAGGTTTTGACAGTGATGCAAATTTTGTTGCTTGGTTTTGTGAGACACGCCCCCCCCCATTTTTAATGGTATGCCTGGGCACAATTACACACATTTTATATGTTTTTGAGACTTTTATTGGCAAATACATCTATTTTTTTTTTGCCAAAAGTCAATATTTACAGTGTTAACCCTCCTTCAAAACTTCAGCAATTCGCTTTGGCATGCTGGATATCAGATTCTGGACTGCATCCTGACTTATTGTGGCCCATTCCTGCATTAAGAGTGCTCGAAGTGCTCGCAATTTGTGCGTTTCTGCTTGTTCACCCGTTTTTTTTGGAGGATGGATTAATTGATTAGATTAAGATCTGGGGAGTTTCCTGGCCATGGATCCAAAACATAAATGTTATGATCTTTGAGCCACTTCGTGATCACTTTTGCCTGATGACCTGCTGCGCCATCAAGCTGAAAAATGCACAAATCTTCACCAAAGTGCTCCTGGGTCGTTGGGAGGATTCGCTCTTGGAGGGTGTTGTGATACCATGCTATACTCATGGCGGTGTTTTTGGGCAGGATTGTGAGTGAGCCCATTCCCTTGGATGAGAAGTAACCCCAAATATGGATGGTCTCGGGATGTCTCACCGTTGGCATGACACAGGACTCGTGGTAACGTTCACATTTTCTTCTCCTGGCAGCCACTTTTCCAAATGTCCCAAATATTCGAAAGGGGGTTTCATCAGAGAAAATAACTTTGCACCAGTCTACTGCTTGCGACTCACTCTGCTTCCTACGGAATTTCTCTGTCCTTGACGTTTTTCTTGGAGAGAAGTCGCTTCTTTGCTGCCCTTCTTAATATCTGGCCTTTGTTTAAAAGTCGTCTCCTCACTGCGTGCAGATGCAGTCACATCTGCCTGCTGCCAGTCGTGAGCAAGCTCTGCACTGGTGGTGATACAATTCCGTAGCTGACTCCTGGAGAGTCATTATAATGCATGTATAAGCCATACTTTCTACATTCATTTATTATCTTATAATAACTGATGTATTAACTGCCCTGCAATGGCCTGACAAACTGAACAGGATGTTCTCTGCCCTCACACAGAGTTGGCTAACATGGGCAACAGCCTCCCCACAACCCTATTAAGATTGAGCTGTTCAGAAAAAGATTGAATGATGTATTAACCGAACTCGAGGTTTTTATTTTTTCCCAATTTTCTTCCTAATTTATTTATATCTAATTCCCACCCATCAGGTATTGCCTTCAAAATCGCATGCCCCCTCTGCGACATGCGATGTTAGGCACCCGCCTCATTTCAAACTGCGGCTCCATGTGCATTTGGAGGACGGTCTAACACACTTGGAGGCAAAGCGCTATCTGCCCCCCTCATACAAATGAACTCACAGATGTCCATGATTGGCTCGCAATCCCTGTGAGTGACAGGGAAATGAGCATATGTCGTCCGTACCTCCAGTGTGAGCTCATTTAGCTCCTTTGGACTTTTAGTACAAACTGGGTCGAAAGTGAGATTTCGTTGTAGTGCTATGAACTGATTTAAAAAACATACCCAAAAAAAGCATAAGTACAGTTGGCTAATGGCTAACGTGCTCGTCTGTCAACCAGTTCGATTGTGTGCACTGTGATATAATTATAATTATACACATTACGTGCTTCTGCATGTGAATATAATGTGCTATCTGTTCAGTGTGCTCTTCGGAAAACAGTCTGGACTGTTTCTGAAATTTAATCAGTTCATCTGGTGCTTATGATGAAGAGCAACAATCAATAACCTCAGTCAGCTCTTCCGCAATCATGCTAACAATCGTCAGAACCCCAGACCCTTTACATTTAACATTTGACAGAGACTCTTATAAAGATTGACTTATATTTATTTATTTATTTATTTAACACAAAAGTGTAATTAAGGGACAACGCTAACCTCTGACCTTCAGAGCAGAGCCTTTCCCCTTTAACACCCAGCAGGACCATACAGTCCTCTTTCAAAAAAATTGCTTATAACTACTAGATGCATTGTACTCGGTGCTGCTGCCGCCATTCAGAACGTGTTCTATACTTGTTCTGGTGTCGTCTGATGCAGCACAGCTTGGTCCCATGTGCCTCAGTCAGCTGTGAGACGACCTTGAGTGCGCATGATTGTGTTGTTCACGAATTTGTGAGTGTTATTATTATTATTATTATTATTATATGAGTGTTATTATAATTTTGTTGAAACAAATGTGTTCGGGGTGTTTCCTTAGGCCTTTTTGATTCGAAAAAACTAGTGATATATATTTTTTTAAACTGCAAAAACTAATTCGGTCATTAAAAGGTTAACCATTGAGCTCCCACAGACCAAACCATCACCCACAGGAAGGCTGAAAGCTATAAAATACACAGGGATGTTCAGCAATGTGGAGACAAAACACCAACAGCATTGGCATTGTACACAATATGAAATATAAACGATACATCAAAAATATCACACTATTGGGTTGCCATCAGCATGTTTCTGCCCTGCGATGGCCTGGTGAGCTCTACAGGGTGTACTCTGCCTTCACCCAGAGTCGGCTGAGACGGGTGCAAGCCTTCCTATGACCCTAATTAGGATTAATTGTTTCACAAAATTCATGAACGAATGAGAAAAAACAAACACTTCCTGAAAAATGATCCAGGGCCGGGTTACACTGTACAAGGAAGGCCAGTGGATCCTCTCTGATCCAACCCATCCCTGTCACACCCTCTTCACGCACCTACCGCCGGGTAAACGGTACAGGAGTTTCTGGCCTTACACCAGAAGATTCAAGGACACAAGCCATCCCACAAGCCATCAGACTACTAAACTGCTGATACTATTTGCACAAAACAATTTGCACACTCATTGCACACGTGGTGTCTGTACACAGCACTACAACTGAACTACAGCCACTGCAGTATGACTTCAATATGCTGTATTTATCACAATTATATTATACAGACATACACACACACACACACACATCACATTATATATATATATATATATATATATATATATATATATATATATATATATATATACACACACACTGTATTTATATATACTTGTTTCTTTTCCAACTTCTATTTTAGGTTTAGATTTCACTTATTTTATTAATACAGTTTTAATTAAATATTTTATCCAAATGTTATATGTGCAATATTGAAAGTGAATTATATTTGCTGGTAATAATACACAATTGTTATCCATATATATATATAAAACAATGAAACGTGAAAATTGAACCATGAAACTCGGTGATCAGGAAGTGGGGTTAATTACATCGCCATTATTTACAAAATACAGTCAGCCCCTACTTAGGAAACCCATGGGTATAAAAATTCTGGGTTACGAAAAACATTTTCCTGTTTTCATCCCCAAGATACAAAAACAACGTCCTCTTACAAAAAGCGCCATATGCGGCATTCAAAATTCAAACACGCCAAAATTTCACACGATGCGCGAGTTGCTCTCTCATTGGCTGTCTCCCAACATCCCGCCCCGCTGGCCTCCCATTGGCTAGGAGGGATGACGCAGCTGAACGTTTCACAAACTTCCTGTTTGTCACACGCGTGAAGGAGAGTTGACTGTTGGCTTATTTTGAGATTGATCGTGCAGCATTATATTTCGTTATCGCCGAAACCCCTCTACAATCGGGACGATATTGAAGCAGAAGGAGACCTTAAAGCGGCAATATAGTGACGGAGGTGATTATTTCAGCACTATATTGAAGAAGAATAATCATGGAAACAGAGTGCTCATTGAAACAAGACCTCCGATCTCGCAAGGAAAAAAGTTAATATTGAACCAGGACCTCTGATCTTTCAAACAGGTTCTGTAATTCTGCTTTAAATAAAACATCCCGTCCATTTAAACATTTAAACAGAATTGCTCCATCAGCTGTGCGTTGTGTGAGAGAGAGAGAGAAAGTGCACACGTGCAAGTGTGTGTGTGTGTGTGAGAGAGAGAGAGAGGAGGCTTAACTCTTTAGCTTTTAGTTTAATTTTTTAGTTGTTTAATTCAGGAAATGTTTAATAAATGTGGCGCATCTGGACCTCCGATCCCTCAAGGAATCAAGTTAAAGTTGAGTTTGGACCTCCGATCTGTCAAGCAGGGAATGCGCTTTGAAATCCTGCTTGTGGGCATGGCCTGCAGCGCCACAATAAACATTTAATGTGTATACAATAGACATTTAATGCATACTGTATTGTGTGTGTGTGCGAGTAAGAGAGAGAGTGAGAGAGAGAAAGACAGGTGTGTGTGTTAATAAAAATGTTTAATAATGGTTTAATTAATAAATATGTTCATAAAACGTTTAAATGGTTTAATAAATAATTTTCTTTTATTTTAACACATTTCATACAAAATTGGTGCACTTTTATCATTTTGAAAGGGTTTCTGGGGTAGTCTTGGGATCCTCGGAATGAATCAAGCGTTCAACATGCAAAATGCGCCCCCTACTTATGAAACTCCCACGTTATGAGAAAGGCCCTGGAATGGATTAATTTCGTAAGTAGAGGACCGACTGTACTGTAACTGCAACGGACACAACTCAGCCGCTAGAGACAAGTCCAAGGTTAATCAGTTTGAAATTCCTTATTACCATTTTCACCACTATCATCATCATCATCCACCTTGAAACTTGAAATGCTCAGAACGTTACGTATGATTAGACATCATGTGACTGAGGGGAGGAGCGTGTGAGTGAATTAAGACTGTACACTTTAATTAGAGAATATTTTCTCTTTATGAAGTCCAACACCGACATCATTGTTTTTTCAATGAGAATCAAGATCAGCCTGATTAAATCCAATCACTGATTACAGCGAAATCAAAAGGAATGAATCAGTGCTTTTCTCTCACACACAGTGGGGTGATGAGCAGCGTGAAGCCAGAACATCAAGCCCAGTATGAACCAGTATGAAACACTCACTGAACTGATAGAGGAACAAAAGGAATATTTTACAAAAAAAAAAAAAAATGGGGGCGCTGCACTGATAATGCTGACGATGAACCGGGGCAGCCGTAGGCTATGGTTAGAGAAGTGGCTTTGGGACCGGAAGGTGGCTGCAGGTTCCAACAGTAAAAGGAGCAGCACCTTCCCTTCCTCCACATAAATGGCTGAAACGCCCTTGAGCAAAGTACCTGACCCCCTGCTCTCCACCCCCACCCACAGCAATTAATACAGTAAATCAAAATAAATTCATTTAAAAAATAAAAAGATTGAGGCAACAAAATCGATTAAATATAAAACTGTACAAAAGTCATATGGACACTCATAGATAAAAATATATTCCATCAGGAACCACAACACCAGCCAATAATCTCCTGGTTGATCGGGAAGAGTGTTCATCATTGGCTGGTTATTTATGATTTGTACTGATATCATGCACAACTGAACACTGGACCTGCAAATAAAGGGGAAACATAATTCTATATATTTATGACAACATTCCAAAAAGTGAAACAGATGATTTAAAACTAATTCACCGTGCAAATAAACAACAGTGCTGAACTTCCCGTGCGCATGCTCAGTGATCATGAAAAGCATGTGTAATATTTTGATATGTGCAACAGTGGAAAGTTTATTAAAAATAAAAGAGTGGGATATGGTGTGTGTGTGTGTGAATATTTTGCACATCTGTGCACAGCTGTAAGAGTAACTAACAGAGCTTACTTCTCCTGGATGGCTGTTAAGGCAGACAGGGCGCTGACGCTGTGGTTGATGTTGTGATGCTGCTGTTGATGCTGATGCATGGTGCACGTGCGCAGGTGTCTCTCGTACTCCTCGTGCACGCGCGCGTTGCGGCTGCGCAGCTCGGTGACCTGCAGCTCGAGCTCCGCGATCCGCGCTCTCTGGCGCTCCAGGAGCTCGTGCTGCGCCTCGATGATCCGATTCAGCTCGCTCAGACACTCCGCCGCCTTGGTGGGCTTCTCACCCGAACGATGACCGGGACTCTCCATCACTCCGCTTCCGTTCAAACACGACCAGCTTCCGGATTTATTGACATCAGCGCAGTCCGGTTCCGCAGCCGCGCGCCCCCGACACCGCCATACCTCTCAGCCGAGTCCCGGAGACACCGACACTAAACTGCACGAGCGGTAAACTTTCCTCCTCCTCCTCCTCAGCCCACCGCAACTCCGAACACTGAGTCACTACCGAGCCGACTCACATGAACCGACTCATTTCTACTCTGAACAGAGGATGTAATGGACACGCTTTTCGGAGCTGCTGCTGACGTCAGCACAGCGCGCACGCACACACACACACACACACACACACACACACACAGCTGCCCACTCCTGACTGAGCAAGAGCAAACGGCTTGATGACGACAACAATAATAAAAAAATTATAATCGATGCTATTCGGAGTCCATTATTAAGTTGGATGGATGAACAGATTGGAGCGACGCACAACACACTTCATTTCTTGAATATCTCTGAAGTTTATCAGACACAAACAGAATTCAAAATAAAAACAACCCAGACAAGTTTTTAGAAAAAGTCTTTAATCAACAAAACAAACAAAATTGTTAAAATGTTCCAGAAAAAGAAAAAGGCCGTGGCTACCCGTACGGGATTTTTTTTTTTTTTTTTTTTTTTTTTTGCTATTCGTACGGCAATTCTTTTTGCGCATGTGCGTTGACGCGCCACCTACTGGAAATAAGGTTAATCATTCTGCCATATGTTTAGCAGCCGTCAGTCACGTGGTCAAAGAGGGCAGTGGTGGTCTAGTGGTATAGGGCGCTGGATCGCTGATCCAAAGGTTGGGGGTTCGAGTCCCACTCTCCACAAGGTTGTCACTGTCCCCCCCCAGTGCGGCTAACTAGGTTACCAAAGGCGGGCCATATCTGTCACTGTCTATGGTGACAGGCATGTAAAAGAACCATTGCTGACATTCGTAAAGAGAAGCTGCAAAGTCGTCAGTGTGTTTCTGTCCCTTGCTAAAAGGGTTGTGACAGGAAGGGCATCCGACGTAAAAACCTCTGCCAAATCAAACGTGCGAATCAGATGATTCACTGTGGCGACTCCCGAGTGAAAAAAAAAAGGAAAAAGCCGAAAGGAAGACAGACAGTCACGTGGTCAAAGAGGCAACGGAAGAACATGCGTTCCATGTCTTGGATAAGTTTTCATCATTGGAAGAGCTTGCGGAAACACATTCAGCTGTTCCGCCAGCATCACTACATTCAATTGTATAAAAGACGGACACGTACAATCGAAAACGCTGTCAAACGACCGGCGAAGCTATAAATCCCGCTATAAAGTTTGTTGAAATAGAATTGCACTGCATCCATGATGGCAAAAAGTTAAAATCCGTATCAACAGGAACACGCCCACAGAAAAGTGGCCCTTTCGAAGGCTACTGTGAAGTTAAGCATACGGCATAATGCTTTGACGTACGGATATCCCACGGGTTAAACCGTGGTATTTACCACGAGTATTTCTAGTGTGCAAAATGGTGCCGTACGATTAGTAACAAATATAGTAGAACTGAATGTTGTGATGCTGTTGGAACAACTGAATGCGTTTTTCAAGCTCTTTTAATGATGAAAATTTATCCCTGATATGGAACACATGTTCTTTTGTCGCCATTTTGACCACGCGACTGACGTCGGCTCGCGCATGTGTGCAATCTCGTTTTCAAGATGCCGTACGAACAGCAAAATCTCGTACAGGTAGTCACTTTGAAAAAAAAAAAACGTCAAATACATTTCTTTAAATTTCCCCAGGTCATATTTTATCTATCTGATGGACAAACCCCACACGGCTGAGTGATAGGAGGGTTAGAAAGAGGGCGTGGCCAAACGACAAAAACAAATATTCTCACATTCTCAAAGTTTCACATCTGATTCACATTAAGAAATAAAGTTAAATCAAAATTCAAAAATCTTTTCCTTTTCTGCAGTCTTAAAGGCTGGAAAGCAACCCAACAACATGGCACCGAAGCCTGACCTTCGACCCCTGAGGTATACAGGTAAAAATTCACAATTTCGATTCAAATAATTCACAGAGAAGAGTATGTTGTGTTCCAAACAAGTCGGAACACCTGAGACTAAACAGAAGTCGTAAACCACCAGCTATTTATTTATTCTTCAGACAAAACTCACTGGTTTACAATAATCCATTCGGTTTTTGTTTTTTTTACTGATGTGATGGCTGGGTAAAAAAAATCAGATCATCCAAAAGACAAAAATAGGAGCAAGACATATCATAACTCTTTCTCAATCACTGTAAATCAAATCAAACTGAAATCTGATATACTGAAGTGCTCTAACTGATCCGAGTCAGATTTCCGACTTAAAAAAAATAAAAATAAACGCATGGCTGCCATTAGCCAATCAGCTTTCAGGAGGCTGCTTGCAGTCAAGGCTGAGCCTGCAATTTAAGAAAAGAATGAACGTAACACCTGCAGAAAACAAGGCACTGCGATATGATCTGGAAATGATGCTGGGACCCAAAACATCACCACCCAGTTATTATTGTTATTTATTATTATTGTTGTTTGTTGTGGAAATAAACACAGTTCTTCAGAGTTGACGACTGTACCCCAGATGTGAGCAGGAATTAAATAAAATAAAAATAAGTTACTACACATGAGTAAAGGGGAAGCTGCCCAGTGACTGAAATGTGACAGTTTATCAAAACAGTACAAATGTTTTCATAAACAAAATTAAAACCCAAGCTGGCTGAGGATTCCGATCGTTTCCTGCATGAACACATACATGTATCCATGAGATAACAAAGCGAGGACGGATTCAGTGATGAGCTCAGTATATTCACATTATTATTAGCGCGCAATGTCATGTGATCACTGTGTTGTGATTATGCGAAGTCCTGAGTTTTTACGCATTCACAGGTTTACCAGATCCATCAGATCCACTATAATAAAAATGCCCGGAATTACAAAAGAGAAAGAAAAAAATTAACGAGGCTGTTGTAATAAGCTGGGATGGACAGACATTTTGAAATACTCACATAGTAACATGCAGTGCAATTAATCTGACACACACACACACACACACACACACACACACACACACACACACACACACACACACAGTGCGTTTTTCTTTGTATTAAAGGCACTTGAGGACACGGATGTCGTTCTGCTGCGTGTTTTTGCAGCGTTTTCAGCGACACTTGTAACCCGGGGAGAACAGACGCAGGGTCGGGCTGCTCCCCAGATGACTCGTAGCCGGAGATGCTGCGGCAGGAGACAGGAAGACGAGAGAACGCCCACACAGTCACAAACACGTTTATATTAAAAAAAGAGTGATGCTACAAAGTAATAGCGCCCGGTGAGGAAATTAAAAAGCATGACGAGAGACGGGAGGAGGACGAGGTGTGTGCTGTACCTGGACTGGGCGGACTTCTCTGGATGAAGGCAGGATGGACCGGTTGGTCTTTTGGAGAGAAAATGGCATGACACACTGCAGAGGGAAGGGGGAATATCATCGAGGGACAGTCATACACACACACAGTAAATATGACTGAGGACTAGGATTACTTACCAATAACAATAACGGCCGTGCCAGCCAGGAGAGCAAACAGGGTGAAGAACATGACCTGATACGAATCTCTAAATTGCTGCAAGATTCCACCTTCCATTCCTCCAGTCACGCCCACTGTCACACAGTCACAACACCACCGTCAATACACCCACCTCTTACCCACAAAACACAGAGCACGCCAAATCTGCTCACCTCACCACAGGAGACTGATCTTAACGGATTAACTGATAATTAACTGATACTGTTACATTACTCGACAAAGAGTCACCTGATACTGTGACCATGTTACTCGACAGTCACCGGGCACTGTTAGGTTATTCGACACAGAGTTACCTGATACTGTTACCATGTTACTCAACACAGAGTTACCTGATACTGTTACCACGTTACTCGACGCAAGAGTCATCTGATACGGTTACCATGTTACTTGACAGAGTTACCTGATACAGTAGTACCTCACCTTACGAAAGACCCAACAAACGAAAAATCCAAGTTACGAAACGCATTTACCTAAAATTTCCGTCTCTGGATACGAAAAAAATTCATGTTACCAAACGCCACATCTTAAAAATTCAAACAATGTGCACTCGGCTTTTGTTTTGAAATTGGCGCGATAGAGTTGTTTCTCCTATTGGCTAATCTCCCAACACCTGCCCCACAGGCCTCCAATTGGCTAGGAGGGAGCTGCATCTCCATGATACCCATGATGCTTTTTGTGTACCGTCGACCCATTGTTCGTCACGGAGTTCTAACACGCATAAAGGATGGAGTTACTGTTGTTTCGTGAGTTTTTCGAGTGTGCTCATTGCAACTTTATTTTTTGTCTTTCATCATGGGCCCCAAGAAAGTGATTCCCGGTGCGAGTGAAAAGAAGAAGTGGGCTTGTGGCATGCGGTTGAGTGATATCACAAAGGAATATGGCCAAACCCATCTTCCATTGGTACGATATTGAAGCAGAAGGAGGCCTTAAAAGGTATACTTTTATAATTTTTAAAGGGTTTAGGGGGTAGTATTGGGGGCCTTGGAACGAATCAAGCCTTTTACATGTAAAATGCAACTCAACTTAAGAAAAAATAAGGATACGAAACCACTTCTGGAACGGACTAATTTCATAAGGTGAGGTACCACTGACACTGACACGGAGTTACTCGATACTGTTACCATGTTACTCGACAAAGAGTCACCTGATACCGTTTCCATGTTACTCGACAGAGTTTCCTGATACTGTTACCACATTACTTGACAGTCACCTGATACTTTTACCACGGTACTCGACACAGAGTCACCTGATACTGTTACCATGTTACTCGACAGAGTTATCGGATACTGTTACCATGTTACTCAACAGTCACCGACACTTCATTCATTTTATGAACCATTTAATCCTAATTAAGGTTGAGGGGTGGGCTGAGGCCCATCTCATCTGACTCGGAGCGAGGGCAGAATACACCCTGGACGGCTCACCAGGACATCGCAGGACAGTAACACACTGATGGCTGTGCAGCCTATTCTTGACAAAAGTCATCAATGGCTCTTTTTCATGCCTCTCACCATACACAGTGAGAGACATGTCCTGCCTCTGATAACCCAATTAGCTGCACTGGGGGGACGGGGGAGGACGGGGGGGGGCTTACTGACACTGTTCCCAACAACGCTACCGCATTATTTGACACTACTACTGTGTTATTCGACACCATTAATGAGTTACAGAACACTGTACTTTGATAAGCAACATTCCTTTCCTTTCTTCCTTTCGGCTTTTTTTCCCTTTTCTTGGGAGTCGCCACAGCGAATCATCTGATTCGCACATTTGATTTGGCAGAGATTTTTACGTCGGATGTCCTTCCTGTCACAACTCTTTAGCAAGGGACAGAAACACGCTGACGGCTTTGCAGCCGACTCTTTACGAAAGTCAGCAATGGTTCTTTTACATGCCTCTCACCATAGACAGTGAGAGACATGGCCTGCCTTTGATAACCCAGTTAGCCGCACTGGGGGGGACAGTGACAACCCAGTGTGGACTCAAACCCCCAACTTTAGGATCAGCGATCCTGCGCCCTGTCCACTATTATCAATTTAAATAATGTGTTCAAGTTTGTGTGCAAAGCCGAACTGGAACACTGTAAGCACTCTGATGTCCCTGAGCTCTTAAGATGTAGAGAGAGTGGAACCTCTGCTGGTGGTGCTGGTGTCAACAGTGTGGATGACTGTGACAGGGATGAGCAGCTGCTGTTCAGTGGTAGGACTCAGCACGGTCAGAGACGCGGACATGACATCCTGAAGGTTGAGCAGGGTGACAGAGTATCTGATGAAGCTCGGGTAGGTGGAGGAAACCTCCTTCTCCTGGACCAGGATGGAGGGGGAGCTGGACTTCACCTAAAGGTCAAGGCAAGAAAGATATGAAGTTTGTCTCACACACAGTGATGGAGAATCAGAGAAGAAGTAACAGAGGAACACTATGTTTCTGGGGTGTGAGGAAGGTGTGGTGTACCTGTAGGTGCTGCAGCAGTCCTGTGGCTCCATACACAGTGAGCTCGGCGATGGTGTGCTGGCTGCTCAGAATGATGTGACTCTGGTCAGAGTAGAATCCGGGATTCACCTGCAGCTCAGCACTTACTCGCTCTCCTGAGAAACGACTTCCCTCCACATCTGCCTCCACCCTCACAAGGCTCATGGACACGCCCAGTGCCTTCACCTGCTGCTCAGTCATCGGTCCAAGGGTCAGCACACAACTGTACATACCTGTATCGCACAAACGCACACTACTGAACACACCTTCCTGGTGCCTGGCTCTTAATCATAAAGTACAGCAGGTATTCACTCACCTGTGCTCGTGTCAAAGGTGGTGTGTGTGTGGTAGACATCATGAGCAGAGAAGTCGACTGCGTTGCTGGTGAAATGCAGACGGCAGCTGATGGACTTCTCAGGCTGTAGAGAGGCCACACTTTCCAACTGAGAAACCGAGCAACTTCCTGTACAGCGCGCGCGCGCGCGCGCACACACACACACACACACACACACACACACACACACACACACACACACACACACACGCACACACACACACACACACAGTTCTTCTGGGAATCACTCAACTACAAACTCCTCATTTAAAAACACTTCCAACTGCATACGTATCAAAAATGTATAATTTATAGTTATAGTGTTTGATCGACGTCCAGAGCGACTTGTATTTTTAAATCTGACTGAGCAGTTAGGTTAGGAGACTTGCACAATGGCCCCACAGTGGCAGCCTGTAATTACTGGGCTTGATCCCCAGACCTTCTGATAACCAGAGCTTTAACCACTAACCCACTTAACGCACATCAATAGATCCACATTGACTTAACTTCCATTAATAATGTAATTATTTGTAATTTATTGAGTTCAGTACCAATGAGGTTGCTTCCTCGTTCCCTGGTGGACAGGAACACTTTGGTCTCTCTTTCACTCTTCACAGAACCAGAGGGAACCGTAGTCACCGTCTTGGAGACACTGTTCACAACAACCTAGCGCGCGCGCACACACACACACACACACACACTTTGTTCACTAAAATGTTGCCATTACACTTGTACAGGTGTATAAAGCAGTGATGAATGTAATGCTGCTTCAAGTTCATGTCATGTCATTCAAGTCAATACTATAGCAAAGAATTGAGGAGTTAACAGGATATAGTCTTTAATTCAGTTGAATGAAAGGAGATTTTATTGTTATTGGTCCTCATCACCTCTTTGTAAGTACGCAGTTGTCCTGGAATCTCATAATGAACCGTCACAGTACCCACATCTCTGGCTACAGCCACACCGGTCTTGGGATGGATCTCCAGGATGGCACTGGATGACGAGCTCCAGGTTCCAGAAAGGCCTGAATGATAAATAAATAAATAAAGGAACAAAAGTCAAAATTTATACTACAGTAGGCCCCCACCATTCCCACCCGCGAATCAAGATAATCCGCGAGTTCTGTACCCGGAAGAAGTAAAACCCTATGTATCATATTACATGCCTAAAATATGCTTCTCAAACACATTCTATAGACAGTCTTACTCATTAATACAGTATTAATCTACTAAAATGTAGTAATTAAGTAAAAACTTTTTAATTTTGTTTATATATATATATATATATATATATATATATATATAATAAATATCACAGTACAAAATTAAAGTTTTTACTTAATCATTACTACATTTTATTTATATATTTTATATATATATATATATATTATACAAAGAACATAAAAATGTGACGTAATGAAGTTTCATCCGGACCCAGAAAGCAGGAGGCAGTGTAAGATGGCAGAGTGGATTTATTATTCAAAAGGGAAGCACTTCAGCAGAGCGCCACACTTTATCTGTAGTATTGGTGACGAAGAGAAACACAAACATTAAGCACTGGGACCAGGAGCCAGAGAGAACACAAGGAAGGAGGGACATGTGAGACAATCTTCTGGTGCAGAGTTGAGCGTGTAGTTTGTGTTTATAGAGAGTAAACGAGAGGAGTGAATTCAGGTGTGAACTACTGCAATCGGCCTGAGCAGCTCAGCCACGCCCCTCAGCCGGAGCGGGGAGAAAACAGTTCGAGAATACAGGGAAACAGGGACGTGATGCGAGTTAATCCTCTGACACAAAGGTGAGTGTGCATGTGTTTATTGGGAGTAGATGAGAAGCATTAATTCAGGTGTGAGCCACCCGAGCAGCTCAGCCGGAGTGGAGAGAAAACAGAGTCAGAGGCACAGCCGCCAAAATCCAAGTCCCCCAAAAACACAGACCATAACAAAAATAACATAAAATAACATGAAGTGTAATAAATTGTATAAACAAAACAAAAGGATAAACATGCTACACCACAGTACAAAAAAATCTCACACACAAACATTCTAAACATTAAATTAGGTACTGTACTGGAATAATAATTGAAAAAGACTTTAATACCACAGTTCATTTTAAGAGTTCAGATGATTACAGACACTCCCCGACTTGCGTTTTTGTTTGGTTCTGGACAGCCGAATGCAAGTTGAAAATGAACGCAAGTTGTTACTGTATGTTCCAGTGACGTATGACGTTCATACTGTTCATACTGTACATCCATAAATACCATTACCGTATCTCATAAAACACCCTTAAAAAAGTCCATTATTATAAACGTAACATTGTAAAATAATATCAAATATATCAACATTAATTTCAAATAAATTAAATTCAAGCAAAATAATTTCAAATAGATAAATTTTAATCAAATTCACTCATCAAATATCAAATGCAGTATTACATATAACCTTTAACATTCTCTATGATGCGATCTTTGCGATGCTTGTAAATGGTTCCGATGATCGACGGATGGTCACTTTACATGAAGCTGAGCCAAATCACATTACATGAAGCTTAAAACAGCCAATCAACGCTTACAATATGTGAGGCGCTCAACAACGAAAGTAGTTTACTTGCTTGTGCTTGACACAAAGCACAGGTTATACGGACTTCCCGTCTTTCAAGTGAGCAAGGGCGCTGTTGAATACTTGTGCCTGCACTGATGTGAATCACCAACAGAGAGGAGCATTCTCTTTCTTTTCTGGATTCGAGTTTTCATTCATTTTACAACTCTTTGCTTAACTGAGTATGCATGGTAGATTGCGCCAATCCAAGCAGATAGTTAATTCATCTCTGGGTAGGAGACTTGCACCCATGCTAGTAGGCTTACGCTTCTGACCAACCATATTTGCTTAGGGTTACAAAAGTCCGCAAAACAGTGTAAACACAAAGATCACAGAGACGACGTCTTAACACAAGGGTAACACGCTATATAACTGATATATATATATATAAATAAATAACTGAACTGGAAAGAAGCAGGGGCACGTTCAGTCTGTCGTTTGTAAACAATGGACGCAGCATCCTTACGTCATTATGTCAGCGTACTATGTAGGTAGTAGGCAAGTCTAAACTCAAAATTTGACAATTTTTTTTTTTTGAGGGAAAAAAAACAAAACCTAAAATCGAAAAAATGTAAAACGAATGAACGTAAGTCGGAGAGCATCTGTATTCCTCTTCAGGCACTTCAGAAGAAACTGACGTTTCTTCAGGAGAAAGTCTTATTTCTTCAGAAGAGACATCCAACGTCATTACCTTTTTCTGGCGTTTAGCCGGCATTTGAGTGGCATCATAAAGCTTAACTGGTAATTAAAAAACACTAAAAAAAAGGCTCATGGACAACTTGTGCGCAAATGAGAAAAAAGGGGCGTATACATCATCTCAACCAATCAACAGGAGGGAGAACAGCCATTGGCTGAATTTGAATCATCTGACAGTTACTTGGCAATCTGCGAACATGAGGGGGCACGAGTCCAAAACTGCGAATAGTCAAGGGCCTACTGTACTACTAAAACAGTGGTGGATTAAGATGATCAGATTCACCCCGATGATGTCACCATGATAAAATAAAGTTGCCTAACCTTTATTAAAAGTATTTATGTATGTATACTCCACCCAGAACTGTTAAACACATTTCACCACATAAAACTTCAGCATATTTCGACAATCGGTTTATTATCAGTGTCCTGTCCAATGTCCTGCACCCTGTCCCTGTGAATGAACCGTTACTACAGAAATGATAAAGCATTAGAGTGAGCACATTAGTATAAACCTGTGACAAATAGCTGCCCCACTTTATAGAAAATTCATCAACACCTTCTAAGCAATTAGAATCCATAATAGTGTCATGAGCTCACCGTCAGTGCTGAAGAGATGCGCTGAAAAACACACCACATCAGCGGGTACCAGTTCTTGGGCATCGGCCGGTTGGATGGCGTGATGGACAGGGAGTGCAACATAATCCACCAGTCCACTCTGCTCCGCATCCCAAACACTTAACAAGGTCAAGCCAACGTTTAATGTCCGCACCGTGAGAGAACCGTTCCTCATACCTTTACCCACCTGCACCAAGTCATCCCTACACACACACACACACACACACACACACACACCCACACACACAAAGAGAAGCTTAAGGAATAATCCGTTTTTAAAATATGTGCACATATTTTTTTTTAATTAGTCACTGCAGGAATTAAAGGCTCAGAACAATGGACAATTTATGTCAGGCTCCGCCCTCTTTCACTTACACAGATAACTGTGATTGACTAAAGCTGCTGTGATTGATAGGAGCAAATGCTTGCACAACCAACATCCTCCTCCTCTGAAAGATCTAACCCCTAAAACCCCTAAACTGACGTGGCGTAGCAGTTAGCACGTCTGCCTCTCAGCAAGAAGGTTCTGGGTTCGATTCCCAGTTTGGGTGTTTCTGTGCGGAGTTTACATGTTCTTCCTGGGTTTGTGTTGCTTTCCTCCCACAGTCCAAGAACATGCACAGCAGGTTAATTTGCTATTCCAAATCTCCCCTGAATCTGAGTGTGAGTATGAATGGTTGTGTGAGTGTTGGCCCTGCAACGGCCTGGCGAGCTGTCAAGGGTGTACCTCACCCTCTCCCAGAATCGGCTGAGACAAGCGCCAGCCTCCCCATGAACCTAATCAAGATTAAGCGGTTCGGAAAACGGATGAATGAATGAGCCCCTAAACTGCATAACCCGAGTTACCATGACGTACCCGCCAAATAGCTTCAGCCCCAAACAAACCCTCCAATGGCCTAACCCATCATAACCTAAACCCTCAAAGAGCAAAAATAAGTGCACCATTTCAGCATGACCTGAGCGAAGCTCAACTGTGTAATAACTACAACACCTCTTCGTGTCTTCCTTTCGGCTTTTTCCCTTTTACTCGGGAGTCGCCACAGCAAATCATCTGATTCGCACGTTTGATTTGGCAGAGGTTTTAACGTCGGATGCCCTTCCTGTCACAACCCTTTTAGCAAGGGACAGAAACACGCTGACGACTTTGCAGCTACTCTTTACGAAAGTCAGCAATGGTTCTTTTACATGCTTCTCACTATAGACAGTGACAGACATGGCCCGCCTTTGATAACCCAGTTAGTTGCACTGGGGGGGACAGTGACAACCCTGTGGAGAGTGCGACTTGAACCCCCAACCTTTGGATCAGCGATCCAGCGCCCTGGACCACTAGACCACCACTGCCCCCTAACTACAACACCTCTTCCTCGCTCTAAATATACCTCACAGTATTCGCTGCTCTTTCTTTCTCTCTCTCTCTCTCTCTCGGTCTATCTTTCTCACTCCATCTACTTGGTTTTCTCAAGCTTTTGGTTTCCTTATTTAGATCCATCTTTCCACATTTCTAAGAGTGTCTTAGAATCCTATTCTCTTGAGTTTTTGCATAAATATGTCTCAGGCTGTCTCTCTCCCAGTGTGTCTCTGTGGAATCTATTAAAACAGTTGTGATGTATGAGGTTCATCCCCAGGGGCAGATAGCCGCACGCTCGTTCCTCACGCAGCTTGTTAAATCCACTCACCGAGGCAGAAACAGCTTCATTTAAAAGTGGGAGAGAAAAAAAATCTATATTCGTCAATTTTCAAAGTCCCCTGCACGCACACGCACGTACGTACACACACACACACACACACACACACACACACACACACACACACACACACACAGTAAATATACTAGCAGGTGAAAGGTGAGTGAAGGTGTACCTGTTTGTAGAGAAAGTGAGTTGTGAGTTGTGGCTGTGCAGAGCTTCACCACTGCTGTCGTGAAAGTGGACGGTAAACGTGAGGACCGAGCCGAGCGGGACAGCCGACAGCATCTCGCCGTTAGAGGTATAGAAATCAGGAGTGGTGCTCAGTCTCAGGTACGATACAGTCACCACCTGCACACACATATAACCATGTACATCAACATATCACAAAATACAAAACGACCACCAGCACAAACACCGTCCCCAACAGGATCATGGACAGAAAGTGGGTGTGACCTTCGCAGCGAGGATGATGGTCTGGTTGACTCCAAAGCTTTCCTGAGCAGTGATCTGTAACGATGCTGTGCCTGTCAGAGAACCTGACGTCAGATATCCATTATCATCTACGTGGATCAGAGGAGCTTTACCAGGATAATCTAGAACCCGATACGACAGAGAACCTACTCCATCCCTGAACACGACGGAGGAACATCAAAAAATCATTAAAAGCATACAATTATTATACTTCAAGAAATTTTATAAGAACTTCTGGAAAAGTACATTGATCTTGAATTAGTTAATTGTCTTAAAAGAACATTTAAATCTTTGTAAAAGTTTGAAACGACTGTAAGTTCCCTGGTTCTCTCCGGTTCTTTGCACACAGGACTAATGGGAGTTATTTTACTCACCGGTTGGTCTGAAGTTTTAATAAGGAGTTTGGGGACATTAAAATCTCCTCAGCCTGCACTTCAGGATTCAGCAACTGCAATTTCTCATAAACCTGCGAAACATGACAGAATCACCACCACCACCCCACAGTATAAGATGTGACATCTTTCTCCCGATGTACGCAATTTCAACAGGAAACGTCAAAACCATCTGCTATAAAAACCCTACTGTGGTGCACAGTCATGACAGAACCACATACCTGGATCTGAATCTCATCACTCAGTTCCAGTTTATTTCCCCACATGTGGCCAGCTTCCGGAACTGTCGCTCGCACCACCACCTTCAGCCCAGTGCGGCCTTTACTGCGGCCCGACACGCTCATGGCAAAGTTATGCTCGGCAGAAAGTTTAATGGAGGCCTGAGGGAGAGAAGAATATGAAAAGAGTCCAGATAATTCATTACAGACATGCAGGAGCAGCAGGAGCCTAGTTGCTCTGTACACTTAGGCCACTGATCGAAAGATTGAGAGTTTGAGCTCCAGCACAGTAAAACTGCCACAGATGGGCCTTTAATGCCCTCACGTCCAAACAAATGAGTATCACTGCAGTGAACATGTACGTGTCACAGTCAAACACAAAGCAAAAAACAACCCAAAACCTCCCATCAAAACTACTTACATTTTTATGGGAGATGCGCATCTGTGTGCGTGCGCGCGTCTGTCTGTCTGTCTGTCTTCCTTTCGGCTTTTTCCCGTTTACTCGGGAGTCGCCACAGCGAATCATCTGATTCGCACGTTTGATTTGGCAGAGGTTTTTACGTCGGATGCCCTTCCTGTCACAACCCTTTTTCGCAAGGGACAGAAACACGCTGACGACTTTGCAGCTACTCTTTACGAAAGTCAGCAATGGTTCTTTTACATGCTTCTCACTATAGACAGTGACAGACATGGCCCGCCTTTGATAACCCAGTTAGCTGCACTGGGGGGGACAGTGACAACCCTGTGGAGAGTGGGACTCGAACCCCAACCTTTGGATCAGCGATCCAGCACCCTATACCACTAGACCACCACTGCCCCTGCATGCGCGTGTCTGTATGTGTATGTATTTATATTTTATGTACAGCTTATGCATTATTTTTGAATGTTTAATTGTTATTATAAGCATTTATAGCGTTGAATATGAATTTATTGATATTATATACACATATACATGTACGGACACGGCAGTCGGGGGGGTTGATCATACTTTGCGAAAATCAGCGGTCGCGGGGGGTCTCGGTCCCCATTAACCGCGGAAAGTGAGGGATCTCTGTATATAAAAATAAGAAATGCATTCCATTTAAATCAGCCAACGATTTAAACTTTTTACAAGAACATAGACCAAGAAAAAAAAAAAATCTGTTTAAAGTATAATCTCACATTAACTTCCAATCATATTAAACTGTCCTGGCTCGTCCTCTAAAGTCAAAGCCTCAATTTCCTTCAAATCAATGTTTCGGTCATGCCGAGCACCATCTTCCATCCAGTAATATTCCATCTGCAATCAAGTCCTGCTTCAGATCCGTTCCATCACAAAGTCTCATCACACAAAAATCCGCCCAATCAGACTGAACCGAGTCCCCTACTTAGAATAGGATGTTTCCGACTGAACAAACAACTTTGCATTTGGGTTTAAAAAAAGTTCACTCAGAAAAGAGACAACTGGTTTTGTGAACAAGACATGACCGTCTGATTTAATTAGTAAGGATAAAAATAAATAACACGGGTTCTCATTATTATCTGAGCAAAGCTTCCCAAAAGGAAACCACAAAGTCTACACAGAAATGTGTTATATAATTCCTCTGGCAGGAATGAAAAGTTTATGAAGTTAGTTTCTCTCCTGGAAGTTTATTTTATAAATGAGTTCACAGTCGACACAGCCAAGATCTCTCTCTCTCTCTCTCTCTCTCTGCACAAAATATCCTACCAGTCTAAATCAGAGAGCTGTATTCAGGGATCCCAGCGAGGTTTAGAAAAAATAGAGGAAACTGGTTCAGAAATAGAGGAAATGAAATATTTCAGCTGGGAGGTCAAAACGGTCAGCTGCAGGGCCTCTGAAGCTGAAAAAAAGCGGAACTCCACTAAACAGCGGCGATCTGGGATCCCTGTGTATAATAATATCGTACTCATGCTCCCTTTACCTCAGAGTGGCGCGTGTGGACGTCCAAGATGTCTCTCTTGCTTACACTCCAGTGGAATGTGAGTCCTGGGAAGGTGTTACCAAAGGAGAACGGAGTCTCGCTGCTTGTCAGGCCCATCACATACACCGGCATCTATTGCCAGACAATAGAATAATCTTAAAAACTCAAATGACACAAAAATCATCATTGAACAAAACTATTCTAACATTGAATTCAAAATGGCCTCGGTTAATAGAATTTTTATTCTTAATAAATTACATAAAACAAAATATGTAAATAAATACACACATTTTTAATCACCACAAATCTTCCTGTCATTCTTAATAATAAGCATGAAATTAAATAATTAAGTAGATGTAAATTATAATCACGCATAAAATTCAGATAGTTATAGATCTGGGTGGGGGGGGGGCAGTGGTGCGAGGGTGCAGGATTACTGAATCCAGAGTCAACAGTTTCACTGCCCCCCACAGTGCAGCTAACTGGGTTATCAATGGCCGTCCAGGGTGTACTCTGCCCTCATAATGAGTCGGCTGAGATGGGCGTCAGCCTCCCTGCAACACTAATTAGGATTAAAACGGTTCAGAAAATGAATGAATGAAAATATTTGGGTGTTTAGAAAATATGAAACTAATTTAAAATTCTAAACTAATTCCTGACTGAAATTATAAACAGTACAAGCTCAATTTTTGATAATAATAATAATAATAATATTCATAAATAGGCCATGGTTGTCACTGTAAAGTTAATGTGTTCTGTAAAGTGTTTCAAGTAATAATATAAGCCTGTGCCTACATTTGCATATTCATGCATATTCATATAACCTAGAATTATTACTGAGGACAAAGAGTGGGGAAGTTGCTTAGCTGTTTTCGAAATGCATTTGATGTTCGAAATACTTTAAACATTTTACTGAAATTCTAAAATATAATGGTTGAAAATATTACCTCACACTATACAACTACATCATAAATGATGAATAACTAGGACATGTGGACTGAGACACAGCTTTATAAACCCACAGTAGGACAGTATTTATGTGCTTCACCACTGACTGTGCTTCGCTACAGTCAGACTCCAGCACGAATAAGGATGTGAATAAGGAGATCAGTTACCATGGTGCCAGTCTTCATTCTAGTGATGGGTGCTCGGATTCGGACACCCTTCAACTGCACCACCTCCACCTCCACTTGATCCTGTCAACATCACCACAGTTTACGCTTTCAAAATATAAATAATGGAATAAAATTTTGAGCAAAATCGGGTCTGACGTATAATGTGATGAGGAAGCATGGGGCGTTACCTGCGAGATCACCACCAGTTTGCCACTTTCCGTATCGACAGCTTGGACGACTCCTGTAACAGTCATGTTGCCCACGGCGACACCCTGTACCAGACCGATGCTGTTAACAGATGCGATGCTGGAGTCGCTTAAAGAGAACTGAATGTTGGACTGAGGCTGTGGACCACCTTCTGATGTGATCTAGAAATCATAAAAAAATTAAAAATAAAAAATAAATCAGTTTTAATTAATAAGGACAAGAACGAGGGTTTGTTTCTATTAGCATTCATATTTTTCACATATTTACTCACTGACCTGCATCACCGCCCCAATAATCAGTGTAACTTTTCTTGGGAGCAGCTGGAAAGGTGGAAAAACCTAAAAGAATAAATAATAATCAGGGAGAAATTCAAAGTAAAGTTGATAAGATTTTAAATCTGTAAATTGGTGAGCTTTACCTCGATTTGCTGCGGCGTAGATGAGATTATTCTTCCGTTTTTATCAGTCACCACAGCAGAGATACTCGTCTGACCGATCACCATACCTCTGACTAGGAACGTTGCCGTATCCTTCTCGCTGTACTCCGAAAAAGGTCTGCATACAAACGGAACATTTCTTTTTATTTCCACAAAAAAAAGAAATAAAAACGAGTGTAAAGTTGATACCAAGCACTTTGTACTCACTGCAGAGACACTATGGATGACGCAGATTTCAGTTTCAGATTCATCTGAGAGAAATATTTAGCCAGAAATGGCTTTTTGTTGTCATCTAAAACTCGAACGTATGCTCTCACAGACTTCCCGATCTCCACCTAACAGCAGAGTGATCAGTATTATATCAAATGATATCTACTGGTTAATATCTCCCTGAATCTTGCGCATCCAATGCAGATGTAAACTATTCAGTACTTATTTAAAAAAAAGTCATAGTTTAATTACACTACACAAATGTGAGCCCTATTTTCACATACGTTATCCCCTCTCCCTGCTCAACCCCTCGCAGTGGGTGGAGTCTGGATCTAATCTACATTATGGTTATACTTCAGCAATAAATCAAAGTTATTAATAAAATAAGTCAGTGGATTCTGTCGCCCCCTCTGGTAGAAACAGGAACTGACCAAGACACTGAAAACCAGAGGTAGATTTACCTTAATTTCTGTAATATTAGTATATCCTCTGATAGATATTTATAAACACTGTGTGCTTGTGCGAGACACAAAGAGAAAATGAGGTGGTATGATGAGCACCATCTAAAGATATTTCCGGAATTTGAGTGTCAGTTCTCCTCACCTTATCCACCACACGCACATAAACCTCCAAAATGTCAGAGACGTGCAGCGTGGCTGTGGCAGGGGTAGGAAAGCTCAAGCAGAGGTCATGAACCATAACCTGGACGACACCAGGGCGCAGTGGAACCACCTGTAAAATTTTTGAGAACATGAGAACAACAGATGAACTTTATGGTAACTTCATTACAGGGTCTGTAAGATTCATGTTTTTTTCCCCCCTAACCCCGCCCACATTTCCCCCCTAATTTAAGTCATATCCAATTCTCACCCATCAGGTATTTCCCTCCCTAACGCAAGACCACCACTGAGCAAGGGAGGGGCAAAAGCATGCAATGATAGCTACCAATCTCTTTTTGAACTGGTGTACATGCATAGTATTTGGGGGCGGTCGAACACACTCTGAGAGAAAGTGCTATCCGTCCCCTTGTACGAATGAGCTCACAGACGCCCATGATTGACAGCTGATAGCTGGGATTGACAGGGAAGTGAGCATATGCCATCCCACCCTCCTGTGAGAGCTCGGCCAACCGGATCCCATGGAATCCAGGCCACACAGGCTGCTGTGGCATTAACCCGGAATCGCGTGCCTAAGTTCTCCAGAAGAAATGAATCAGATAAGACTAATTAATCAGTGCAGATAAGACTTTAATCCACAAAACGTTATTACTGCAACCCAATTACTGACAGAGAGCAGCAGGACCATCATCCCACCAGCGTACAGAAGATAAACCCACCTCAGCAGTGCCCCGAGACTCCTGAAACTGCACATTAGCAATTCCCCGAACACTTGTATTGACGAAGAAATAACCCGAGCCTTCACGCAGGGAGAGTTCAGCCTGAAACACAACACAATCATTCATTAACTGATGCACAGAAGAAAAACAGTGAAAAAAGATCATAAAGGGAATCAACAAAACAAGGAACGAAATCAAAATGGAACAATTACCCGCACATCAGGGTGATTATAAATGGAAACAGACTGCGGGGTCACCGTCACATCCTCAACCAACAGGAGATCCAGTGTAGCAAAGACCACCGTCAGAGCCTCAAACTGTGCGAGCGAGAGAATAAAGGAGAGTGTGAGATTAATTTGACCTGGTCCAAAGCTCCTCCCTACACATAGTGCACTCGGTTATTATTAAGGTTTGGATAAATAAATCCGCATCATCTCCAACATCTTAATACAACAGTACAGGATGACCTTTAACCTCGAGTATTACAGCCTTGCTCATCAGTCAAAATGCATCAGAAATATGTTTATTTTAATCCTCGTGCAGACGTGACCGAGATCGAACGGAAATGTTTGTGTGATGGACGTTTCTCCGCACAGCTTCACTGTTTCTGCAGCTTTCTCAGTACGACAACCATCACTTTATTTTCTATTGTTGTGAGCCGTTGGCAAAGGTAACCAAGGAGAAGAGAAGTCTAATCGCGTGACTGTGGTGACAACCCCCCCCAGTTTCCTCCACCACTTGAAAGGAAATCGAAACCAAACTAATGTAGAACATGGAGATGAAAGCTGTGGCGGGTGACAAAACACACACACACACACACACACACACACACACTTACCCCGGGTAGAACCGCTGCTTTCTCCAGATGTGACGTCTGATAGCCCAGTGCACTCACAGTGATGGCGGCCACACCCGACTCATGATGAACAAAAACTGTCTGACGTCCTGTACATAAACAAAATACCACATACACACACCTTAACACACACTACAAAGAATAATGCTTATTCAAATAATCTCACATTGCCCGAATATTTATTACTTTCACACAATATTATTAATTATATTAGATGTTTATTAACTATCTAACAGGAGAACCCCGAAATAATCTGGGTTCATACGATCGTAATATGGAGAACAAAGAGAACGCGTTGGTACCATGGAGCTTCCTCTGCTTGGTGTTGGCCTCCTCAGTGATGTACAGATCCATGGGTTTATTGGACTCGATGCTGGCCAGTGCTGCTTTGGACGATTCCCAAGTCACACTCAGAGAGCTGAAGTTATCAAACTTCCTGCCCTGCTGGTCAAACGCCGCCACGTCCAACTCTGGGTTCCGGTAATTAGACACAGGAACCTGAGCGACAAGAACCGGAAAACAATAGATTAAATTAAAATAAAAAGAATAAAATAAATCTTTAAAGAGAAAGGAAAAAAGTGTATAAAACCAAAGTGGACAAAAAGAACAAGAAAAAAGGACAGGAGGGACAGGAAAAAGAATGCAGGACAGAAAACAGAGGACAATGCAGCCATAGTGCACAGAACAAGGGGGACAGGACAGGGAGGTGTAGACCGAGTCTCGGACAATGACAACAGAAAAGACCCCAAAAATCATAAGGTGTCCCACAATCAGAGGACAAGTGGGGAAAGGATGAAACACACGACAGAGAAAGCTAAAAGGGAGAGAAAGAGAGAACACGAGAGTAAGAAAGCAAAAGAGAGAAAGACAGACAGCGATACAGCGAGCTAGACAGTGAGTGAGGGGTGTACCACTTGTTTGTTATGCTGCAGAAGGGGACAGGACAGGTCGAGATGAGCGTTGGTGTAGACGGGGATGAGAGCCAGGCGTGATGGAGGAGCGCACACAAACTTCACCACCGCTGGTTCTACTGCCGGGAACGGATTAGTAAGAGTTGGCCGATTCCCCACCGTCACAGCTAACACCTGGAGGCGCACAACAACACAAAATACATCAGTTACACACACACACACACACACACACACACACACACACACACACGTACACATACACGCGCGCAGAGACGTGCACATCAATAACGAGAGGGTTACAGAAGATTATTCCTCACCTGTTCCCCGAGGGCGCGGCACAATGCCGTGACATGATGACTGAAGTAGTTACGTGACGCCGGGCCTGTTATTGTTAGCGTGACGCTGTTTGGATCCTCAGCCGTCAAATTTCTAAAAAATCTTGAAGGTTCCAGAATCCACGGCCTCGGGCCTCCCTCGAACAACATGTCTTTAGAGGAACCGAGAGTCACGAGAGCAATGGAGACCGGATCCACAGTCTGAGAGTGTTGAGAGGATAGGATCGTCTCATTATTAACTCAATACTGATTCCCAGAAATAAACTTCGCTTAAATTAACGCTAAACTTACTAAAAAAAAAAAAAAAAAGGTTTGGAGATTGAGCTTCGAAAACGAAACATTCTCATTGCAAATGTAAATTAAACAGTGAAATGAACACTTGTGAAAAATATTCTGAGTTACGGATCTCCCAGTTTAAAAAATAAAAAATGCAAAAGTGTGTAGCGGCAGGACTCACACGGAGGGGCGGGTACGCTGCGATGGTGATTTTGGCGTTCAGGTGCACGTTCCCATGTGTGTAACTGACCAGCAGGTTTGTGTATCCTGGAGAAATAGCCTGGACATGCACACCACTGCAGTGCTGCTGACCAGGGGGAAGACGCCCTGCAGACACACACACACACACACACACACACACACACACACACACACACACACACACACACACACACACTTAATTCAGTGTCCAACACATCTCTGATAATGTTAAAAGCACCAAGTTTAAAATTCTCGTGGGTGTGGTTCTGCCTCACCCTGCTGCAACTGGAACACGCCACTATTTTCCATCTGGACCTGCAAATCAAAGTGTGAGCAGTCACTCAGCATGACCCTTTCTCCATCCCCAGAGCTCAGCTGGCCGAAAATACGCAGCGGAAGCTCCAGAGTGTGATTCACCCGGGCCTCCACCACACACGGTGCAAACTCCATCTTCACGGGCTCGATCACATACACCTACATCACACACACACACACACACACACACACACATTAGAAAACACAGTACAGGGATCCCTCACTACTTCGTGCTTCAATTCATGCGGCTTCAGTGAAATGAAGTGGGTTTTTTTTTTTAAATACTCATTGAATTAAAACATGAGAAAATTAAGGAAGAATAGGGGGGGAGTTAAGGAAAATGCTGCAAAACAAGGCCAATTATGCAAAAAACCCAAACAACCCAAACCCCCCCCCCATTAAATCTACTTACATTTTTATGTGAGGTGCGCATCTGAGTGTATGTGTAATTATATGTAATTTGTATATGTGTCTCTGTGTATGCATTATTTTTGAATGTTTAATTGTTATTATAAGCATTTATAGTGTTGAATATGTATTCATTGACATTATATACACATATACGTGTACGTACACGTCAGTCGGGGGGGGGGGGGGTCGATTGTACTTTGCGGAATTCGGTGATCATGGGGGGGGGGGGGGGATCGCTGTAATATATAAGCATAACTAGAAGAATCATCGTGTCCAACTCCACCCAGTGAAACTCAGAAATCACGGTGATGCAATCATCCAAAACACACCCAAAATAAAACCAGGAAGTTTGTGAACAGTATTTAATAAAAAAAAAAAAAAAAAAAAAAAAAAAAAAAAGTTTCATATGGAAGCATAATAACAGAATAATTGGTACGATAAACATTGATGAGGAGGCAGAGGAGGACAACAGGGCATCATTACAACCAGACCTCATTATTATAGAAGCTTTGTGTCATTCGGCCTTACATGCATTCAAGTCTCATTTCAACCGTCTTGGCTGAGATGTGATCTCACTTCCTGTTTGGCGAAATCCGAATTCCCTGCTGTATTCAACAGGTTGGAACAGAGGTATCCGTCTAAAAATAACAATCTGTCTCAGAACCTCGAGAGGATTAGTTTAAAGATTATCTGTGTTAAATTTAGTAAAGATTGGACGAAATTTTTTGTCTGGAATTTTTTTTTTTTTATTATTTCTTGACAATCCAACCCAAAGTATAGCAACAAAAAAAGTAATAAAAAAAAAAACAACCCTAAAATGTTTTTAAAAATGTATGTAAACAAGTGTGTTGTAATTCTTACTCAAGTCAGTATGTGGGAGGGGACTAACATTTAAAATGCACACACACACACACACACACACACACACACACACACACACACACACAGCCTACTTTAAAGTTTTTCTGACTAAAATAAATAAATAAATAAGTAAAATAGTAACACATTCAAACCACAGATATTTATCATCAATAAATATGCAAATTTATGCAAAATTAATCAGATTTTGCTTGTAACTAATTTTCCGTTAAAGTTCTCACCTTCATCTCTCCGTAATGCAGTGGATTCCACATGTCGTGAGCGAACACCGTACTCACACCGATATCACGAACCGTTGTCATCAAACCCTTCACCGTAACTGTAGCAACGGCCGTGTTCGAGGAAGACCAGGTGAAGTTTCCGCTTCCTCCACTCGCCTGAAACACAGACGTTAAATCATTCCAGTGACTCTAACCAATCCTGATGATCCAGGTAGACCTTCATTTACTTACAAATCATTCAACATTTCATCATCTTAACATCCTATTACCAGCTTTAATGGAAAAATACCAGCTTTTCAACTTTTTTTTTTAATATATCGACACTGAAACAGCCCCCCAGTAGTCATAACAATATTACTACTACTACTACTACTACTACTAATAATAATAATAACAACATCTAAATGCATACAGGAATGTTAAAAATAAATACAAAAAAAGAAATATTTTGTTTTAATTTTTATCACAAATAGATGTTAAACCTAGACGTGTTTATATATTTGCATTTTATGAGGAATAAAAAAAACAAAGACTGAGAATTTTAGGACGCACTTTGATGGTGTACTGATACGCTCCTTCCTTCGGTTGCCATGGAAATGTTAGGATGGAGGGACTGAGGACGATGGGGTTGTAGATTTCGACATCCTGTTCGTTCCTCACTGGAACAGGAAGTGTGTGTGTGGTTCCTCTCTGAGAGCAGGAGATGAAAAGAATGGATAAGTATACACACACACACACACACACACACACACACACACACACACTTTTAAACATACACACCTGATCAACGACAGCCCTCAATATTGCCTCGATGAGCGTCTGTCCATCTTTCACTGCTTTTACACGGTGGTATGAGCCATTCAGGGACGACTCCAGAACCTCAAAATACTCTTTGGGGAAGGTGGGTTCTATCCGAATGTTCTGTAAGACATGAGTGTAAGTAAAAAAAAAGAAAAAGAAAAGATCTCACAGCTACAACTTCGAGGGTTTTTAGAAAGATTTATGGGAATTTTTAAACCATGTGAAGGAACCAATTAATTACTCAATAAAAAAACAACAACACAGAACATCCCAAAATATATAACTTACATCTGATAGATAAATCTTGTTGCTGGACTTGTCGAAAACTTCAATGAAAATCTCATAGGTTCTTCCAGTTTCCAAAAACCAGCGATCGCCAGGTTTTATCTTAAACACTAGTACAACAAAGGGAAAATAGAGGGGTGGCTTGTTATTTTAATACAGATATATATACATTGGTATAAAAAAGTATCTGAACCTTTTGGAATTTCTCACATTTCTGCAAAAAATCACCATCAAATGTGATCTGATCTTTGTCAAAATCACACAGATGAAAAAACAGTGTCTGCTTTAACTAAAACCACCCAAACATTTATAGGTTTTCATATTTTAATGAGGATAGCATGCAAACAATGACAGAAGGGGGAGGAATAAGTAACTGAACCATCACATTTAATATTTTGTGGCCCCCCCTTTGACAGCAATAACTTCAACCAGACGCTTCCTGTAGCTGCAGATCAGTCTGGCACATTGATCAGGACTAATCTTGGCGCATTCTTCTTTACAAAACTGCTGTAGTTCAGTCAGATTCCTGGGATGTCTGGCATGAATCGCTGTCTTGAGGTCATGCCACAGCATCTCAATGGGGTTCAAGTCTGGACTTTGACTTGGCCACTCCAGAACGTGTATTTTGTTCTTCTGAAACCATTCTGAAGTTGATTTACTTCTGTGTTTTTTTGTATCATTGTCTTGTTGCAGCATCCATCCTCTTTTTAGCTTCAACTGTCTGATAGACGGCCTCAGGTTTTCCTGCAAAACATCCTGATAAACTTTTGAATTCATTTTTCCATAATGATTGCAAGTTGTCCAGGCCCCGAGGCAGCAAAACAGCCCCAAACCATGATGCACCCTCCACCATGCTTCATGGTGGGGATGAGGTGTTGATGTTGGTGAGCTGTTTCATTTTTCCTCCACGCATGATGTTGTGTGTTCCTCCCAAACAATTCAACTTTGGTTTCATCAGTCCACAAAATATTTTGCCAAAATTCTGTGGAGTGTCCAAGTTCCTTTTTGTGAACATTAAACGAGCAACAATGTATTTTTTAGACAGCCGTGGCTTCCTCCTTGGAGTCCTCCCATGAACACCATTTTTGGCCATTGTTTTACATATAGTTGATGTGTGCACAGAGATATTGGACTGTGCCAGTGATTTCTGTAAGTCTTTAGCAGACACTCTAGGTTTTTTTTTTTTTTTACCCTCTCTGAGTATTCTGCGCTGGACTCTTTGCGTCATCTTTGGTGGACGGCCACTCCTTAGAAGAGAAGCAACAGTGCCAAACTCTCTCCATTTGCAGACAACTTCTCTGACTGTCGATTGATGAACATCCAGACTTTTAGAGATGGTTTGGTATCCTTTCCCAGCTTTATACAAATCAACAATTCTTGATCGCAGGTCTTCAGACAGCTCTTTTGAGCGAGCCATGGTGCACATCAGACAATGCTTCTCATCAAGACAATTCTTACCAGGTGTGTGTTTTATAGTGGGCAGGGCAGCTTTAAGCCACTCATCAGTGATTGGGCACACACCTGACTTAAATTGTTTGGTAAAATTGGTTTCAATTGCTCTTTAAGTCTCCTTAGGCAGAGGGTTCAGTTACTTATTCCTCCCCCTTCTGTCATTGTTTGCATGCTATCCTCATTAAAATATGAAAACCTATAAATGTTTGGGTGGTTTTAGTTAAAGCAGGCACTGTTTTCTAATCTGTGTGATTTTGACAAAGATCAGATCACATTTGATGGTGATTTTATTCAGAAATGTGAGAAATTCCAAAAGGTTCAGATACCACTGTATGTATGTGTGTGTGTGTGTGTGTATATATATTATATTTATATATATATATATATTTTTATTTTTTTTCCAAACAAAGCATCAAAACCTGCAAATTAAATAAAAGTTTGTAAGTTTATGATACTAAAATGATGGAAAATACATTAATTTCAAGACAATAGTAAATTAATAACATTAACTCCAAAATGTTGAATTAAAATCCAGAAAGCCTCAAACCCTCACACTGAATCAAGAGCAGACTTAACTGAACTGGAACAAACAAACAAACAAAAACAGCTCGTAACTACTGAGCATCTGGGTTAAACCTACATTTTGAAATAAACATTAGATAATGTACGTAACATGTGGCTCAAATGACTATCTCTTGGGTTTTTTGAATAATTAATGTTGATTGTAATTTATGTTATTTTAAATTGAACTTTAATTATAAAAGCACAAAAAATTTGAAGATTAATTTTCTTATAAACCTTTTCGGTGAAAAAATTTAAATTCATTTAAACATAAGATATCTTCATCCTGTAATGTTTATAATTAAAATATGAAAATTTCTCATATCACTATCAAAAATTAATAACGCAGTTTTTTATTGGTACCATTAAAACCCTTATTTAATTATAAACGTAAATACAGCTTCACATCAAAGCAAAAAAAAATCCAGTCATCGCATTACAGAACTCAGATTCATTGCCCATGACACAAAATTAATTGTATAACTTATAAAATTAATTTCAAACCTCTAACTGTTGTATAAATTAATTAATGATATAATGTGGTACTAACCTAGGTATCCGGGTTCCACCACATACAGAGTGCTGTTTGGAAGACGTGACGCTCCCTTCATACCCAGAGCTCAACACTGAATTAAGGTGCAAGCAGTACAAACACTGCTTACCAAATACACTAATAGAAATGTTTATTTGCATAAAATGCAGATTTAAAAATATAAATACAGTCGGGCCCCTACTTACAAAAGCCCCAGGGTATGAAAACTCCGGGTTACGAAAAACGTTTTCCTAAGTTTTCGTCCCCGGGATACGAAAACAACTTCCTCTTATGAAAAGCGCCAAATGCGCCATTCAAAATTCAAACACGCCAATCAAAATTTCACACGTTGTGCGAGTTGCTCTCTCATTGGCTGTCTCCCAACATCCCACCCTGCTGGCCTCCCATTGGCCAAGAGGCAGCTGAACGTTACCCATACTTCCTGTTTGTCACGCGCATGAAGAAGAGTTGACTGTTGGCTTGTTTTGAGATTGATCATGCAGCGTTATATTTCGTTATCGCCAAAACCCCTTTACAATCGGGACAATATTGAAGCAGAAGGAGACCTTAAAACGGAAATACAGTGACGGAGGCGATTATTTTGGCACGATATTAAAACAAAGTGCTCCGTGGGAGAAGACCTCCAGTCTCGCAAGGAAGCAAGTTAATATTGAATGAGGCTTCTGATCATTCAAACAGGTACTGTAATTCCGCTTTAAATAAAGCATCCCTTCATTTAAACATTTAAATAGAATTGTTCCGTCAGCTGCGCATTGCATGTGGGCGTGTGAGAGAGTGTGTGTGAGAGAGAGAGAGAGAAAGAGTGTGTGCGCGCATGTGTGCGTGTGAGAGAGCGAGTTAGAGAGAGACTGCCTACAGAGTCAGTACGAGATGAAAGGAGGCTTAACTGTAGTTTTTAGTTTCGTTTTTTTAAGGTGTTTAATTCAGTAAACGTTTAATGAATGTGGTGTGCTCGCTGAATGTGAGCAAAAACGTGGCTCATTTGGACCTCTGACCCCTCAAGGAATCAAGTTAAAGTTGAGTTTGGACCTCCGATCTGTCAAGCAGGGAATGCGCTTTGAATTCTACATCTTAAAATGCTCTCGCATCCTGCTTGTGGGCGGGGCCCACATTCAAGCGCCACAATAAACATTTAATGTGTCTACAATTTCCAAATTTGCATATTCATGAACATTCATAGTCCTTTTCATTTTCATGAGAATAAAAGTGAGTAGAAACATCACATTACACAATAAAACGGCATAACATCAAATCTTCAAGGGAAGGTAAACACTGAAAGGTTAATACACAACAAGCTTCTCCCTATTCAAACTACTGACTCACTGGTTCCGCTCGATGGAAGAGTTAATGGAAATAAATGAGTTTGTAGTGAGGAGCCGCTGAGGGTGAGGAGATCGATTAGAGCCACAATGCCAGGAGAAAAAGCAGTGAAATTCGTACCAGGTCAGGAGCATAATGATGGAGGAAGTCAGAAAAGTTCTGCACGTTTACATTACGGCGCTTTTACACGTTACCTGTCAGAGATGCACACCCGAGTTTCATTAAAACGCGGTAACACATTTAAACAGTTTCCTTAACTCATCAATCAATATTTTATTAAATTATACATCTCACTGCAGTATTTCCTGCTCAGATACACAGCTTCCCTTTGTGTACTAGTCCTCAACAAATTAGCATATTGTGATAAAGTTCATTATTTTCTGTAATGTACTGATAAAAATTAAACTTTCATATATTTTAGATTCATTGCACACGAACTGAAATATTTCAGGTCTTCTATTGTTTTCATACTGATGATTTTGGAATACAGCTCATGAAAACTCAAAATTCCTATCTCAAAAAATTAGCATATCATGAAACTGTAGTCTAAACGAGCTATTAACCTAATTATCTGAATCAACAAATTAATTCTAAACACCTGCAAAAGATTCCTGAGGCTTTTAAAAACTCCCAGCCTGGTTCATTACTCAAATTACTCATTACTCAAAACCGCAATCATGGGTAAGACTGCCGACCTGACTGCTGTCCAGAAGGCCATCATTGACACCCTCAAGCAAGAGGGTTAGACACTCTGAGCGAATAGGCTGTTCCCAGAGTGCTCCATCAAGGCACCTCAGTGGGACGTCTGTGGGAAGGAAAAAGTGTGGAGAAGGGCCGATTCCAGACCTTGGGGGACCTGAGGAAGCAGTGTACTGAGTCTGGAGTAGAAACATCCAGAGCCACCGTGCACAGGCGTGTGCAGGAAATGGGCTACAGGTGCCGCATTCACCAGGTCAAGCCACTTTTGAACCAGAAACAGCGGCAGAAGCGGCTGACCTGGGCTACAGAGAAGCAGCACTGGACTGTTGCTCAGTGGTCCAAAGTACTTTTTTCGGATGAAAGCAAATTTTGCATGTCATTCGGAAATCAAGGTGCCAGAGTCTGGAGGAAGACTGGGGAGAAGGAAATGCCAAAATGCCTGAAGTCCAGTGTCAAGTACCCACAGCCAGTGATGGTCTGGAGTGCCATGTCAGCTGCTGGTGTTGGTCCACTGTGTTTTATCAAGGGCGGGGTCAGTGCAGCTAAGCTATCAGGAGATTTTGGAGCACTTCATGCTTCCATCTGCTGAAAAGCTTTATGGAGATGAAGATTTCATTTTTCAGCACGACCTGGCACCTGCTCACAGTGCCAAAACCACTGCTAAATGGTTTACTGACCATGGTATTACTGTGCTCAATTGCCCTGCCAACTCTCCTGACCTGAAGCCCATAGAGAATCTGTCGGATATTGTGAAGAGAAAGTTGAGAGACACCAGACCCAACACTGTGGATGAGCTTAAGGCCGCTATCGAAGCATCCTGGGCCTTCGTAACACCTCAGCAGTGCCACAGGCTGATTGTCTCCATGCCACGCCCCATTGAAGCAGTCATTTCTGCAAAAGGATTCCTGACCAAGTATTGAGTGCACACCTGAACATAATTATTTGAAGGTTGACTTTTTTGTCTTAAAAGCACTGTTTTTATTGGTTGGATGAAATATGCTAATTTTTTGAGATAGGGATGTTTGGTTTTTCTTTACTTTTTTGCCAAAATTATCAATATTAAACAATAAAAGGCTTGAACTACTTCAGTTGTCTGTAATGAATCTAAAATATATGAAAGTCTAATGTTTATCAGTAAATTACAGAAAATAATGAACTTTATCACAATATGTTAATTTTTTGAGAAGGACTAGTATTTTTTCATGAGCTCAGAAACCTCAAGTAAAAGTTGGCATCTGCGCATGCAGGGTGAAGGATACTCTTGTGATCCAGGACGATATTGGTGTGTCCTTGCTGCAGGGCATGGACCGTAGAGGTGATGGGATCGAGCTCAGCCACCGGACAGTACGAATCTCCTCCCAGAGCCACGACGCTGTTCTTCAGCTGGAGCTCATACTGATCACACGGCATGGAGAGCTCTGAGGGACCAACACAAGCCCATCAAATATCACTAAACATCAGCAAAGTCTTCAAACACAACGCTTCATCTCCTCCAAAACACACCTGCAATCTTTCTCTGACGGATTTTCTGAACTTTGTACTTGATGGAGGTTCCAGCGAGCAGATAAACATCATAGGCAGGACTCAGGAGGATGTTCTCCAGAATCAGCAGTCGCACCTCAGCAGCTCCAACGTGCTGAACATCAAAGGAACATCATCCAGCTGTTTATTGCATGACATCAAACTTCACAAATTCTCAATATAAAACAAGCCGAAATTTAGGAATTAAAATATTTACTAAAATAGAATTAGGACATCTAATTATATTACCGCAACATGATTTATCTTTTTGTGAAATTTAAGGAAAAGTGAAACGTTCAAAGGCTGATATCAATTTATTAACCTATAAATATCAATAATAAAATAATTTTTCAAACTGGATGTTATTTAATTTATTATTTTTCCAAATCTCTGTGTGTAGAAGAGCCCAATCCCAATAAAAACATTTTATAGTAATAAAATAGTAATTAATACCTAATACAAGTACAATAATATTCACTATTTACTAATTAGGAACACACATCAGTATTCAAATTATACATTAAATTTCATTAAGTAGTAATTAATATTCACATGCATTGTTGGCGCATCAGGTCACTATAGTTTATAATTAAAGTTCACCATAAATGCATTAATATTCATTACATATTCAACATTCATTACAGACACATAAATATTCAAATATATGCACCATGACTGCACCTGACAGCTGACTGTTCAGATCATATTACACTGTAATGCCTGTATATAACCCTGGAACTTATTATTATTATTGTCATCATATCATATTACTATTATATTATTATTTTTATCATATTCTCTAATAAATTATTAATTGTACACGAGTGAATGAAGAACTGACAGTTTGAATAAGGGCGGAGATTTAGGAGATGCTGTACCGTATACAGAGGCTCCTGGATTTTAGCCTTGAGTTTTGCTTGGCCAGTTTTAATCCCAGACACCAGGATGATATCCCCCTGCTTCCCCACTCTCTCCATCTCCGAGATGTAGTTTGGCGGCGTATAAGTCGACTCCGAGTACTTCAAGACTCTTGGGGATAAGAATACACTGTGTGATCTCAAAGATGTCTGCAAAGTTTAATTCCTCTGACAAACTTTCAGCTTCAGCTAAACTATGATGTCTGGAGATCTGAGAGAGAGTGAGTGAGTGAGCAAGCGAGACAGACGGAGAGAGAAAGAGAGAGAAAGAGAATGAAAACAAGACAGAGAGAAAGAGAATGAGAGTAAGAGAGAGTGAGAGAGGGTGAAAGACAGCGAGAGCGAAAGAGAGAAAGAAAATGAAAGCAAGAGAGTGAGAGAGTGAATGAAAAAAAAAAAGAGAGCGAGAGAGAGCGTGAGAGAGCGAAAGAGAGAGAGAGAGAGAGAGCAAAAGAGAAAGAGAGCGAGAATAAGAGCGAGAGTGAGGGTAAGAGAGAGAGTGAGAGCGAAAGAGACAAAGAGCGAGAGCAAGAGAGAGTAAGAGAGCAAAAGAGAAAGCGAGCGAGAGCAAAATAGAAAGCGGGCGAGAGCAAGAGAGCGAGAGAGGGTCCTGACCTCAGAGAGCTATATGAATCTGGGATGGTGGCGGTCTCTGTGTCTTTCACCAAACTCCAATCAAACACTAGACCAGCAAGTGTACTGAATGTGTTTCCTGCACAAACACGGAATTTATCAACATTGAAATACAGAACCATGAACAAATAGAACCAAAACAATGTTCCAACTCAGGTCTGAGTAATAGAACCAAAATATTATCACGTTTCTCTCTCACTTGTGCACACACACACACACACACACACACACATATATACACACACGTCTACAAAGCTTGAATAAATAATAACCACAAATTACATTTAAACTGTTACAATTTTACTGACACTCAAAAATACATTCGAAATTAAACTCGTCCCTCATTAAAGATGAAAACAAACAAACAAAAATAATGTCGAGACTACAGTGGTACCTCAATCTTATGATAGTCCCAGCAAACAAAAAAATCCGGGTTACGAAAAACATTTTCCAAAAATTTTTTCTCTCTGTATACGAAACAAGTTCTCCTTACGAAACGCACCAAACATGCCATTCAAACATTAAAACAATGCACAAGCTCCTCTCCCATTGGCTATCTCCCAACATCGTGCCCCGCTGGCCTCCCATTGGATATGGGGGATGACGCAGGTCCCTTGAGCAGCAGCTTGTTTCATGAGTTTTTCGAGTGTGCTCATTGCAACTTTATTTTTTGGCTCAGGCTTTTAAGCTCGCATAAACATTTGTAAGATTATAACTCTGCTAAGACGACATGGTCAGCATGAAGTAAGTACCTTAAAAGGTATGCTTTTATCCTTTTTAAAGGATAGTATTGGGGGCCATACAAAGAAACACACGTTTAACATTACTACTTACGAAAAATCCAGGTTATGAAAAAGGCTCTGGAATGGATTAGTTTCGTAAGGTGAGGTACCACTATACGAGGTGTCTGTGAGTAACAGATTATATTTACTTTGAGCTCATCAGTAAAGTTGAGCTGAATCTTGAGTGACATACGAACTGAGTTTATTTAAATATTTCTATGAAAATTCATAAATCTGACATGAAATTAAAACTATTGGAGAGAGCGACAGGATCCAGGACTATGATTCGTATTTAAATTAAAAGTGTGTGCATATTTAATTTACTTATAAATAAACATATCTTAATAAGAACGTGCATAAAATGATTCAAGTATTTTTAATACAAGAGGAAAATCTGCATCAACCTGAAATGCTTTTAAACAAAATTCTGCTTATTGCAGTATTCCACATGTGTGAAAAAGTTTGTGCCCCCACCCTCTGAATCCAATGCGTTGACTGTCAACTCCAGGGGCGAGTCCTCCAGGTGCAGCTCCCGCGTAGTAGACACGATCTGAATCTCGCTAATTACGTCAACGATGGCGTCGCAGTGTAACACCTGCCCTGTCACTGAAACACAGAACAACGTTAAAAGGTTAAGCTGATGATGGGGTATTTTGTGTGTGTGTGTGTGGGGGGGTGTATTTCAATAAAGTCACCTTTCCTTACCTACATCCTCTGCTAGAATGATGCTGGTGAGGCGCGAGAGCTGAGTGGAGCGAGCCTGCAACACGGCTCTCTGAGAACACTGACGCGCGTCCATGTCGATAGATTCAACACTTGCCACCTCGGGCCTGTTTGACGACCTGTGTACACACAAAACCAGATCAACAAATGACATGCCGGGTTTCTACAGAACCCATTGTGATGTAATGGGGCGATGCTTCCATAGATCCTTTCTCTCTCTCTCTCTCTCGCTCTCTCTCTGCTTTATGTGCAAAAAAACTTGTAAATTACTACTAGCATAAAATCCAGAAGATTAATTTAAACTTCACCTCAGACAACAGAGACTCCTTACTAAATAAACATTTGTAATTATGGAAAACATCCCTGTCTCTATGTACCAATCCCGTAGTCTAGAAACCAGAACATACTCGTGTCAGCATCTCTATTATTGTACATCATTCGACCGGTCTCTGTCAAACTATAGCTAAATAATTCGGGTGAGATGATTTGGATCAGACAAGTCAGTAAACAGAATATGTCTGTATCTGATGCACATGTTCAGTGGCACAGGAAGTAAGCTGTGACACAGGAAATGATGTCTGGCCCACAGGTGCCCACAATCAAAAAAAGCCGGTGGTTATCTCTCCCAGTCCAGGTTTCAGGTGTGTTCAGGGAGCGTTAAGAACATGGAGGTGATACAGAAAATTAGGCTGAGTGAGGCTTGTCTATTCTGCAGCATCATGTTTATGTTTTTTTTTCTTAATATTCATGATTTCACACAATGCTCATGTCATGAAGGTCACTTTGTCTTTACCATCTGTAGCAGCCTCCAGTGGCCTCGAGGGTGAAGTTAATCTTGGTGCTCCTGGCTAAAGGGAGCAAGACCTTGGGGATGTTGAGTTTAGCAGCTTCACTGTGCTGAGAGAAACCGGAAGTCAGGAGCACGAGCAGAATCATACACCGGAACCCGAGTTCTGCCATCAGGTGTCCGTTTTATTCACTTCAGTCTTCAGTCTGAGGGTGCAAAAAAAATCCCTTCTCTGATCTGAAACACAACAAAATGGAGAGAGAGTCGAAATCTAAATAAATTATATACATAAAATTAATTCATAAACACAACGCCGTAAGGTGGGGAAAAAAAAAAAACCTTTAAAGTTTCACTATGACCCCGCGCGCGCTCCTGGAATCATCAGCGTGACTTCACTCACTCTCACACAATTTACCTCACACAGGTTTACCTCAGCGACTCACAGCTGTACACAGAAAAAAATCAAAATTTTTATCTCACTTTTAATAATACACACATACAGTACTCCCTCTCACGCGCCCTCCGTATCTTATTCACCACTGCAGTCGCGTGGAAATACCCGCCATTGCGTTGCTTGCCCACCAAACAACGCGGTTGCGGTGCACTCTGGGATATACAGGCTGTCGCTCAAACCGAGGTCGAATCCCAATATGGCGCCTCCTGACTTTAATATGTGTGTAAAAGAGCCAGCTCGTGCTCCCTAGTTAGTGCACTAGATAAGGAACAGGAAACAATTTGATACTCGACACACGGAGATTTGAAAGATTGACGGAAAAGATCTGAAAGAATGAATGAAACAAAGTACTGTATTAATTT
>CM045738.1:44424796-44457296 GCA_024760905.1 Plotosus lineatus
GGTAGAGCCTATCCCTGCCAATACACTCTGCATGGGGATTACACCCTGAATAGTTTGCCAGATCATTGCAAGGCCAGCACACACACAACCTTTTATACTAACACTCACAATCTATCGACTGTGGAAGGACACCAGAGTACCCAGAAAAAAACCAAAGCAAGCATGGGGAGAATGCACACTCGACACAGGAGCGCCCTCACCAAGACTGGGATCTAATCTCTATAACCCCTTCATCAGTGTGCTGACTGAAACCTTCATATTTATCCAAAATGAACTGATAATGGAAGACAGAATGCATCAGATATTCTCCAGTGAATTGGACAAGAACCTTTCTCAAGAATGCAAGAACGAGGAAAGTTTTTATCACTGCAGTGAAGCTCGATTGGATCTGTAAGGGTTCTTGACTGGTTCTATAATCCGAATCAACATCAGAATCAGAATAATTTATTGATCCTGGAGGAAATTATGTGTCTAAGGGTTATATACAGATGAGATATTCAAATATATACAGTATATATATATATATATATATATATTTAAAGGGTTCATTCTAGGGTCCTTCCAATGCAGCCGTGGGGGGGGGGGGTGTGTGTGCACAAACCAGTGTCTCTCCCTCACGCCGGTCCCAAACCTGGATAAATGCAGAGGGTTGCGTCAGGAAGGGCATCCGGCGTAAAACAAATGGCAAATAAAATATGCAAGTCAGTACAAAGAATGTCATACCGGATCGGTCGAGGCCCGGGTTAACAACAACCGCCATCAGTGCTGTCAACCAACAGGGTGCTGGTGGAAATTGGACTACTGTTGGTTGAAGACGTTGAAGAAGGAGAGGTGGGAGGCGTGTCCGTTGCCAGAGAGAGAAGAGGAAAGGCATGAGTCTAGGACTGAAAGTAGGGACTTTGAATGTTGGAACTATGGCAGGAAAAGGTAGAGAGCTGGCTGACATGATGCAGAGGAGGAAGGTGGACATACTATGTGTCAGGAGACCAGGTGGAAAGGTAGCAAGGCTAGAAGCATAGGAGCAGGGTTTAAGCTGTTTTTTCATGGTGTGGATGGGAAGAGAAATGGAGTCGGAGTCATCTTGAAGGAGGAGTCTGTCAGGAATGTTCTAGAAGTGAAAAGAGTGTCAGACAGAGTGATGAGTCTCGAGTTAGAAATTGAAGGCGTGATGGTCAATGTTGTTAGTGCTTATGCCCCACAGACAGGATGTGAGTTAGAAGAGAAGGAGAGATTCTGAGTGAGTGAGATGAAGTGATGCAGAGTACCCCCAGAGGTGAAAGAGTGGTCATTGGTGCAGACTTCAATGGACATGTTGGTGCGGGAAACAGAGGGGACGAGGAAGCGATGGGCAGGTTTGGTATCCAGGACAGGAACACAGAAGGACAGATGTTGGTAGATTTTGCAAAAAGGATGGAAATGGCTGTGGTGAGAGAGGAGCATAGGGTGACTTATAAAAGTGGAGGTAGGAGCACACAGGTAGACTACATCTTGTGCAGGCGATGTAATTTGAAGGAAGTCAGTGACTGCAAAGTAGTAGTGGGTGAGAGTGTTGACAAACAGCATAGGATGGTGGTGTGCAGGATGACGCTGATGGTGAGGAAGGTGAAGAAGGCAAAGGCAGAGCAGAAGACAAAGTGGTGGAAGCTGAAAAAGGAAGAGTGTCGTGTTGTCTTCAAGGAGGAGTTGAAACAAGCTTTGGGTAGTCAGGAAGTGCTTCCAGATGACTGGACAACTACAGCAAATGTGATCAGGGAGACAGGTAAGAGAGTACTTGGTGTGTCATCTGGAAGGACAGTAGATAAGGAGACTTGGTGGTGGAATGAGGAAGTGCAGGAGTGTGTCCAAAGGAAGAGGTTAGCTAAGAAGAAGTGGGACATTGAGAGGACCTAAGAGAGTAAACAGGAGTACAGGGAGACACAGTGTAAGGCGAAGGTAGTGGTGTCAAAGGCCAAACAGAGGGTGTCTGATGACTTGTATGCTCGGTTGGAAAGTAAAGAGGGAGAAAATGATTTATACAGGTTGGCACAGCAGAGAAATAGAGATGCGAAGGACGTGCAGCAAGTTAGAGTGATTAAGGACAGAGAGGGAAATGTATTGACTGATGACAGAAGTGTGCTGGGAAGATGGAAAGAGTACTTTGAAGAGCTGATGAATAAGGAAAATGAGAGAGAAAAAAGAGTAGAAGAGGTGACCGTTGAGGACCAAGAAGTAGCAAAGATTAGTAAGGGTGAAGTGAGGAGGGCATTGAAGAAGATGAAGAATGGAAAGGCAGTTGGCCCTGATGACATACCGGTGGAGGTATGGAAGTGTCTAGGAGAGGTAGCAGTAGATTTCCTGACAAGAACATTCAACAAGGTCTTAGAGAGTGAGAGGATGCCAGAGGAATGGAGGGGAAGTGTGATGGTGCCCATTTTTAAGAACAAAGGAGACGTGCAGAGTTGTGGCAACTACAGAGGGATAAAATTGATGAGCCATACGATGAAGTTATGAGAAAGAATAGGGGAAGCTAGACTAAGGGCAGAGGTCAGCATTTGTGAACAACAGTTTGGTTTCATGCCAAGAAAGAGCACCACAGATGCAGTTTTTGCCTTGAGGATGTTAATAGAGAAGTACAGAGAAGGTCAGACAGAGCTGCATTGTGCCTTTGTGGATCTGGAGAAAGCATATGACAGGGTGCCGAGAGAGGAACTGTGGTATTGTATGAGGAAGTCTGGAGTGGCAGAGAAGTATGCTAGAGTGGTGCAGGACTAGACATAAGAGATGTAAGACAGTGGTGAGGTGTGCTGTTGGTGTGACAGAGGAGTTCAAGGTGGAGGTGGGACTGCATCAAGGGTCAGCTCTGAGCCCCTTCTTGTTTCATTTTATTTCTTGTTTGGTGATGAACAGGCTGACAGACGACAGACGAGGTTAGACAAGAATCTCCATGGACTATGATGTTTGCAGATGACATTGTGATCTGTAGTGAGAGCAGAGAACAAGTGGAGGAAAATCTAGAGAGGTGGAGGTATGCCCTGGAAAGGAGGGGAATGAAGATTAGCCTCAGTAAGACAGAATACATGTGTGTGAATGACAAGGACCCAAGAGGAACGGTGAGGTTACAGGGAGAAGAGCTAAGCAATGGAGAGTGTGGAAAAGAAGTGAAGAAGCGTGTGCAGGCAGGTTGGAATGGTTGGAGAAAAGTGTCCGGTGTGATGTGTGATAGGAGAGTATCGGCAAGAATGAAAGGAAAAGTGTACAAGACAGTGATGAGGCCAGCGATGTTGTATGGTTTAGAAACAGTGGCACTGAGGAAAAGACAGGAGGCAGAGCTGGAGGTAGCAGAGATGAAAATGTTGAGGTTCTCTTTGGGAGTAATGAGGATGGATAGGATCAGGAATGAGCACATCAGAGGGACAGCACATGTAAGACGTTTTGGAGACAAAGTCAGAGAGGCTAGATTGAGATGGTTTGGACCTGTACAGAGGAGGGATAGTGAGTATATTGGTAGTAGGATGCTGAGGTTGGAACTACCAGGCAGAAGGCCCAGAGGAAGACCAAAGAGACGATTCATGGCTGTCGTGAAGGAGGACATGAAGGTAGCTGGTATAAAAGAAGAATATGCAAAGGATAGGGCGAGATGAAGGCAGATGATTCGCTGTGGCGACCCCTGAAGGGAAAAGTCGAAAGAAAACGAAGAAGATTCTAGGGTCTTTCCGCATGAAAGCACTGCTACAGAATCCTATTTAGAACTTTTAAAGGTTCTGACAGAGTGAAAATCATTCGAAATTGTAGAAATAATTTTTGCATTGAACAGGAGTCCAAGAAGAAACCTTTTTTCTTTTCTGGATTATTTGAACTCTTATTTAATCCAAAGAAACCTTGTAGTGACAGCATGTAAAGGTAAAAGTTCTTCAGCTGTTAAAGTAGAAAGAATTATTCAGTGGTTCTTTCAGGGGGTCATTTCTTGTGTGATTGTTTTGTGCTATTGTTTGATCTTCACTTTTTTTTAGAAGTTTTAATAGTAAATTTCTCTCTCTCGCTCTCTCTGTGTGTGTGTGTGTGTGTGTGTGTGTGTGTGTGTGTGTGTGTGTGTGTGTGTGTGTGTGTGTGTGAACTATGACATGTTGTTTGTAAGTTTTGTGATTATTAATTATTTTTCAAGATTTATTATTATTACTATTTTTAAACATGTGAATCCTGTTAAAATGTTGCACGCCAGTCTCACACACACATTTAAACTAATGAGTGAAAGAAGATCTCAGAAGTTTTTAGAAGCCACATCTGGCTCTACCTCGGGAACCCTGTTATCTCATTTTATTAACATATTTTCCCCTGGAGGGTGGAACTGTCCTGCAGCATTGCATGCAGAAATCACTACGTTTACCCCCACACACATTCACACGTGCACACACACACACACACACACACACACACACACACACACACACACACACACACACACACACACACACACACACACACACACACACACACCTTTTCTCTAACCTTCTCTCTTTGATGCGGTGTGGCCTTAAACTACTTCATCATTTAAATTTTATTTTAATTATGACAAAAAATTACAGTTACTGAGGAACCATGTAGAAGCATCACCTCCTATTATATTTAAGGTGATAGCATTAAATATGGTTATTATAAAGCACTGACACTGGAGACTCCTTCCATCCATGCTATTATTAAGGGCAGTGGTGGCCTGATGGTAAACGTGCTGGATTACTGATCCTAAGGTTGGAGGTTCAAGCACCACGCTCAACAGGTTGTGACTGTCCTCCCCAGTGCCGCTAACTTGTCAAAGGCCGGACATGTCTCTCACTGTCTATGGTGTGAGGTTCATGTAAAAGAACCATTGCTGACTTTTGATAAGAGGAGCTGCAAAGCCGTCGGCGTGTTTTTGTCCAGCAATGGCCTGGCGAGCCGTCCGAAGTGTACTCTGCCTTCGCCCGGAGTCGGCTGGGATGGGCGCCAGTCTCCTTGTGACCCAAATTAGGATTAAGCAGTTACAGAAAACAAATAAATGAATGTTTTTTTTTATCAGTAAAGTGCTGCTTACCTTCCCGTGAATGTGTTGTTACGCTAACAATGGTACTGTATTCAAACAGGTCCTGTACTACTCTGTCTTGGTTTATTTCACAGTAATGACCAGCTTATAGTCCTGCATATTACTTGGGTATATACTACAAGGTACGTATATACAACACTTTTACACAAAATCTGAAGATAAAATTATTTTTTTGCTTCCATGAATGATGTAGTCTGCAGGAACGGTCTGATTTACAGAAATAATGATCTCACTGGATATGAGCAGACATGAGTTCTGATTGGCTAATTCACCTCATGGATATCAACTCATATACCATTAGACATTATGTCAGTACAGAAAAAATCTCTGAAAAAAACTTGATCAAATTCTTGGTTTACACTGGGGCATGATGTTCGAGATCTCTGTGATTCAAAAAACATGGAGCTCTGTGATTTATGAGCCTGCTTGGAACGTGAGGTTTAAAAAGAAGGCAGGGTGCATCCAAGGGTTGAAACTTGAAGGAACTGTGTTTCCAAGTTTGTCAAGATCCACAACGATGGAGCATCAAGATCTGTTATACACTGTTCAGATCTACTGCGCTCTACTACAATTGCCACTTTATCATGATTAGCGACAAATCGCAATACATCATAATAATCGTGACAAAATTTTGCAACGATTTGTGCGATTATCACAAATCTACCAACGATTCGATCCAACGTCCCCCACGCTCATCACAACTCTCTGAAATCATCTCTGGTGTGGACATCGCAACCCTAAACCCTGGGCAAGCAAGCTAGCTGGCGGGTATTCCATGAAAAGCAACACAATTTGGAGGGAAAGTGTTTAATGGTGGCAGCATGGTGGTGTCGTGGTTAGCACATCCGCCTCATCGCAAGAAGGTCCTGGGTTCAATTCCCAGCCTAGGCTTTTCTGTGTGGGGTTTGCATGTTCTCCCCATGCTTGTGTGGGTTTCCTCTGGATACTCTGGTTTCCACCCACGGTCCAAAAACATGCTCAGTAGGTTAATTGGCTGTTCCAGATCACCCCTAGGTGTGAATGTGAGTATGAATGGTTGTGTGAGTGTCGGCCCAACGATTTCCTTGTGAGCTGTCCAGGGTGGACCTGGCCCTCGCCCAGAGTCAACTGAGATGTGTGCCGGCCTCCTCGTGATTCTAAATAGGATTAAAGCGGTTCAGAAAATGAATACATAAAAAATGCTTCATTTCTTCTGATCCAGTGTGTATGTGTGTATGGATGAAATTAATGTTATTCCACTCACTCCCACAGACTGTCCAACTCAATCCAAGAAGGTCCTGGAAGGTCTGGGCTTGGGTGTTTCTGCACTCGTATTGGTTTCTTCCAGGGACTCCGATTTCTTCCCACAATCCAAAACACATTACGCCTACTGGGTCTATTCCAAATTGTTTCAAAATGTGAGTGTTTGTGTGCATGCTGGTCTTAGGTTTGGTGAGTTGTTCAGGGTGTACCCTGCCTTCACCGTGTGTTGGCTGAGATAGGCTCCAGCCATGACCCTAGAGGTATTAAGCGGCCTTGTTGACAATTCAGAATTGAGTGTTCAAGATCTTCTGATTCATCAAAATCCAGAACTTTCAGTGAAACAGCACTGTGGAGAACCTGAAGTGAGCCCAAACGAATCTGAATGAATCAAATCTCGAGCACTCGATTCTTTTCAGCGGAATCAGATTGCCGGAATCGACTCCGTGCGAAAGATTCGATAAAGTGATTCGGAGTGAACACAGCGCGGCGTGTGTGTGTGTGTGTGTGTGTGTGTGTGTGTGTGTGTGTGTGTGTCGTCATGGCTCTAAGTCTCCTGAGCAGTGAATAATAGGAGTAAAGCAGATATTCGGGAAGTGAATCAGTTGGAAAGTCTCCGGTAAGTTGTTCAGTTTTTTTTCTTCTTTGTGCTGTTGGGTTTATTCCGGGACTTTGTGTTTATTATTCATTGATGGTTTATGATTTCAGGAGCAGAGAGTGAAACTGGAGTCGTTTACCTGAAATAAACAGGGTGATGAAAAATGATTGTAGTATCGCGATTCATTTAACACTTGGTTTTATTCAATAACTAATAAACAAAACAATAAATCAGAAAACCAGGTAAAAAAAATAAATCCAGCTGTTCACTCGGTTTTTCTTTTCAGTTTTATATCAGTGATTATTTGATAATAAATAATTTAACGTGGATTCATGAATTATGTGAGTTTTAAATCAATAGGATGTTTATTTTCTTTAATAATGATGTTAAACAAAATTCATAGACACAGAAATAATCATCAGATTTGGAAAATTAATATTAAATAATTATACTTAAATATATCAAGTTGTTTAAATTGTATTAAATCAACACCAACTGATTCATAATTAAAGCTCATGAATATGTCATAATTCTGTGTGTGTGTGTGTGTGTGTGTGTGTGTGTGTGTGTGTGTGTATCTATATATTGATATCTCTTCTTTTCCTTTCGGCTTTTCCCTTCAGGGGTCGCCACAGCGAATCATCTGCCTCCATCTCACCCTATCCTTTGCATCTTCCTCTCTTACACCAACGATCTTCATGTCCTCCTTCACCACATCCATGAATCGTCTCTTTGGTCTTCCTCTAGGCCTTTTGCCTGGTAGTTCCAGCCTCAGCATCCTATTACCAATATACTCAATATCCCTCCTCTGTAGATGTCCAAACCATCTCAATCTAGCCTCTCTGACTTTCTCTCCAAAACGTTTTACGTGTGCTGTCCCTCTGATGTGCTCATTCCTAATCCTATCCATCCTCGTTACTCCCAAAGAGAACCTCAACATTTTCATCTCTGCTACCTCCAACTCTGCCTCCTGTCTTTTCCCCAGGGCCACTGTTTCTAAACCATACAACATCGCTGGCCTCATCACCGTCTTGTACACTTTTCCTTTCATTCTTGCCGATACCTTCCTATCACACATCACACCGGACACTTTTCTCCAACCATTCCAACCTGCCTGCACACGCTTCTTGACCTCTTTTCCACACTTTCCATTGCTCTGGATTGTTGATTGCCTAAGTACTTAAAATCCTCCACCTTTCTTATCTCTGCTCCCTGTAATCTCGCCGTTCCTCTTGGGTCCTTGTCATTCATGCACATGTATTCTGTCTTACTGAGGCTAATCTTCATTCCCCTCCTTTCCAGGGCATACCTCCACCTCTCTAGATTTTCCTGCACTTGTTCTCTGCTCTCACTACAGATCACAATGTCATCTGCAAACATCATAGTCCATGGGGAATCTTGTCTAACCTCGTCTGTCAGCCTGTCCATCACCATAGCAAACAAGAAGGGGCTGAGAGCTGACCCTTGATGCAGTCCCACCTCCACCTTGAACTCTTGTGTCACACCGACAGCACACCTCACCACTGTCTTACATCTCTCATACATGTCCTGCACCACTCTAACATACTTCTCTGCCACTCCAGACTTCCTCATGCAATACCACAGTTCTTCTCTCGGCACCCTGTCATATGCTTTCTCCAGATCCACAAAGGCACAATGCAGCTCCCTCTGACCTTATCTGTACTTCTCCATTAACATCCTCAAGGCAAACACTGCATATGTGGTGTTCTTTCTTGGCATGAAACCAAACTGTTGTTCACAAATGCTGACCTCTGCCCTTAGTCTAGCTTCCACTATTCTTTCCCATAACTTCATCGTATGGCTCATCAACTTTATCCCTCTGTAGTTGCCACAACTCTGCACGTCTCCCTTGTTCTTAAAAATGGGCACCAGCACACTTCCCCTCCATTCCTTTGGCATCCTCTCACTCTCTAAGACCTTGTTAAATGTTCTTGTCAGAAAATCTACTGCTACCTCTCCTAGACACTTCCATACCTCCACCGGTATATCACCAGGGGCAACTGCCTTTCCATTCTTCATCTTCTTCAGTGCCCACCTCACTTCACCCTTACTAATCTTTGCTACTTTCTGGTCCTCAACAGTCACCTCTTCTACTCTTTTTTCTCTCTCATTTTCCTCATTCATCAACTCTTCAAAGTACTCTTTCCATCTTCCCAGCACACTTCTGTCATCAGTCAATACATTTCCCTCTCTGTCCTTTATCAATCTAACTTGCTGCACATCCTTCCCATCTCTATTTCTCTGCTGTGCCAACCTGTATAAATCATTTTCTACCTCCTTACTTTCGAGCATACAAGTCATCAAACGCGCTCTGTTTGGCCTTTGACACCGCTACCTTCGCCTTACGCTGTGTTTCCCTGTACTCCTGTTTACTCTCTTCGTTGTTCTCAATGTCCCACTTCTTCTTAGCTAGCCTCTTCCTTTGTACACACTCCTGCACTTCCTCATTCCACCACCAAGTCTCCTTATCTACTTTCCTTCCAGATGACACACCAAGTATTCTCCTACCTGTCTCCCTGATCACATTAGCTGTATTTGTCCAGTCATCTGGAAGCACTTTCTGACCACCCAAAGCCTGTTTCAACTCCTCCTTGAAGACAACCCGACACTCTTCATTTTTCAACTTCCACCACTTTGTCTTCTGCTCTGCCTTTGCCTTCTTCACCTTCCTCACCATCAGCATCATCCTGCACACCACCATCCTATGCTGTTTGGCAACACTCATCCGCTACTACTTTGCAGTCACTGACTTCCTTTAAATTACATCGCCTGCACAAGATGTAGTCTACCTGTGTGCCCCTACCTCCACTTTTATAAGTCACCCTATGCTCCCCTCTCTTCTGGAAGAAAGTCTTCACCACAGCCATTTCCATCCTTTTTGCAAAATCTATCAACATCTGTCCTTCTGCGTTCCTGTCTTGGATACCAAACCTACCCATCACTTTCTCGTCTCCTCTGTTTCCTGCACCAACATGTCCATTGAAGTCTGCCCCAATGACCACTCTTTCACCTCTGGGGATACTCTGCATCACTTCATCTAACTCCCTCCAGAATCTCTCCTTCTCTTCTCGCTCACATCCTGTCTGTGGGGCATAAGCACTAACAACATTGACCATCACACCTTCAATTTCTAACTTGAGACTCATCACTCTGTCTGACACTCTTTTCACTTCTAGAACATTCCTGACAAACTCCTCCTTCAAGATGACTCCGACTCCATTTCTCTTCCCATCCACACCATGATAAAACAGCTTAAACCCTGCTCCTATGCTTCTAGCCTTGCTACCTTTCCACCTGGTCTCCTGAACACACAGTATGTCCACCTTCCTCCTCTGCATCATGTCAGCCAGCTCTCTACCTTTTCCTGCCATAGTTCCAACGTTCAAAGTCCCTACTTTCAGTCCTAGACTCATGCCTTTCCTCTTCTCTCTCTGGCAACGGACACGCCTCCCGCCTCTCCTTCTTCGACGTCTTCGACCAACAGTAGTCCAATTTCCATCAGCACCCTGTTGGTTGACGGCACTGATGGCGGTCGTTGTTAAGTCTATATATTTATATATATAGTACTGTATTTCTAAGGGGGCAGTGGTGGTCTAGTGGTATAGGGTGCTGGATCGCTGATCCAAAGGTTGGGGGTTTGAGTCCCACTCTCCACAAGGTTGTCACTGTCCCCCCCCAGTGCAGCTAACTGGGTTGTCAAAGGCGGACCATGTCTCTCACTGTCTATGGTGAGAGGCATGTAAAAGAACCATTGCTGACTTTCGTAAAGAGTAGCTGCAAAGTCGTCAGCGTGTTTCTGTCCCTTGCTAAAAAGGGTTGTGACAGTCAGGGCATCCGACGTAACCTCTGCCAAATCAAACGTGTGAATCAGATGATTTGCTGTGGCGACTCCCAAGTAAAAGGGAAAAAGCCCAGGAAAGGAAGACAGACAGTACTGTATTTCTAAGCCGCTTAATGCTATTTACGGTTGCTGGGAGACTGCCGCCCATCTCAGCCGACTCTGGGCGAGGACGGCATAAACCCTAAACAGCTTGCCAGGCAACTGCACGGTTATATATTCATTTTCTGAACCGCTCAATCTTAACTAGGGTCACGGGAAGGTGGGTGCGGAGGAGGCGGAGTTCACCCTGGACTGCTTTCCAGGCCATCGCAGGGCTGAGACTTTGGTCAGCAATGGTTCTTTTACAGCCATCCACCACAAACAGTGAGACACATGGCTGGCCTTTAATAACCCAGTGGCTGCACTGGGGGTCAGAAGTAACAACCGTTGACTGTGGGGCTTGAACCCTCAACCTTAGGATCAGTAATCCAGCAACTTACCACTGGGTGTGTATATATATATATATATATATATATATATATATATATATATATAGGGCAGTGGTGACCTAGTGGCACAGTATATATCCCTAACAAGGTTGTCACTGTCCCCACAGTGCAGCTAACTAGGTTATTAAAGGCCGGCTATGTCTCTCACTGTCGGTAGTGGATGGCTGTAAAAGAACCATGGCAGACCTTCGTAAAAAGTAGCTGCAAAGCCGTCAGCGTGTTTCTGTCCCTTGCTAAAGGGTTGTGTCATGAAGGGCACCCAACGTAAAAAACCTATACCAAATCAATCATGTGATGATTCGCTGTGGCGACCCCTGAGGAAAAAAGGGAACAGCCGAAAGCAGAAGAAGATATACAGTGTGTATACATGTATATGTATGTGTATATATAGAAGATATATGTGATATATAAGATATAAGATATATGTGTATATACAGAATAGTAATCACCTGAAGAGAGAGGATGGTTTCACCACCCCTCGAAACAGATCTGTAGTGATAAATGGAGTTTCAATAGAAAGTCTTTGTCCTGTCCTTTTATTTTTGTTATTTGCTCTACCAAAAAGTATTGAGCACTCTCCTACTTCTACTCAGAAAATCATATATATATATATATATATAGGATATCTATTACATGCGCTAAAATATGCTTCTTAAACACATTCTATAGACAGTCTTACTCATTAATACAATATTAATGTCGTAAAATGTGGTAATGATTAAGAAAAACTTTTCAATTTTTTCTGTTATATTTATTGATGATAAAATAAAAACATTATACACCATATACTTTTGTAAAGCACTCGTATAAAAGTCTTTATCAATTATTATTCCAGTACAGTACCTAAGTTAATGTTTAGAATGTTTGTGCATGAGATTTTATGTTCTGTTGCATGTTTAACAAACGATACGAAAAGGATAAACTTTATTACGCTTCATGTTATTTCACATCGAACGTGATGTCTCCAAGATGGCGCTGCCAAGAGGGCGACGTCGCGGAGTTTTCAGAGTCAAATTGCTTCTTTGTTTGTTTTAATTAGTTTTGTTTGTTCATGTTTTGCATTATGCTCCTCTATGACTGGTCGACCCTACTACAGCTATTAGATCAGAGTGTTCGGGCAACTGAGCACACTCAGCTCCTATCTTGAGCTAATATGCTATGGTAACTCAATGCTAGCCCCACCCCAGCTAACAATAAGCCCAGGCGGAGTTCTCAGAGTCTCCGGCACTTGGTTAGAAGTGGAAGGTTAGCACTTCCAGTCATACTGCTTGAAAATGTTCAGTCCCTGCGAAACAAGATGGATGAGCTCCACTCTCAGATTGTAGCGCAGAGGGATTTACAGGACTGCTCCATGCTGTGTTTCTGTGAAACATGGCTCAGGGGGAGTACACCTGACGAGGCGATTGCACCAGCCGGCTACACGGCCTTCATCCCCTTCGATCCCTGCGCCGGAGTTGTTGTTTGGCCCCTCCCCGCTTGGGCTTATTGTTAGCCGGGGTGCGGCTAGCATTGAGCTACCATAGCATATTAGCTCAGGATAGGAGTTGAGCGTCTTCAGTGCTAAACATCGAAGACTCCGATCTCATAGCTGTAGTAGGGCCGACCGGTCATAGACGAGCATAGTGAAAAACATGAACAAACAAAACAACAAATAAAACAAATCAAAATTCAAAAACATGCTCGGTAGGTTAATTGACTAAATAATCTGCAGAGAGGGCTTCACTAAATTGGATAACTTGTGCCCAATCCCTTTCTTCAATGAATAAAATATGTTTCAATCAATCAATCAATCAATATATATATACACAGGTCCTTCTCAAAAATTAACATATTGTGATAAAAGTTCATTGTTTTCTGTAATGTACTGATAAAAATTAAACTTTCATATATTTTAGATTCATTGCACACCAACTGAAATATTTCTGGTCTTTTATTGTTTTGTCTTTTGTTGTCAGGCTTGGTGGTGTGGTGGTTAACCGCCTCACAATGAGAAGGTCCTGGGTTTGAATCCCGGGCTCAGTGAGGCTGTTTCTCTGTGTGGGGTTGGATGTTCTTTCCGGTTTCCTCCCACAATCCAAAGATATGCACTTTATGCTAATTTGCTGTTCCAAATCCTGCTCGGTGTGTGTGTGAATAATTGTGTGTGTGTGTGCGTGCGTGCGTGTGTGTGTGTGTGTGTGTGTGTGTGTGTGTGTTGACCTGTGATGGCCTTTTGATTCTGTGCAAAAGTTACAAACTTGTAAGACAAATGTAGGCCAATAAGTGAGCGCCAGCAGAACCTTTCTGATGAATGTAATTCCTGACCTTTGATTTAAAATGTTCTTTAATTACTCATACAGTATATCCAGGCTTTATGTTTATACCTGTGCCCAACTTATTTGATAAACAATGATAAAATAACATGATCATTTTATTTGGGTTTGTACAGTCATAATCAGGGTCATCCAAAAACCTCCTACATGTCAAAGCAAAATAAAATAAAAAAGTGAAAGATAATTACATTATTATTTGCACACATGAAACTGAGTGAGGCAGGAGAGGTCTACTGGTGGCCCAACCCCAGCCTCAGCACCTTGATGTTGAGGAACTCAATGTGTGGTTTCAGTGAACCGGAGCTACGGCACACACAGGTCATTGGAACTGCTGAGGGAAATGTTTCCGGATCAGGTGATCTCAGATCGGGTATCTAGACCGTTACCCTGACCACGTCCCTTACGATTCATTTTTGGTTCGTTAAATCACGAGTGTATTCTTGAAGCACTTAAGGTTAGGTTGCTATTCTAAAGGAGATCGTCGTTGTTCACCTGACGTGACCCGTCGAGCCACGGCAGCCTCCAGAACACAACATCACCACCATTTGGAGGATTATCTTTAAAACATAATAAATAATTATTTACAAAATGAGGGTTCATGTGCAAGTAATCATTAGGTTTTCTTTATTTGCTTAGCAGGAAACATGTTCATTTATTCATTCATTTTCTGTAACCGCTTAATACTAATTAAGGTCATGGGGAGCCATCCCAGCCAACTCCGGGTGAGGGAACGGTACACCCTGGATGGCTCGCCAGGCCATCGCAGGGCGGAACCACACTGACGGCTATGCAGCTCCTCTTGTCGAAAGTCAGCAATGGTTCTTTTACATGAATCTCTCACCTGAGACAGTGAGAGACACGGCCGGCCATTGATAACCCATTAGCTGCCCTGGGACATGGCTGGCCTTTGATAACCCAGTTAGCTCCACTGGTGGGGGCAGTGACAACCTGTTGAGAGTGGGACTCGAACCCCCACCCTTAGGATCAGTGATCCAGCACCTTTACCACCAGGCCACCACTGCTCAAAGTAAAGTTAAACAACATAAATAAAAAAAAGAAGAACCTTGAATGAGGCTGTTTCACAGCTCCGGGATCTCGGGTTCTATCTGGAACTCAGGTTACTCTCTGAAGGGTTTTTTCCTCTGGGCTCTCCAGTTTTCTTCTGTTGAGCAAATCATGCTAGTAGGTGGATATGATAAATACGCTCCCTGATAGGTGTGAGTACGTGTGTGTGTGTGTGTGTGTGTGTGTGCATGTGTGTGTGTGTCTGCGCGTGTGTTTGCGCGCATGTGTGTGTGTGCATGTGTGTGCACATGTGTGTCTGCATGTGTGTGTGCATGTGTTTGTGTGCGCGTTTGTTTGTGTGTGTGTGTGTGTGTGTGTGTGTGTGTGTATGTGTGTGCGTGCATGTGTGTGCGTTTGTGTGTGTGTGTGCGCGCATGTGTGTGCATTTGTGTGTGTGTGTGTGTGTGTGTGTGTGTGTGTGTGTGTGTAAGTGCTGTTAGTTATACATCACTTCACACACACACACACACACACACACACACACACACACACACACACACACACACACACACACACAGTACCCCATCTTCGACTGGACCTGTTAGACAGAATGAGGTGACCATTGATCTTTGCCACATCCAGAGAACCTCCAAGAAGAAAAACTCTTCTGACCAATCAGAAGCCAGAGGCCAGCACTTGGGTGTTATATCAGTGTCATGTGTGTGTTGTGAATATTACCATGTGTGTGTTTTCTGATTTCAGGTCAGCGGTGGTGTCTGACCTTTTACCCTCCATCCGAAAGAATGAACAAGCTTGTTGAGGTGAAATGGACCGGCCTTGTGTGCATTCTTGTACTTACGTTGCCGTACACGTGTCTCGGACAAAAAGACTGCACCAGAGTGGACTGTCCACGTCTGGACAACTGCATTGAGAAAGTGCTGGAGGAAGGAGAGTGCTGTGCCACATGTGTCCAGCGGGGCTGCACGTGTGAAGGGTATCAGTATTACGACTGCATCAGTGCTGGATTTAAAAACGGGAAGGTTCCAGAAGGAGAGTCCTACCTGGTGGACTCGGGCAGTACGGAGTGTCAGTGTCCTGCAGGCGGAGGCAGGATAGGTTGCCACTTCATCCCGTGTCCTGACATCCCTCCTCACTGCATCGAGCTGTCCCACGCCACTGAGGCGTGTCCTCACTGCCTGCGCATTGGCTGCGTCTACGAACACCAGAAATACGAAGCTGGCCACTCTTTCCACATGGATCCGTGTCAGGTGTGTCACTGTCCTAATGACGGTGGTGATCTGATGTGCTCGATGATTCCTGATTGCTCCTTGGAAACGGTCAAGGACCCAGAGGAGAAGGAGAATGAGCTACTGATATCCAAAAATGAAAATGATAGAAATTTCCCCGACCGAGATAATCAATTCCCAAGTAACTCTGTACCGGTTTACCTCGAGAACATGTCAGACTTTGAAGAGAGTGAAGATTATGAATATCTCCCAGAAGCCACTGTACGTCCAGATGCTTTTAATACAACTTCTGCAGCTCCTCGATCCCAAAATTCACATGACGTCCCACATGAAGACAACAGGATGGAGCTTCGAGAGACACTCGGATCATATGATGCAGAATCTACCGAAGAACGAACAGAGGAATCGGTAAACGTTACCACAATGACAGACTCGAGACTTTCCGAGACCGTTGTTAGACATGCTCAGGTTTCTCCAAGTGAAACCACACCCAATACTATTAGTGACATCAAGAGAAGCGAGAAAGACTCTGATGATGACAAGAACCTTCAGGACAAGATCCCACATGTCTTCACTTTCCCTAAGCTGCAGTCCAACACCACCACAGCACCAGAGAATGTGAAGGAACATGAAGTTCACAGGCAGCCTGAAAGTCTGGGTAGATCCCACCAGAGGAGCAACGAACTCCATCATTCCCACAATCAGAGAGGTTAGTGAAAACCATGTCTTTTAATATGAAATTCTCAACATGGCTGATTTTATTTTATGCTGAGATGCACAAGATACAAAGAAAGGCATTATGGGTTACCCCCAAAAAAAAAAAAAAAAAAAAAAAAAAAAAACCCTTGCAGAAGAAGTGATGCTGAAGTGCATTCCTTTGATACCATGACTAAATGTACTTTGAATCAAAAATAAAAATGATTTGATTCGGTTCAGTACAATAAAGAGTTTCACCTCTAATGGGAATGGCAACTCCATAAATACAGTCTTCAAATAATAAATAATCTGTGCATGCATGTGGAAGATTGATGGAGTTCTGAACTTTACATAGATGTGAGTTTGCTTTATAATTCCATTTGTAGAAGATCACAGAAAGACTGTGAGCCAACATCTGATTGAGCTCATGAAAACCTTCATAATTATCCCATTCGAGCAGAAATCACAGGATTCCAGAGTGCACAGAGTACAGAGCACACCTCTGAGTGCAGAGAACACTACAGGGTACAACGCAGAGAACAGGCTACACCTCAAAGAACAGAGTACACCACAGGGAATATCCTACACCTCTGAGTACAGGCTACACCTCGGAGTACAGGCTCCATCTCAAAGAACAGCGTACACCACAAGGAATAGTGTACATCTCAGAGTACAGGCTACACTTCGGAATACAGGCTACACCTCAGAGAACAGAGTACACCACAGGGAATATTGTACATCTCAGCGTACAGGCTACACCTCGGAGTACAGGCTATACCTCGGAGTACAGGCTACACCGTGGAGTACAGGCTACACCTCGGAGTACAGAGTACACCACAGGGAATAGTGTACATCTCAGAGTACAGGCTACACCTTGGAGTACAGGCTACACCTCAGAGTACAGGCTACACCACGGAGTACAGTCTATACCTAGGAGTACAGAGTACACCACAGGGAATAGTGTACATCTCAGAGTACAGGCTACAACTCTGAGTACAGGCTACACCTCGGAGTACAGGCTACAACTCAGAGAACAGAGTACAGCACTGGGAATATTGTACATCTCAGAGTACAGGCTACACCTCGGAGTACAGGCTATACCTCGGAGTACAGGCTACACCTTAGAGTACAGGCTATAACTCGGAGTACAGGCTACACCTCGGAGTACAGGCTACAACTCAGAGAACAGAGTACAGCACTGGGAATATTGTACATCTCAGAGTACAGGCTACACCTCGGAGTACAGGCTACACCTCAGAGTACAGGCTACACCACAGTACAGTCTATACCTAGGAGTACAGAGTACACCACAGGGAATAGTGTACATCTCAGAGTACAGGCTACAACTCTGAGTACAGGCTACACCCTCGAATTACAGGCTACAACTCAGAGAACAGAGTACAGCACTGGGAATATTGTACATCTCAGAGTACAGGCTACACCTCGGAGTACAGGCTATACCTCGGAGTACAGGCTACACCTTAGAGTACAGGCTATAACTCGGAGTACAGGCTACACCGCGGAGTACAGGCTACACCTCGGAGTACAGAGTACACCACAGGGAATAGTGTACATCTCGGAGTACAGGCTACACCTCAGAGAACAGAGTACACCACAGGGAATATTGTACATCTCAGTACAGGCTACACCTCGGAGTACAGGCTACACCTTAGAGTACAAGCTATAACTCGGAGTACAGGCTACACCTTAGAGTACAAGCTATAACTCGGAGTACAGGCTACATCTCGGAGTACAGAGTACACCACAGGGAATATTGTACATCTCAGTACAGGCTACACCTCGGAGTACAGGCTATACCTTGGAGTACAGGCTACACCTTAGAGTACAAGCTATAACTCGGAGTACAGGCTACACCTCGGAGTACAGAGTACACCACAGGGAATAGTGTACATCTCGGAGTACAGGCTACAACTCTGAGTACAGGCTGCACCTCGGAGTAGAGGCTACACCTTAGAGTACAAGCTATAACTCGGAGTACAGGCTACACCATGGAGTACAGGCTACACCTCAGAGTACAGGGTATACCTCGGAGTACAGGCTACAACTCTGAGTACAGGCTACACCTCGGAGTACAGGCTGCACCTCAGAATATAGTATACACCACAGGGAATATTGTACATCTCAGAGTACAGGCTACACCTCGGAGTAGAGGCTACACCTTAGAGTACAAGCTATAACTCGGAGTACAGGCTACACCATGGAGTACAGGCTACACCTCAGAGTACAGGCTATACCTCGGAGTACAGGCTACAACTCTGAGTACAGGCTACACCTCGGAGTACAGGCTGCACCTCAGAATACAGTATACACCACAGGGAATATTGTACATCTCAGAGTACAGGCTACACCTCGGAGTAGAGGCTACACCTTAGAGTACAGGCTATAACTCGGAATACAGGCTACACCTCGGAGTACAGGCTACACCTCGGAGTACAGAGTACACCACAGGGAATAATGTACATCTCGGAGTACAGGCTACAACTCAGAGAACAGAGTACACCACAGGGAATATTGTACATCTCAGAGTACAGGCTACACCTCGGAGTACAGCCTACACCTTAGAGTACAGGCTATAACTCGGAGTACAGGCTACACCTCGGAGTACAGAGTACACCACCGGGAATATTGTACATCTCAGAGTACAGGCTACACCTCGGAGTACAGGCTACACCTTGGAGTACAGGCTACACCTCGGACTACAAGCTACACCTCGGAGAATAGGGTACACCTTGGAGTACAGGCTACACCTCGGAGTACAGAGTACACCACCGGGAATATTGTACATCTCAGAGTACAGGCTACACCTCGGAGTACAGGCTACACCTTGGAGTATAGGCTACACCTCGGACTACAAGCTACACCTCGGAGAATAGGGTACACCTTGGAGGACAGGCTACACCACAGAGCACAGGCTACACCATGGAGTACAACTCAGAGTACAGGCTAGACCTCGGAGTACAGGCTACAGGTTGGACTACAAGCTAAACCTCAGAGAATAGGCTACACCTCGGAGTACAGACTACACCACAGAGCACAGGCTACACCTCGGAGTACAGACTACACCTCGGAGTACAGGCTACACCACAGGGCACAATCTACACCACAGGGCACAGGCTACACCACAGAGAATAAGGTACACCCCAGAGTACAGGCTACACCACACTACAACTCAGAGTACAGGCTACACCTTGGAGTACAGGCTACTACATCACAGGGTACACCACAAAGAAGAGGCTACACTTATTTTCTCCTCTATGTAATGACCGAATGTCCTGAAACTGGAGATAAAGGGAAGTTTTGTAAATTACACAATTTTTGAAAAAAATATTTCAGAATAAGTGAATATTATCCGGTGGTTTACTACTTCAGAGCTATTCTTCTTGTCCCCTCTCTGTCAGATACTGTCTCTTTCTCATCCTGCATGTCTCCCTTTTTTCCTTTATTTCTGTCACATTCTGTCTGTTTGTGTCTCACCATATTAATTTCATTCTCTCTTCCTTATTCTCTTTTTGTCTCACTTTGTCTTGCTGATTCTCACCTGTTCTTTTCTTAAAGTCTCACTGTGTCTCAGGTGTCAGGATGCAGAATTAAGCTGCTCTGTATTTATAGAATGAGATTATTACTGTAAATCAGACCACCCTGAGTTTCAGTAAAGGGTTGACGTACAGCCGGATGCTGAGTTTCTCTCCAACATGATGATGCTGTTCAAACCTGCTCCAGCTCTTGAATTTTACAGGATTACATGATATTTTTCCAGCTGAATGGTCATGTGGCGTGTGGTTAGAGTCAGCCTCGAGGCAGGGCTTTGACTCTCTACACGCTTCAAACAAAGTTTTACTATCTGCGCTTTATTTACAGCTGTGACGCCATTCAAAGGATTGATGGGGAGGACTGTGCAGCTTCTTTACTATAATTATATGAGACAATGCGGGAATTTTGGAGTTGGCATGTTCTCCCCGTGTTTGCGTGGGTTTCCTCCGCGTACTACGGTTTCCTCCCACAGTCCAAAAACATGCACAGTAGGTTTTTTGGAACTGGCAGTTCCAAATCGCCTCTAGATGGGAGTATGAATGGTTGTGTGAGTGTTGGCCCTGCGATGGCCTTGCGAGCACTCCAGGGTTCCCCCCGCCCTCACCCAGAGTCGGCCGAGCTGGGTGCCAGTCTCCCCATGACCAGAATTAGGATTAAGCGGTTCAGAAAATGGATGAATCAGCCAACTCTGGGTGAGAGCAGAGTACATCCTGGACAGCTCGTCAGGTCATCGCAGGGCAGAAACACTCTGACAGCTATGCAGCTCCTCTTGATGAAAGTCAGCAGTGGTTCTTTTACATGAACCTCCCACCACAGACAGTGAGAGACATGGCCGGCCTTTGATAACCCAGTTCACAGCAGTGGGAGGACAGCTGTGACAACCATTGATCGTGGGGTTGAACCCCCAACCTTGGGATGGGAAATCCAGCACCTTAAAACTGGGCCACCACTGCCCATGGGTTTCACCTTTTGAAGAGTAAATAATAATAATAATAATAATAATAATAATTATAATAATAATGGCAGCATGGTGATGCAGCTGTTAGCACATCAGCTCCACAGTAAAAAGGTTCTGGGTTTGAATCCTCCGCTCATTGAAGTCGTTTCAGTGTGAACTTTTTCTCAGGCTCTCTGAATAAATTAATAAATATCAATGTTAATAATAATAATAATAATAATACTTTATTCTTGACTTGATGAACAGAGACTTCTTAGAAAAAGATTATTAATTATATTTCTAATTTTTTTAACCAAGTTTATATGAAAACAGCATATAAATACCTTTATATTTATTATTTATGATGTATGAAATATACATCACTCTTCACATGAGAGCGTTTTTCAGTCTTGAGTATTTTGTCCTGAACCGTTCGAGATGTGAGGACGAGTTCTGCTTCCGTCAGCTTTTTTTTTAATTTATTTTTTTAATTTAATTTTATTACAAGGCAGATTGGTACAGTGAGAGTTCACTGGTCAGGGTCAGTGAATAAATGGAAGAGTTCCAGAGTGATGATATCCTGTAGAGCAGGAAAAGGCGTTAGCGATAATCTCCATGAGTAATGACTTTCTATCGACTCCATGCCGCGACCCATGGGGTCGAGGGTACATGTTTACACACACACACACACACACACACACACACACACACACACACACATGTTCTCATAGGATGAACTAAACAGGAGCAATATCCAAAAACAAAGTGAATGCTTTCCTGGTTAAATTCAAAGAGCAGTGAGAGAGAGAGAGTGAGAGAGAGAGAGAGAGAGAGAGCGAGAGAGAGAGGCAGAGATAGGTAGAGAAAGGGGCGGGGGGGCGAGAGAGAGGCAGCAATATATATATATATATATATATATATATATATATATATATATATATATATATATATATATATATAGAGAGAGAGAGAGAGAGAGAGAGAGAGGGGGCAGAGAGAGAGAGAGAGAGAGGTAGTGAGAGAGAGAGAGAGAGAGAGAGAGAGAGAGAGAGAGAGAGAGAGAGAGGCAGCAAGAGGAAGAGAGAGGGAGGGAGAGAGAGAGAGAGAGAAGCAGAAAGAGAGGCAAAGAGAGAGGGGGCAGAGAGAGAGGCAGCGAGAGAGAGAGGCAGGGACAGGGAGAGAGGCAGCGAGAGAGGGAGTGAGAGAAGGAGAGAAAGAGAGAGAGAGAGAGCGGGCAAGAGAGAGGCAGAGAGAGGGAGAGAGCGAGGCAGCGAGAGATAGAGAGAAAGAGGGGGAGAGAGAGGAAGCGAGAGAGGGAGAGGTATAGAGAGCGAGGCAACGAGAGGAGAGACAGAGGGAGGGAGGGAGAAAGTGAGAGAGAGGGAAAGAGAGGGAGGAAGAGGCAGACAGAGAGAGATAGAGACAGAGAGGCAGAGATAGGTAGTTAGAGAGGCAGAGAGGGGAGATAGAGAGAAAGAGAGGAAGAGAGAGAGGGGATAGAGAGAAAGAGAGGCAGAGAGGGAGAGAGGGAGGGAGAGGCAGAAAGAGAGAGAAAGAGAGAGCGGTAACAAGAGAGAGAGAAGCAGTGATAGGTAGAGAGAGAGGGGTGGAGAGAGAGAGAGAGAGAGAGAGAGAGGCAGCGAGAGAGGGAGGCAAAGAGAGGGAGAGAGGGAGCGAGAGAAGAAAAGAGGGGGAGAGAGAGGCAGCGACAGAGAGATAGGCAGCGAGAGATAGAGACAGGGAGAGAGAGAGAGAGAGAGGCAGCAACAGAATGAGAGAGATATAGAGGGAGAGAAAGGCAACGAGAGAGAGAGAGAGAGAGGCAGAGAGAGAGAAAGTCAGAAAGTGAGAGGGAGGGTGAGAGAGAGAGAGAGAGGGAGAGAGAGAGAGGGAGGAAGGGGCACACTGAGAGAGAGAGAGGGGCAGTGATAGGTAGAGAGAGAGGCAGAGAGAGGGAGAGAGAGAGAGAGAGAGAGAGAGAGAGAGAGGCAGAGAGAGAGAGAGAGAGAGAGAGAGAGAGAGAGAGAGAGAGAGAGAGAGAGAGAGAGGCAGAAAGAGAGAGGGAGGGGGAGAGAGAGGGAGAGGGAGAGAGACGGAGGGAGAGGCAGAAAAAGAGAGAGAGAGAGAGAGAGAGAGAGGTGTTTAGGTTGTAATCATTGGATTGTCTGCTTAATCCTAATTAGGGTCGCGGGGAGGCTTGCGCCCGTCCCAGCCGACTCCGAGCGAGGGAAGAGTACCCCCTGGACCGCTCGCCAGGCCATCGCTGGGCAGAAACATGCTAATAGCTCTGCAGCTCTTCTTGATGAAAGTCAGCAATGGTTCTTTTACATGAACCTCACACCACAGACAGTGAGAGACATGGCTGGCCTTTGATAACCCAGTTAGTGCACTGGTTGAATAATTTAAACATTTCTCTATAAATCCTACACGTCCTCACTGATCAAACCTGAGATGATGTAAAACTCCATCAGATGACACGAGGAAGAAACCCTGAAAGGAACCAGACCTCTCGCCAGTTTATATGTTTATTCATGTTTATGTTAAATCAGAGTGTTTAGATGTATAGGTGTGTATGTGTGTAGGTGTTTAGGGGTGTATGTGTGTAGGCATGTTGGTGTGTAGGCATGTTGGTATTTAGGTGTGTGTGAGTGTAGGTTTTTCGGTGTGTAGGCATGTCGGTGTTTTGGTGTTTAGTTGTGCAGGTGTTTAGGTGTGTAGGCATGTCTGTGTTTGGGTGTTTAGGTGTGTGTTTAGGTGTGTATGTGTTAGTGTTTAGGTGTGTAGGCATATCTGTGTTTAGGTGTGTAGGTGTTTAGGTGTGTAGGTGTTTAGATGTGTAGATGTTTAGTAGTGTAGGTGTTTAGGTCTGTAGGTGTGTGGGTGTTTAGGTGTTAGGGTGTGGAGGTGTTCAGGTCTAGAAGTGTTTAGGTGTGTAGATGTTTAGGTGTTCAGGTGTGTAGGTGTTTGGATGTGTATGTGTGTGGGTGTTTAGGTCTGAAGGTGTGTAGGTGTTTAGGTGTGTAGGTGTTTAGATGTGCAGGTGTTTAGGTATGTAGGTGTTTAGATGTGTAGGCATGTTGGTGTTTAAGTGTATGGGTGTTTTGGAGTGTAGGTGTTTAGATGTGTAGGTGTGTAGGTGTTTAGATGTGTAGCTGTTTAGGTATGTTGGTGTTTAGGTGTGTAGGTGTTTTGGTGTGTAGGTATGTAGATGTTTAGGTGTGTAGGTGTTTAGGTGTGTAGATGTTCAGGTGTGTAGGTATGTAGGTGTTTGTGTATAGATGTTTATATGTTTAGGTGTGTAGTTGTGTAAGTGTTTAGATGTTTAGCTGTTTAGGTGTGTAGGCGTTTAGATGTGTAGGTGTTTAGGTATGTAGGTGTGTAGGTGTTTAGGTGTGTAGATGTTTAGATGTGTATTTGTGTGGGTGTTTGGATGTTTAGATGTTTAGGTGTGTAGGTATGTAGGTGTTTGGGTGTTTGTGTGTAGTTGTGTAGGTGTGTAGGTGTTTAGATATTTAGATATTTAGGTGTGTAGGTATGTAGGTGTTTAGGTGTATTGGTGTGTATGTGTGTAGGTGTTTAGGTGTCTAGATGTTTAGGTGTTTAGATGTTTATATATTTAATTGTGTAGGTATGTAGGTGTTTAAGTGTGTAGGTGTGTATGTGTGTATGTTTTAGATGTTTAGGTGTGTATATGTGTAGGTATTTAGATGGGTAGGTGTTTATGTGTTTTGGCATGTGAGTATTTAGGTGTGTAGATGTGTAGGTGTTTAGGTGGGTAGGTATGTAGGTGTTTAGGTGTGTAGGTGTTTAGGTGTTTAGGTGTGTAGATGTTTAGGTGTGTAGGTGTGTAGGTGTTTCGGTATGTAGGTGTGTAGATGTTTAGGTGTTTAGGTGTGTAGGTATGCAAGTGTTTAGGTGTGTAATTGAAGGGTTATAGTATTTAATCAATAAATTTATGTTTTTAGGTGTGTAATCAGATCAGTGGGTTTATGTGTTTAATCAGTGGGTTGTGATGTTTAATCTTGTTTTAGGTGTTTGATCTGTGATTCTAGTGTTTAAGCAGTGGCTTTTTGTGCTTAATCTGTGCTTTCGGGTGTTTAATCTGTTCTTTCGGGTCTTTAATAAATGGTTTTAGGTGCTTAATCAGTCTGTATAGATGTTAATCAGTGGTGTTAAATGTTTCATGAGTGAGTTCAGGTGTGTTTTTAATAAATTAGCTCACCATAAATAAACATTACCTCATTACCAGCGATGACATCATCCCTCCTCCTAAAAATTCCTTCCTGCTTAATAACCTTCATAAATGACCTCATTTTCACCTCCCTTTAGTCTCCACCCCTCTGTCCAGGGCACTCTTGGTGTCCATTATCAGATAGATGATTAAAAATAATTTTTACATTATTTTGTTTGTTTTTTGGTGTGAGTAAAGGTTTTATCAGCGTATAAATAAAACCAGGATAAAAAGAGAAAAGGAAATGAAAGCTGAACATGACATCACAGTGATAACTTCCGAAAAAACATCAGTATTTATAGAAACGCTCTGCTGACTCGTCTCCGGGAGGAAAACAAGGAAGTGCTAGCTCACAATGCTCAAAAGTATTTGCCCCGTCTGATTTCTTCTACATTTGTATCATAAATGTTTTTAACACCTGAAACCCAATGTAGTGAAAGGTAGCGAGAACCCGATGAACCACAGATTTAAAAAGATTGTTTTCTTTATTGCAACTAAAAAAGGTTATGCAGCACTTTTAATGTCACACTTATGAAAATGTAATTGCCCCATTAAACTTAATAACTGCTTGTAGGATGTTCAGCTGTAACCAGACACTTTGGATAACTCAGCAGGGAAAAGAAAATGAGAGTGAATTATACTGAATCGAATCCCTGTGAACACAATGAAAGCAAAAAATTAAAATTTTAATTTCATAAAATAAAATGACATGAATTAGTTTTAAGCTAACCATGCTAAACATGTTACATAATCTATGAACACCTCGGGTGAACATACCAGGCACTGTTATAATGCTTCTTCTTCTTTTCCTTTCGGCTGTTCCCTTCAGGGGTCGCCACAGCAAATCATCCGCCTCCATCTCACCCTATCCTTTGCATCTTCTTCTCTTACTCCAACGACCTTCATGTCTTCCTTCACCACATCCATAAATCTCTTCTTTGGTCTTCTTCTAGGCCTTCTGCCTGGTAATTCCAACCTCAGCATTCCACTGCCAATATACTCACTATCCCTCCTCTGTACATGTCCAAACCATCTCAATCTAGCCTCTCTGACTTTGTCTCCAAAACTTCTTACATAGTCTGTCCCTCTGAAGTACTCATTTCTGATCCTATCCATCCTTGTTATTCCCAGAGAACCTCAACATTTTCATCTCTGCTACCTCCAGCTCTGCCTCCTGTCTTTTCCTCAATGCCACTGTTTCTAAGCCATACAACATCGCTGGCCTCATCACCGTCTTGTACACTTTTGCCTATCATTCTTGCTGATACTCTCCTATCGCACATCACAACGGACACTTTTCTCCAACCATTTCCAACCTGCCTGCACACGCTTCTTCACCTCTTTTCCACACTCTCCATTGCTCTGGATTGTTGAGCCTAAGTACTTAAAATCCTCCACCTTCGTTATCTCTGCTCCCTGTAATCTCACCATTCCTCCTGAGTCCTTCTCATTCACACACATGTATTCTGATTTACTGAGGCTAACCTTCATTCCTCTCCTTTCCAGGGCATACCTCTAGATTTTCCTCCACTTGTTCTCTGCTCTCACTACAGATCACAATGTCATCTACAAACATCATAGTCCATGGAGATTCTTGCCTAACCTCGTCTGTCAGCTTGTCCATCACCATCGCGAACAAGACGGGGCTCAGAGCTGACCCTTGATGCACTCCCACCTCCACCTTGAATTTGTCGGTCACACTGACAGCACACCTCACCACTGTCTTACATCTCTCATACATGTCCTGCACCACTCTAACATACTTCTCTGCCACTCTAATCTAGCTTCCACTATTCTTTCCCATATGGCTCATCAACTTTATCCCTCTGTAGTTGCCACAACGCTGCACGTCTCCCTTGTTCTTAAAAATTTGCACCAGCACACTTCTCCTCCATCCCTCCAGCATCTGCTCACTCTCCAAGACCTTGTTGAATCTTCTTGTCAGGAAATCTACTGCTACCTCTCCTAGACACTTCCATACCTCCACAGGTACATCATCAGGACCAACTGCCTTTCCATTCTTCATCCTCTTCAGTGCCCTCCTCACTTTACCCTTACTAATCTTTGCTACTTCCTGCTTCTCAATGGACACCTCTTCTACTCTTTTTTCTCTCTCATTTTCCTCATTCATCAGCCCTTCAAAGTACTCTTTCCATCTTCCCGGCACACTTCTGTCATCAGTCAATACATTTCCCTCTCTGTCCTTTATCAATCTAACTTGCTGCACATCCTTCCCATCTCTATCTCGCTGCTGTGCCAACCTATATAAATTATTTTCTCCCTCCTTACTGTCCAAGCTAGCATACAAGTCATCATACGCCCTCTGTTTGGCCTTTGACACCGCTACCTTCGCCTTACGCTGTGTCTCCCTGTACTCCTGTTTACTCTCTTCGGTCCTCTCAATGTCCCACTTCTTCTTAGCTAACCTCTTCCTTTGTACACACTCCTGCACTTCCTCATTCCACCACCAAGTCTCCTTATCTACTTTCCTTCAAGAGGACACACCAAGTACTCTCCTACCTGTGTCCCTGATCACATTTGCTGTGGTTGTCCAGTCATCTGGAAGCACTTCCTGACCACCCAAAGCCTGTTTCAATTCCTCCTTGAAGACATGACCCTCTTCCCTTTTCAGCACTTTTCCACCACTTTGTCTTCTGCTCTGCCTTTGCCTTCTTCACCTTCCTCACCATAAGGGTCATCCTGCACACCATCATCCTATGCTGTTTGGCAACACTCTCACCCACTACTACTTTGCAGTCACTGACTTCCTTCAAATTACATCGTCTACACAAGATGTAGTCTACCTGTGTGCTCCTACCTCCGCTTTCATAAGTCACCCTATGCTCCTGTCTCTTCTGGAAGAAAGTATTCACCACAGCCATTTCCATACTTTTTGCAAAATCGATCAACATGTGTCCTTCTGTGTTCCTGTCCTGGATACCAAACCTGCCCATCACTTCCTCGTCCCCTCTGTTGCCTGCACCAACATGTCCATTGAAGTCTGCACCAATGACCACTCTTTCACCTCCGGAGGTGCTCTGCATCACTTCATCTAAGTCACTCCAGAATATCTTCTTCTCTTCTAGCTCACATCCTGCCTGTGGGGCATAAGCACCAACAACATTGAACATCACACTTTCAATTTCTAACTTGAGACTCATCACTCTGTCTGACACTCTTTTCACTTCTAGAACATTCCTGACAAACCCCTCCTTCAAGATGATTCTCCTAATCTTCTAGCCTTGCTTCCTTTCCACCTGGTCTCCTGAACACACAGTATGTCCACCTTCCTCCTCTGCATCATGTCAGCCAGCTCTCTATCGTTTCCTGTCATAGTTCCAACATTCAAAGTCCCGACTCTCAGTTCTAGACTCATGCTTTTCCTCTTCTGTCTCTGCCTACGGACATGCCTCCCACCTCTCCTTCTTCGACCAACAGTAGTCCAATTTCCATCAGCACCCTGTTGGTTAACAGCATTGATGGCGGTCATTGTTAACCCGGACCTCGACCGATCCGGTATGGAGGTAATATTTGTCATTTGCATTGGTTTTACGTCGGATGCCCTTCCTGACACACCCCTCAGTATGTTTCTGGGCTTGCGACCGGCGTAAGGGGGAGAGGCACTGGTTAGTGCCCCCCCCCCCCCCCCCACACACACACAGCTGCATTGTAATCAACTAGTGCTATTATTCTCAAAGCACTGAGCCCCACATGACCCATCTCAACGTTATGGTTACAATAGAGAAATATAAAGTATAAAAATATATTTTTATTTTTATTTTCATTATTTCTTTCATTCTTTAATTCATTCATTTATTCATTCCTTTTGCAAGCAGCTTAGTCCTATTATTAGGGTCGTGGTGAGACTGGAACCTCAGCCAACCGTGGATGGAGGCTGGGTATACCCTAAACAGCTCACCTGTCCATCGTAGGGCCAACACATGCCCACACAACCATTCACACTCACTCGGGACAGCCAATTAGCCTAATATGGATGTGTTTGTGCTGTGGGAGGAAACTCGAGTATTCGGAGAAAACACATTCAGGAACTGGAATAAATTTGCATTTTCCTGGTGATTCCATGCAGTATATACTAAAATATTTATTTATTTCATCCTGGAGAATGTCACTAGGTTGAATAATTGAATATTTATGGATATCCACCTCGCCTTCAGTGTGTAATTATTGTTTATTTTAGTCAGTATTGATACACTAGATTCTCCTAGAAATTCTGAGGAAGGTGGAGGGTATTATTTCCCGGTGAAAGAAGTTCCTCTGAGAGTTCCTTGTTCTTCGGAAGTTGTTTCTTGTTTCTGTGACCTTTGGTTCATTTATTAATTCCTGGAAAGCTGCTTTTTTTTCCTATTGAATGTTTCTCAGCTCTGAAACATTGTGATTTAGATTCCTTACTCTGGGAACCTCACATGGGTCCAAATGGACCCATACAATTGCTTACAGATCACTAAAATATCAGAAACTTTTGAATGCACCATGAAGAACATTTCAGTGCGGTGCTTTGAAGCAGAATGAACAACCTGTTTGTGGAAACCAAGAACCCTTGATTATGAAAAAACCTTTAGAAAACACTTGGAGAGCCTTTTTGTTTTAAAAATGTGTGTATTAACCGGACAAAAAAGAAAATTCTACATGAATAAGTGAAATTATCACCTACTGTATTCTTCAAACTTGTTTGGCTCTTTGGTACTTTGTAGTACAGACTGATGAAAGGGTTCTCAAAGGGTTCTGAAAGGGTTCTCTAGGGGTTTGCTGGTTAATTAATAGTTTTTTAATATACTTTAATTTCTGAGTATATTTCCGAAACTGGAATATCATAGAGATATACCCTATACAATCGATTATTTTTATTATTCAGTGGTACCTTGACTTAGGAGTGTCTTTTATAATGAATTTTCCATGATATGAGCTTCAATCCTACCAAACATTTGCCCCATCCAATGAGCAAAATTTTGATTTACGAGCCCTGCTGGGGAAATGGCATTTCCGGGTCAAGTAGCCTTGTATTCCTTCGCTTGTTTTCCTTCGCACTCAAAGAACTCAATTATTTTCTGTGATCATCCCTATAGGAACAAAAAATAAAATAAAATTTCTGCCCCCCCCAGCACCCTGTACATGACTATAAATAGTGTTTCCTGCACTTCATTTCGTTTGCTCGGTGTAGCCATAGGGAACACAGTGAGAGAGCTACTGCCATCTACTGTAGAGGATGCACAATTACAATGAATTCTCGTACAGTATGGCAAAAAAGCATGCTCCCCAGAGTAATAAGCCCCCCCCCCGCCATCACACCACGACCCCCAAGGGTGGCCTGCCTCACTATTTGAGAAACACTGGCTTTGTGGGAGCTCACCATGAGCCTTTCCTCACTGGCATTCGTAGCGTGCACATGTACAAAATTCTCCTCCTCATCCTTCTTTGTTGCGCACCACCTCATGCCTGCCCACGTGACATCTTCATGTTCACATCACATCTTGCCTCAGTTGATGATCAGAAGGGTTAGTGTATTTATTCTTTTTTCTTGTTTTATTATTATTTATTATTAATTATTATTAATGTTAATGTATATGTATTATTATTATTATGAAATATTTATTGTTTTACATGTTTCTCTTTAATATATTAGGTCAAATATACATGTTTGTGGCAGGTTATATGAGTTTGGGAGGGGGTTGGAACGGATTAATTGGTTTTCTATTATTTCCGATGATAATTTTTGTTTTGTCTAACGAACTTTTTGACTTACGAGCTCGCCCTCGGAACGGATTAAATTGGTAAGTCAGTGTACCACTGTATTAATTTAATTATTTTAAATTTTTTGATTTTTTATTTATTTTATTTTATGTGTTCTTTAAGTATATTAGACATATTTTTATTTTCCTTAATAATTAGCCATTTCTTTAAAGCGGTGTAACAAAGGGAATTATTGTATTAAATTCTCAGACTGAAAGATTTTAGTGTGTTGTTTGAACATCCCTGTGGTTATAAACACATTATAACCTGTTTACGGATGTATAGAGGAGACAGGAGAAGTGCCGCAGCATTGTGACTGAGGCTGGCATTTTCTCTAAACCTCCTGAGACGTGTGTCTGTGTGTGTGTGTGTGTGTGTGTGTGTGTGTGTGTGTGTGTGTGTGTGTGTTCACTGTGGTGAAAGGCTTCCGTTCTCCGTTCCTCACATAGAACCTTATCAGAGGATCCACAACACCTCACACAGTACCTTTCACTTCCTGACTTTGTTCTGATTATGGTGGGGAACACTGCGGGCATCACGGATGGTTATTTTAGCTCCAGTGAAGTTTAACATCAGTGCCGTATTATCCTGGGATCATCAGGGTTCTGTGGTTTATTTGTATTTAAAGTACATGAAGTTATGTTGTGCTTGATGCTGTTATGATTATACAGTGATGTTCACCTACGTTTCTTACTTTTACACACTTTAAAAATCTCAGCTTTAGGCTATAAAACAACAGACCAGAAAGTCCTGTCTAGTTCACTGAAAGAAACAAAACAAGGTACAGTATTTATATTCAAAACTAAAATTAAAGAAGAATTAATATGATTTTACAATGTGGTATTGAAACATAATTTAGATATTTTTGTAATATTTATGTATGTAAACATGTGAATTTTTTTTTTGTATATAAATATATACTCATATACCGTATTCCACGTGATAATCACCCAGGGCGCTTAAAAAGTTGGAGTGGGCGGGCGCTTAATAAAATGTTACTAGCGGAGTGGAATGGTAAGTGCTTATTACCATCAAGGTGGAAAACATGAATAATAACAGAACAATAAAACAGTTTTACTGGTATTTGTCTTATTCATTTTGTGGTATCAATGAAACTACTTACATGAAAGCTGAAAATAAACAGAAAAAAGCATAAATAATTTAAAAAAGACCCCTTACTTTTCCCTCCCAGTGCTGTTCCTTTAAACATTTTCCCAGAAGTAAAATCAAGCCAATCAACACGAATGTCAACTTTAGCGCATGGCACGTTGAACCAATCAACACGAACATAAACAAAAGCACATGGCCAGGAACGTCTTTAAATGTATGAAGTTAGTGAGCAGGAGAATCGGGTGAAAAATATTCATCATCACTTTCTGATAGGTCCATATCAGGCTCATCGCTTCATTCATTCAGAGCATCACATAGTTTTGCTGTAGCAGTTTCTCATGGTTCATCGGTTGTTGGACATTTACCAAGAGAACACAGCTAAATATTTTCCTGTTTTTTAAAGCACAGTGGAACAATCA
>CM045738.1:44462296-44472296 GCA_024760905.1 Plotosus lineatus
GCAGCAGCTGTACAGACACGCCCCGCATTGCTGGAAAACAACCTGAACGACATGCAGACCCTGTTTTTATAAAACTAAAATCTGTTCAGTGCTCCGACTCGATGCTAAATACGACTGTGGAATGTGTGCAGTTCATGAAGGAACGAGCTATCAGGTCTAGATTTATAACCGGCAGATCAGTGTCATTAATTTTAAAGAAGAACTCAAAAATTTTGTGGAAACCAAACATAAAGAACCGAGAAGAACAGCAGCTTCAAAAATTCAACTGAACTCCGATACACAGAGGATTTCTTCTCATTCTTCTTCTTCTACTTTAAGTGGGCAGTGGTGGTCTAGTGGTATAGGGCGCTGTATCGCTGATCCAAAGGTTGGTGGTTCGAGTCCCACTCTCCACAAGGTTGCCACTGTCTTCCCCAGTGCAGCTAACTGGTTATCAAAGGCGGGCCATGTCTGTCACTGTCTATGGTGAGAGGTTCATGTAAAAGAACCATTGCTGACTTTCGTAAAGAGGAGCTGCAAAGTCGTCAGCGTGTTTCTGTCCCTGTGACAGGAAGGGCATCCGACGTAAAAACCTCTGCCAAATCAAACGGGCGAATCAGATGATTCGTTGTGGCGACTCCCGAGTAAAAGGGAAAAAGCCGAAAGGAAGACGACTTCTTCTTCTACTTTAAAAGTAACCTTGGTTACTGGAGCCTATCTGAGCTGACACTGGGCGAAGGCACAGTTCACCCTAGAGACCTCATCAGTCCATCACAGGGCAACACACTGGGACTTGAGCCCAGCCCTTTTTTGCTGTGAAATGGCCGTGCTAAACACAACACCAGTACTCCTATCATGCCCACCCCCCATCCCCATTCAAACCATTCTGTCTGTCTTCCTTTCGGCTTTTTCCCTTTTACTCGGGAGTCGCCACAGCGAATCATCTGATTCGCACGTTTGATTTGGCAGAAGTTTTTACGTCGGATGCCCTTCCTGTCACAACCCTTTTTAGCAAGGGACAGAAACACGCTGACGGCTTTGCCGCTACTCTTTATGAAAGTCAGCAATGGTTCTTTTACATGCCTCACACCATAGACAGTGAGAGACATGGCCCGCCTTTGATAACCCAGTTAGCCGCACTGGGGAGGACAGTGGCAACCTTGTGGAGAGTGGGACTCGAACCCCCAACCTTTGGATCAGCGATCCAGCGCCCTATACCACTAGACCACCACTGCCTATTCATCTCATCTCTCATCTCATCTTCTTCCGCTTAGTCCGGGGTCGGGTCGCGGGGGCAGCAACCTTAGCAAAGAGGTCCAGACATCCCTCTCCCGAGCCACTTCCTCCAACTCTCCCGGGGACACGAGGCGGTCCCAGACAAGCCGAGACATAGTCCCTCCAGCGTGTTCTAGGTCGACCCGGGGTCTCTTCCCGGTTGGACATGCCCGAAACACCACACCAGGAGGCGTCCAGGGGGCATTCTAACCAGATGCCCGAGCCACCTCAACTGGCCCCTCTCAATGCGGAGGAGCAGCGGATCTACTCCGAGCTCTCCCCCGGATGGCGGAGCTTCTCACCCTATCTCTAAGGAGAACCCGCCACCCGGCGGCGAAGCTCATTTCAGCCGCTTGTATCCGTGATCTTGTTCTTTCGGTCATTACCCAAAGCTCGTGACCATAGGTGAGGGTTGGAACGTAGATCGACTGGTAAATTGAGAGCTTAGCCTTGCGGCTCAGCTCCTTTTCACTCACGACGGACGGTACAGGCACCGCTTAACAGCAGAGGCTGCAGCGATCCGTCTGTCGATCTCGCTCCATCCTTCCTCACTCGTAAACAAGACCCCAAGATACTTAAACTCCTCCACTTGGGGCAGGACCTCATCCCCGACCCAGAGGGTGCATTCCACCATTGTCCGACTGAGAACCATGGCCTCGGACTTGGAGGTACTGATCTTCATCCTGCTGCTTCGCACTCAGCTGCGAATCGCTCCAATGAGAGCTGGAGGGCCCGACTTGATGAAGCCAAAAGGACAACATCATCCGCCAAAAAGCAGAGATGATATCCGATGGCCACCGAACCAGAACCCCTCATCGCCTCGACTCGCGCTTAGAAATTCTGTCCATAAAAATTATGAACAGAGATCGGTGACAAAGGACAGCCTTGGCGGACTCAACTCCCACCGAAACGAATCCGAGCTGCTGTTACCAATACGGACCAAACTCTGGCTCGGTGATACAGCGACCCGAATAGCTCGTAGCAACGGATCCGAACGCCGTGCATTTCGAGCACGCCCCACAAGATCTTTCGAGGACACGGCCGAAAGCCTTCTCCAAATCCACAAAGCACATGTGGACAGATTGGGCAAACTCCCATGCCCCCTCCAGAATCCTGTGGAGGCGTATAGAGTTGGTCAAGAGTGCTGCGGCCAGGGCGAAAACCACATTGTTCCTCCTGAATCCGAGGTTCGACTATCGGTCGGATCCTCCTCTCTAAAGTACCCCTGCATAGACTTTACCAGGTAGGCTGAGGAGTGTAATTCCCCGATAATTGGAACACACCCTCCGGTCCCCCTTCTTAAAAATTGGGACCACCACCCCAGTTTGCCAATCCAGAGGTACAGCCCCGATGACCCGCGATGTTGCAGAGCGTGTCAATCCAAGACAGTCCTACAACATCCAGAGTCCTGAGGTATTCCGGGCGGATCTCGCCCAACCCCGGAGCTCGACCACCGAGGAGCTTTTGACAACCTCAGTGACCTCCACTCCAGTGATGGGCGGACCCTCACCCGAACCCCCAGGGTCTTCCTCTTCCACGGAGGGCGTGTTGGTGGGATTGAGAAGGTCCTCAAAGTATTCCCTCCACCTCTCAACAACATCCCAGTCAAGGTAAGCAGCTCCCCACCTCCACCGTAAACAGTGTTTGTGAAGAACTGCTTCCCCCTCCTGAGGCGTCGGATGATGGCCCAGAACCTTTTTGAGGCCAACCGATAATCACTCTCCAGGCCCTCACCGAACTCCTCCCACGCCCGAGATTTTGCATCTCGACAGCCTCGGCTGCAGCACGCTTGGCCTGCGGTACCCGTTTGCTGCCTCAGGAGTCCCACAGGCTAATAAAACCCGATAGGCCTCCTTCTTCAGCTGGGCGGCCCCTTCACCGCAGGTGTCCACCACCAGGTTCGGGGATTACCGCCACGACAAGCACCGGCGACCTTACGGCCACAGCTATGGGCTGCCGCCTCGGCAATGGAGGCACTGAAACATGGCCCATTCAGATTCCATGTCCCCGCCTCCTCGAACGTGGCTGTAGCTCTGCCGAGGTGGGAGTTAAAGGCCTCTCGGACAGGGGCTCCGCCAAACGTTCCCAGCAGACCCTGATTACACGCTTGGGCCTGCCAGGTCTGGAAGGCAACCTCCCACACCACGAAGCCAACTCACCACCAGGTAGTGATCGGTAGACAGCTCAGCTCCTCTCTTCACCCGAAAGTGTTCAGAACATATGATGTCGCAAGTCCGATGACACGACTACAAAGTCAATCATCGAACTGCGACCTAGGGTGTCCTGGTGCCAAGTGCACTTATGGACACCCTTATGTTCGAACATGGTGTTCGTGATAGACAAACTATGACGAGCACAGAAGTCCAACAACGACACACCATTCTGATTCAGACTGAGAGGCCGCATCTACCGATCACACCCTTCCAGGTCACACTATCGTTGCCCACATGGGCATTGAAGTCTCCCAAGACAACGAAGCGAGTCTCCCGAGGGAGCGTTCTCCAACACCCCCAAAGACTCCAAAAGGGTGGGTACTCTGAACTGTCATTTGGTGCATAAGCACAAATAACAGTCAGGACCGATCCCCACCCGAAGACGGAGGGAAGCTACCTTTCGCCAACCGGGAGAACCCCAACATTTGGGCACCGAGGCGGGGGCAACAAGAATACCCACACCGGCTCGCCGCCTCTCCCCATGAGCAACTCAGAATAGAAGAAGGTCCAGCCTCTTTCGAGATGGATGGTTCCAGAGCCCAAGCTATGCGTTGAGGTGAGCCCGACTATATCTAGTCGGTATCTCTCCACCTCACGCACCAAATCGGGCTCCTTTCCGCCAGAGAGGTGACATTCCATGTCCCGAAGGTCAGAGTAAGCAGCCGAAGATCAGTCCGACAGAACCCATGCCTTCGGCTGCCACCCAACTCACACTGCACCCGACCCTAAAACTCCTCCCACGGGTGGTGAGTCCATGGGGCGGACCCATGTCTCCTTTTCGGGCTGGGCCGGCCAGGCTCCATGGGCATAAGCCCGACCACCAGGCGCTAAGCGCCTTGAGCCCCTCCTGGGCCTGGCTCCAGGAGGAACTCCAGTGACCAGCGTCGGGCAAGGGAGACTGATTCCTCTGTTGTTTCTCATGTCTTAGGGGTCTGTTTTGAATCGCACTTTGTCTGGACCTTCACCCCGGACCTGTTTGCCTTGGGTGACCCTACCAGGGGCATTTGCCCCCGACAACATAGCTCCTAGGATCATTAGGTCACGCAAACCCCTCCACCACGATAAGGTGGCGATTCGAGGAGGGGACTGCCTATTCAATGTAGCTAAATAAATACAGCGGTACCTTGACTTACGAGTGTCTCTTATAACGAAATTTCCATGATACGAGCTTCGGTCCACCAAAAATCCGCCCCATCCACCCAGAAATCCACCTGGGGAAATGGCTTTTCTGGGTCGATTAACCTCATATTCTTCCGTGTGTAATTCTCCACGCTCTGAGAGCACCTTGTGCAGTGCTTCTCAATTATTTTCTGTGACGCCCCCTCTAAGAAGACCCCCCCCCAACACCCCGCGCACGACTATATATATAGTGTTTACTGCACTTCATATTGTTTGCTCGGTACTTTTGCCCTACACCATAGTGCGACAATTAGTGCGCCACTGCCAGCTACTGCAGAGGATGCGCAATTACACTTAATTCTAGTACAGTATGGCAAAAAAAGCATGTTCCCCAGGGTTGGTCCTCGGCATCACACCGTATCCCCCCCCCCTCGAGGGGTAGGTAAGGTAAGGTAAGTCTGTTGGGTTTTTACACCCGAGCCTAGTGGCTTATCCTCGTGGCTCATCAGGCTGGTGCTTATCCCCAGTTTCCGTAGCGTGAAGCGACCAGGAGTTCAACTCCCCCTGGATGGGACGCTAGTCCACCACAGGTTTACCTTCCCAGTATATTTTTACTGGTACCCATTTATACTGCTGGGTGAACAGAGGCACACTTGTGGTTGAGACCTTGCCCAGGGGTCTTAGCATAGTGAAGGTCTCAGTGGGATTCGAACTCACAACCTCCCGATCATGAGCGCAGCACCCTAATCACTACGCCACCGGCCCCACCCCCTCAAGGGGTGTTCCCCACTATTTGAGAAGCGCTGGCCTTGTGGGAGCTCACCACGAGCCTTTCCTTGCTGGCATTCGTAGCATGCACACACACAAATTTCATTTTCTGTGTTACGCATCACCTCCTCCCTGCCCACGTGATATCTTCGCCACAGTGTATGATCGGAAGGGTTAGTTGGAAGGGTTATTATTTATTCTTGTTTTATTATTATTTATTATTAATTATTATTAATGTTAATGTACATGTACTATTATTATTATTATTATTATTATTATGAAATATTTATTGTTTTTACATGCTTGTCTTTAATATATTAGATCAAATATACGTGTTTGTGACAGGTTATGAGTTTGGGAGGGGGTTGGAACGGATTAATTGGTTTTCTATTATTTCCTATGGGAATTTTTGTTTTATCGAATGAACATGACTTACGAGCTCGCCCTCGGAATGGATTAAATTCGTAAGTCAAGGTACCACTGTTTTTTTATTGAAGTTAATGAGCCTCTCTTTCATATAAAAATAGGCCACTGTGCAGGTTTTATTTATGACAGCATCGCAAATTTCTGAAGCCGTGAACAGATGTGAGTAAGCTTGTTTAAACTCCAGTGCAGTAACACCTTCAACAAATAAAGTTCGAGAATTCAGTTGAAATTGTCGTTTGATGTTTGTTGCCCCTCAAACTCTGTGAAATGCTGCGCATAGGTATTTGGAGGCAAATCATCTAATCAATAAGATTTCATTGTATTTTCCCTCCTGCTTTATCACGGTCACAGGTAGACTCAAGCCCATCCCAGATGACTACGGGTGAAGGCGTGGCCTAAAATTATGTATTTATTTATTATTTTTAAAATAATAATAATAATAATTTTTATATAAACATGTGCGTGTTTGTCAATTTAATTCAAGCATTATTCACTTGGAATAACATCGAATATCTCTGAAATAGTGAGCCAATCAGATTGTACCATTCCTGTGGAGTATACAGTACTAACAATTTTTAATAGATTTACTTATACATTCATTCATTTATTTTCTGAATCATTTAATCCTAATCAGGGTAGCAGGGACACTGGAGCCCAACTCAGCCGACTCTGGGCGAGGGCAGTAACTAATACATTCTTCTTCTTCTTCTCTTTTTTGGATTTTCCCACATTTTCTCCCTAATTTATTCAGATTCAATTCCCACCCATTAGGTACAGTGGACCCTTGGTGGTCGAACACAATTTGTTCCAAAGAGATGGTCGATTACCGATTTGTTTGAAGAGTGAAACAATATTTCCTGTCAGAAATACTTAAAAGTCGACCAATACTTTTCAGATGAATGTTTACTTCTGTTATTACAGAAGTAATTTGAAAACAAGGTGTATTTATGAAACATATCCTTAGGTTAGTAGTTCGAGTCCCCACAGGGTTGTCACTGCTCCCCCCAGTGCAGCTAACTGGGTTATCAAAGGCGGGCCATGTCTGTCACTGTCTATGGTGAGAGGTTCATGTAAAAGAACCATTGCTGACTTTCGTAAAGAGTAGCTGCAAAATCGTCAGCGTGTTTCTGTCCCTTGATAAAAAGGGTTGTGACAGGAAGGGCATCCGACGTAAAAACCTCTGCCAAATCAAACGTGCGAATCAGAGGATTCGCTGTGGCGACTCCCGAGAAAGGGGAAAAAGCCGAAAGGAAAAGAATAAGAAGATTATTATACAACACATACATTAATGCACAAAAGAGTAAAACATAATAATACGTTAATAATTAACCTAATTATGTATTTGTTGATATACCGTTCCGGTTGTGCTGAGTCATCGTATTTGGATGGATTGATGGGAGGGAGCGCTTTGGGAGGGGTTATTGCTCTGAGGGGGCGTGGCGTTTTTTCCCTTCTCTTCCTCTTGATCGTAGTTGATTCTTCACGTTCTTGCGACATTTCTCTTTTCCTTTCACGCAGAATTACTGTTGCTTTTCTTCGGACTCAGGGTTCAGTGTTAAAGTATCCGTAATGTAATGAATAAACACGATACACAGTACGAGACTCCCTCATTGGCTGTTCAAACTCGGATCATTTGTTAGGGTCATTTGTTATTTTCCTCATATTTTTTGATTAAACGCCGATTTGTTCAACTAACTGAGGTTCCATTGTATTAATTTCCCTATGACACGACCACCATCGAGCAGGAAGGAGCGAAAGCATGCACATGCCCTCTCTGTCGCATGCCATGCTAGCCACCCACCTAGCGGTGCCATGTGTATTTGGGCACGGCCTAACACACTTGGAGGGAAAGCGCTATCCGCTCCCTCGTATGAATGAGTTCACAAATGGCCATGATTGGTGGTGATCGCTGAGAGTGACAGGGAAGTGAGCGTATGCTGTCCCTCTGTCCTATGAGAGCAGACATGTACAGAGGAGGGATAGTGAGTGTATTGGTAGTAGGATGCTGAGGTTGGAACTACCAGTCAGAAGGCCGAGAGGAAGACCAAAGAGAAGATTTATGGATGTGGTGAAGGAGGACATGAAGGTAGTTGGAGTAAGAGTAGAAGATGCAGAGGACAGGTTGAGATGGAGGCAGATGGTTTGCTGTGGCGACCCCTGAAAGGGAAAAGCCGAAAGGAAAAGACGAAGAAGAAGAAGAAGAAGAAGAAGAAGAAGAGTTCATTCTCAATGAGCGAATGAACGAAATACCGTCCCACTCACCTCAGTGGTGATTTATCAGTTTAATAGACGTCGTCTTTACCTGCGCGGCTCTGCAGGGATTTGAACCTGTGACATGATGTGAAACTTTGTTGTAAACGCTTGCCAAGAAAAAATGATTACTTCCTTTCTTAAAGAGTTTTCTGGCGAGACGTGTGTCTCCAGTGGATGTAACTGTTATCTTTGTACTATTTGAAAGCGGCTCCGCCGGGCAGCGCCACTTTAAACAGGCAAGTCTGAACAGGAAAGAAAGGAAAAATACCTTCACAGGAAATTATAGAGAGGCCTGGAATACTGCAGCGATGCTGGAAAACCAAGCAGCTTTATTCAGGCTTAACTGTGTTCGGATTTAAACACACACACACGCACGTGCGCGCACACAGCTGAGTAGCGGCTCTTCCTCATGCTATTACTGGAAAGGAGAGAACGTAATAACTTGAAGGAATTAACACAGCGTAACCCATCGCTGCTTTCTCCAATAATATTGATGTTTTCTTTTGCGTCATTGCAACCATATGCGGCGGCGTCCCTCGTGGATCCCGTGTTATTGTTAATTTATGTGCTTTTGTAGAACCCTGCTAATCAGCCATGGGAATCAGGACACGGGAAACGGGATTTCGCGAGCGCGGTGCTTCCTTTTTTTTTTAATTTATTTGTATTTCAACACTTTTCCGCGCTCCGCTTGGCAAACTGAAGCGTTTTTAAAGAGAATCAAAACAAGCCGGACCTGCGTAAACCTTCGAATCGGTTCAAAGACAACATCTTGGTGCCGATTGTCCGCTGTGGGTCTAAACGTGAAAATGTTTATTGTAACGTGCGTTTTCTTTTCATTAAACACAGATGCAACCAAACATCCATCGCGGGCAACTACTTCTCTCATTCTCCGACACGCAACTACCGTCCTCGCGACTGATTTTATTTAATATTGTTCTGACGCCTGAATCTGACTTTAGAATTCTGTTCTCTGTCCTTGAGAAGCCGGAACAATCACTCAAACTTCTCCCGGCGGGTTTCAGAGCGAGACCGCATTTACTCAAACAAAATGGGACCCAAAGTACAACCTGGAATAACATTCACTAGGCGGCATGGTGGTGGAGCAGGTAGCACGTCCACCTCATAGCAGGAAGGTCCTGGGTTCAAGTCCCAGGCTTGCCGACGATGTTTCTGTGTCAAGTCGTCATCGTAACAAAACCCTACGTGGTGCGCACACGGAGGTGAGCACGTGTCATCTGTATGAACCAAACGTGTCAATTACAGACAATTCCTCACTGAGAACACAATCTCGGGTCGATCCTAATGAAGCTTCTTCACGTAGACTTGGCGTTGGGATATAATTTAGAAATCAGGCATGTTTGTGCACCAGCGAGGTAAATCTGATACACACGCAGATGACACTTAGCTGAGATGAAACGGACGCCGCGGAGAAGGAGAGTCAAATGAGACGGCGGTAATTGTTCTGATCTGCCTGTAATGTCAACCGTCTCCTGCTGGAAAGGTTTGTTTTGTGTTAAAAACGAGACGAACGAGTTTAAAGTTTTTAAAATAATTTGTATTCCTGACGGTTAATGAATTCTGAGCTCTGATTGGTCAGCAGGTGATGATTACAGGTGTTTATTAGATGTTGTTTACAGGCTTTAGGCGATGTTTGTTAATTAATTGTTCCTGTGCAGTGATGACGGATGATGACAATGAAAGTGACATGAGGAAAGAAGACGAAGTGCTCAGGGCTACGCCGAGACCAGTGCAGACGACCACAACTCCACCCCCTGACTTGACAGAACCCTGTGAAGGTAAGACCAATGTAGGCTTCACCAACACACTCCATCCACCAACACACACTCCATGTACACACTCCACCCACCAATGCACACTCCGCCTACAAGCACATACTCCACCCATAAGCACACCCTTGATCCACCAACACAGACTCCACCCACACATTCCAGCCACCAACAGACTCC
>CM045738.1:44477296-44502296 GCA_024760905.1 Plotosus lineatus
GATGGACAGATAGATGATGGATAGATAGAAAGATGGATGGGTATAAAGACTGATGGATGGAATGATGGGTGGACGGATAGAGAGATGGCTAGATAGAAGGATAGATAAATGGATGGATAGATGATGGATAGATAGAAACCTGTTTCTCTGTGTTTCTCTCACTCCATCTCTGTCTTTCTCCTCTCTCCCTCTCTTCCTCTCGATGTGTATTTCTCTCCTTTTCTCTCTCCTCCTCTTTCTCTCTACCTCTCTCTACCCTCTCCTCTCTATCCCCCTCATCTCTCTCTCCCCCCTCTCTCTCCATCTCTTTCTACCCCTCCCCTCTAGCCCCTCTTCTCTCTCTCTCTCTCTCTTTACTCCTTTCTATCCATCTCTCGCTACCCCTCCTCTCTGTCCTCTTCTCTCTCTCTCTCTCTCTCTCTCTCTCTCTCTCTCTCTCTCCTACTATCTTTCCCCACTCTCTCCCTCTGTCCATGTTCTCCCTCTCTATCCCCCCCTCTCCTCCTTCTCTCTTTCCCCCACTTTCTCTCTTCCTCTCTATTTCTGTGCTGAACTGGTGGAATTAGCCTGCAGGGATAGAAACAGGAGACATGTTGAGACAGCGAGTGTCAGATTCTGCTCTGAAGAAATAAAATAAAAAGTTGAAAGGTCTGAGCGCGAGAAAAACCCAACAGCATTCATTTTTCTTTAGAAAAGACCTTTACACAGATGTCTAGAAGCTATAAACCTCAAATAAACAAATAAACAAAACAAAAATGTTGACCTGCATATGATAAGACACAATAATATTATAATATGAAGTGAAATAAGATTAAACATACCATAATAATACTATTAAATAAATGGTTTCTATAGATACTCGACACCAAGACTGGTAATCTAGTATTATTAATAATAAAATGATATGCTGCTGGAGAAGAGGAAAAAAAAACACCTTTTAGCCTTGTGGTTACACGCCCGCGCGCGTGTGTGTGTGTGTGTGTGTGTGTGTGTGTGTGTGTGTGTAGACATTGATGAATGTAGAACAGTAACACAGCCCTGCAGTCCTGGGTTTAACTGCATCAACACTATCGGCTCGTACACCTGCCAGCGCAAGATCATCCTGTGTAGCAGAGGATATCACGCCAGTCCTGACGGCACCAGGTGTATCGGTAATACACACACACACACACACACACACACACACACACACACACACACACACACACACCGAAAGCCTTGAGTGTGTATTACGCTCGCTCCTACCCTCCTGCCCCCACCACAAAGATTCCATAGTTGTGGTTTTGCTTTTCTCTCACACACCTGAATAAAACTCCTGAAAGACGTCAGGCTGAGATTATACACAGCGTCAGTGTATTAGATCAGACAGTAATGACAGAGAAAAGAAGCCACGCCCAATTTTTAAAAAATAAGTCAAAATGAGTTTCATTTCAAATTCACTTTCTACTCATTCATTCGTTCATTTACTTAACCTGCTGAATGCTGAATCATTCTCGAGTCGCAGGGAGGCTGGAGCCTATTTTAGCCAACTGTGGTTGCAGGCCGGGTACACGCTATAAACAGCTCTTCAGACTTTTGCAAACACACAACCATTCAAACTCTTAGTCACAGCTAGGGGCAATTTGGCCCTAATTTAGCCTACGGTGCATGCTTTATGACGATGGGAGGAAACCTATACAAGCATGGGGGGAACCATGCAGACGCCATACAGAATTTCCCTGACCCAGTCCGGGACTTGAACCCAAGACCTTTTTGCTGTGAGGAGGACGTGATACCTGCTACCCCATCGTGCCGCTGTAAAAAATATTAAAATCAGGCATATTAGAATTTTTATATTTACTCGTTGAGAAAAATATTCCATCACCGCTCATCATGTAATCCATTACGTTGAAATTTGGTCAAATTACAAAATAAGAGTATTCAGGGCATACCAGTGTTTTTATTTATATTTATTAAAAATATAGAAAAACATTTCAGTCCAAGTACATTTTTTTAAAAAACAGAAAATAGTGACTGACCTGAATATTTTCATTCTGTAGGTGTGAATTCACATCATATTGGTCGACATTATTATTCAAAATTATTAAAACGGAAACTTTCATGAGGAGGTGTGTAAATGTTTGATCATATCAATGGACGTGAGAATGTAAAACTGTATCAACGTACACTACGGTACTTTCATGACACAACAATCTTCTACGCCGCATAATCCTGAGTAGGATCACACGGAAAAGGCTGGTGCCCATCCCAGCCGTCTCTGGGAGAAAGCAGGAAGGCGAAGGCCCTGAACAGCTCGCAAGGCCATTTCAGAGCCGACACATACAACCTTTCACACTCACTCTTACACCTATGGACAATTTAGTACAGCCAGTTAGCCTACTATGTACGTTTTAGACTGTGGAAGGAAACCAGAATACCAGGAGGAAACCCACCTCAACACATGGAGAACAAACTCCACACAGAAATGCCTGTACTCTGGGATCGAACCCAGAACCTTCTTGCTGTGAGGGGGACATGCTAACCACTTCTCCACTATGCCGCGATGATAGGAAACATTGCTAATAATTAAAAAAGACAAAAGTAGCATGACGTCATGCTAATCTTGGCGTTCCTTTACTTTCAGCTGGATTTGCATGACTAGTTAATCTTAAAAATATCTGATCATGAAATAAAAATAAATAAACTTAAAATGTTTTAAGTTTTTTTAAAAAAAGGTTGTTCTGCTGTCCATTGTGTTTAGACATCAATGAGTGTGAAACCGGCGTGCATCGCTGTGGAGAAGGTCAAACTTGCTATAATCTCCCCGGAATTTACCGCTGCGACTGTCATCCAGGTTATCAGTATGACACCTTCAGGAGGATGTGTGTAGGTGAGGCATGCTTTTAGGTGGTTTTTAAAATGAGAATATTTTAGTATGGTATGAAATATCAATCAAAACTGTTAGCATAAACAAAACTCCATGTGTTAGCATTAGCATCCTGTCTGATGTGCGCGATTCACTCTCCTATCAATACAACATCGTTTAATAAGTCCAATCAGCAAAAAAAAAAAAACTCAGAGTGTGTGTGTGTGTGTGTGTGTGTGTGTGTGTGTGTGTGTGTGTGTGTGTGTGTGTGTGCGTGCGTGTCAGCTAACAAAACTAGCAGTTTTGCTTATTAACTAGCAAACCAGATAAGACACCAGTACTGTACTAATGATAAATAGCCTGTTGGTCATGTTGCAGTAACGTATCCAGATTATTTACGCAAGTTTTTCTCCAAGTGTTGATTTCAGTAAATTATATAAGTGTATGCTTTACGCCAGGGGTCCCCAACCTTTTTTATTACCGTGGACCGGTCAACGCTTAATAATTTTACCACAGGGGAGGAGGTCATAGATTGCTTATATTGCAAATATAATTTATTTATATAAATTATTATTATTATTATTATTAATATTATTATTATTATTATTATTATTATTGTTAATAATAATAATAATAACAATAACAATAATAAGAATAAGCACTCCATGAATGTTATTTTTCAACAGCTGAAATAAAGTCGGTTGGGAAGTAAAGTTTGAACTTTTCTTTAAAAAAAAAACTAAAACCCACAGGTGATGGTGCACCAGCTGGGAGAATGAAGGCTCAGGCTCAGTCTCACCTGAAATCCCCGCTATTGTCTGAAACATGTCCAACTCGCCTCTGTTCATGTGCCGTCCCCTTGTGGGTTACATTTTAGCGCTCAAATGACCGACATGTAACCGAGAGAATCCAGTCATTTTTCAAAATAAAAGATTTTTCAAAAATAAATATCGTGCAGACTCAGATAATAAAAAAAAAAAATGCAAATAATGAATTATTTCTTCTGCGGACCGGTACCAATTGAGCCGGACCGGTGGTTGGGGACCCCTGCTTTGTGCTGTTCATTCAGCATTATTATCCATGAACGGATTTGGAGGCAGAGCTGTGCGCAACTTCAGACGTCTCGAAACAAACAAAAAAAAATGAACAATGATGTGTTACTTTGAATTTTTTAGAACAAAAACATAGTCCAGTGTGCTAATCTAGCTACATACCCAGCATTTAGTTATCACGGTAGAACGGATATTATAATTAAGATTTAGGTTTACTGAAATCCAACCTGTAATTAGTTATTCAAAGATAATTTAGTAGAACTAAGCTGAGCAGCTGGATACTGTATTCTTGTGCTATTATGCTGGAGGAAATTGAGGCATTGTGGTATTTTCGTATTTGACAGTTATTCCACGCCTTCTGATTGGATAAGAATTGAAAGCTCACGAGGCGAAGTTCAGAAAGTAATTAATCATTCATTCATTGATTTTCTGAACCACTTAATCCTAATTAGGGTCAAGTGGAGGCTGATGCCCATCTCAGCGGACTCTGGCCAAGTGCAGAGTACACCCTCAACAGCTCGCCAGGCCATCGTAGGGCAGAAACACGCTGACAGCTATGCAGTTTATTCTTGATGAAAGTCAGCAAAGGTTCTTTTACGTTAACCGCCCACCGTAGACAGTGAGACACATGGTCGGGTTGTGATAGCCCAGTTAGCTACATCATAGTTAATTACTATGAAGAAATATAGCACTTTATTGTTGTATTTAATAAGATTCCAGTTCATACAGAGCCAGTTGATAAGCTGAAGGTCTGTAGTTCAAGAAAATTGTGATTGGTTAGTACGGAACCATCTGGTTAGCTGAAGGCATGTAGTTTATTCTGATCACATTTGGTGGAGAAAAAAAAAACTGTATTATTTTTCCTGTCTTGTACTGTTTAATATTTTACTTCTATATATTGATTTTTTTATTATTAATTTTTAATTTTTTGTAGGTAATCTAGACATAAACCCTTGGTGTGAGCAGGACGTCTGGTTTGCTAGTGGAAGTAGCGTTACCAGCACTTCCATTTACCAAAAAAAAGTCATGTTCTCGTTAAAAAAAAATTAAATATTACAAAATATGATTTTAGAATTAAATATTTTAGTATAGACTGAGTCACGAACAATTCCACATTTTTAAATTGTTTTTATACTGATGTTGATGTCACAGTATATAAGCTAATATCCTATGAGTAGGTTATCCAATCAGAGTGCAGAAGTGCTAATTTCTCGTGTCCTATGAATGAATAATAATGTTTATTGTGTATATTGTATGATCCCGGTACAGTATTTATGTTAAAAGAGAACGTTTGGAGATGTTCCTCAACCATTTGTACACTTCGTAATATTTATACATGATTGTTCATGTTCTCCGTGGTGTTCCTCTGGTGATGCCATGCTTCATGTGTGTGTTTACATTGTTATCAGGAGCAGAACCATGAGCATTTATTCAGTCTTATCTCAGACGCTGATTCACACTGTTGTGGCTCAGTGTCAGGTCTCGCTGCGGTGTTTAGACTAGCGTGAATACTGTCTCCACTCTCTCCCTCCCTCTCTCTCTCTCTCTCTCTCTCTCTCTCACACACACACACACTTGTAGATGTGAATGAATGCTGGCGTTACTCGAGCAGGCTGTGTACACAGACGTGTGAGAACACTCCAGGCTCGTATCGCTGCTCCTGTACCTCGGGATTCACTTTATCCAGTGATGGCAAGAACTGTGAAGGTACAAGCTGATAAAGAAGGGATTTGTGCCGGGAAACCGGGAAAACACTGGCATGACAAACACTCCTGCTGAGTGTAGTTCATTTTTTAAAAATTATTTAAAAATAGTGGTCAAACTTTTTATCATTGGATGAGCATTACTAATAAGACAGTATGAGTTAAGCTTGCAATGCTTACAGTGTTGTCATGGTTACAGCTATCTGATGTTAATAGCTTGTCCCTAATTAGCGAATAACAACCAAGTGTTGAAACACTATGCAATGGTACCTCACCTTACGAAAGGCCCAACAAACGAAAAATCCAGGTTACGAAACACATTTACCTAAAATTTCCGTCTTTGAATACGAAAAAATTCACGTTACCATCTCAAAAATTCAAACAATGCATGAGTTGCTCTCCCATTGGCTATCTCCCAACATTCCGCCCCACTGGCCTCCCATTGGCTATTATGGATCTGCATCTCCATAATTCCCATGACGCATGAGTCACTGTTGTTTCGTGCGTTTTCTAGTGTGCTCATTGCAACTTTATTTTTTGGCTCAGGCTTTTAACCTTGCATAAACATTTGGAAGATTATAACTCTGCTAAGAACACATGGTTAACACACGCGTGCACACACACATGCGCATGTGATTCCCGGTGAAAGTGATTCCCAGTGTGAGTGAAAACAAGAAGTGGGCTGTGGTATGCGGTGGAGTGATATCGCAAAGGAATATGGCCAAACTCGTCTCCCATCGGTACGATATTAAAGCAGAAGAAGGCCTTAAAAGGTATACTTTTATAATTTTTAAAGGGTTTAGGGGTGGTATTGGGGGCCTTGGAAGAAATCAGGCCTTTTACATGTAAAATGCGGCTCAACTTACAAAAAAATCAGGGTACGAAACCACTTCTGGAACGGGTTAATTTCGTAAGGCGAGGTACCACTGTATAATAAAATTAAGTTAACCATTAAAAAACAGTAACAAATTTTCTACTGTCATTACTTTAGCTGAGTTATTACTAGTCAAATTTGCTAGCATGTAATATTAACAAGTGTCAGATTACAGTAAGTAAAATAAAATGGAAGGAAAAAATGTCATTCTTATGTTGACAGCTCCAACACGTTAGCATCACAGGGATTTAGCATGTGAGGAATGCAGACTGAGAAACTTTCCCTGTAGCTTTTCTCCAACATGGATGATGGATACTGTTCAGGATTCTGTTAACGCTTCTCAAACGGGTGTGTTTTGATGCAGATGTGAATGAGTGTTTGAGCAGTCCGTGCAGTCACGAGTGTCTTAACATTTATGGCTCATACCAGTGTTACTGCAGACAGGGCTACTATCTGCGCGAGGATGCACACACCTGTGAAGGTAACATCTACTTCACTCTTTAGATATAATTATATAGATTACCATATATTTATAAAATTCTAACTGTGCTAACTACACAACGATATGTAAATGCATGTACTGTGTTCTGCACATTAATAATTTCATATTATTGCATAATTTAGTTACAGTTCTGTGCAAAAGTTTGTGGCCCCCGTGCTTTTTTTTTTTTTAAGGTAAATTGGAATTGAGATGCATTATAAACAAATGAATATTCTAGAATATTAGAAATGAAATGTGGCTGAATCTTCCTTCCTGAAGCTGAACCTCATTGATCAGGACTAAACGTATTTAAAAAAAAAAGAAAAGAAAAAGAAGCTGAACTGATTCAACTCCACACGAAAACTCCACAGGCTAAGAAAAAATATTTATACAGTCGGTCCCCTACTTACGAAATTAAAACATTCCAGCGCCTTTTTCGTAATGCTGGACTTTCGTAAGTAGAGGGTGCATTTTACATGTAAAACACCTGATTCGTTCCAAGGCTCTCAAGACTACCCCATAAACGCATTAAAAATTCCCTGCTTGACAGATCAAAGGTCCAAACTCAACTTTAACTTGATTCCTTGAGGGATCGGAGGTCCAGTTGAGCCGCGTTTTGCTCACATGTGCCACATTTATTAAACATTTACTGAATTAAACAACTAAAAAAAACTAAACTAAAAACTAGAGTTAAGCCTCCTTCTGTCTCTATCTCTCTCTCTCTCTCTCTCTCTCTCTCTCTCTCACACACACACACACACACACACACACACACACACTCTCTCTCTCTCTCTCTCTCTCTCTCTCTCTCTCTCTCAGACACACACCCACACACCCACACACCCACACACACACACACACACACAAACATGCAACCCGCAGCTGATGGACCAATTCTATTTAAATGTTTAAATGATGGGATGTTTTATTTAAAGCGGAACTACAGTACCTGTTTGAAAGATCAGAGGTCCTCATTCAATATTAACTTGCTTCCTTGCAAGATCGAAGGTCTTCTCCCACGGAGCACTCTGTTTTAATATCGTGCCGAAATAATCGCCTCCGTCACTGTATTTCCGCTTTAAGGTCTCCTTCTGGTTCAATATCGTCCCGATTGTAGAGGGGTTTCGGCGATAATGAAATACAACACTGCATGATCAATCTCAAAATAAGCCAACAGTCAACTCTCCATCACACGTGTGACAAACAGGAAGTATGGGTACTGGAAGTATGGGTAACGTCCTAGCCAATGGGAGGCCAGCGGGGCGGGATGTTGGGAGACAGCCAATGAGAGAGCAACTCGCGCATTGTGTGAAATTTTGATTGCCGCGTTTGAATTTTGAATGGCGCATTTGGCGCTTTTCGTGAAAGGTTATTTTCGTATCTCAGGGACGAAAACTTAGGAAAATGTTTTTAATAACCCGGAATTTTCATACCCAGGGGGGGTTTGTAAGTAAGGGGCCGACTGTATATGTATATATATATATATATATATATATATATATATATATATATATATATATATATATATATATATATATATATATATAAATAATTTTCTGAGTAGATCCTTCCGTAAGAGAGTGCTGAATACTTTTGGTAGAGCAAATAACAATAAAAATAAAGGACAGGACAAAGACTTTCTATTGAAACTCCATTTATCACTGTGATAAATGGAGTTTCAATATAAAGTCTTTGTCCTGTCCTTTATTTTTATTAAATATATATGTATATATATATGTATATATATATATATATATATATATATATATATATATATATATATATATATATATGTATATATATATATGTATATATATATATATATATATATATATATATATATATATATATATATATATATATATATATATGTGTGTGTGTGTGTGTGTGTGTATAAATGTTATTTATACAAACAAAACTTCTATCTCTTTAAATTTTATATAAAATTTAAAAAGATACAAGTTTAGCATTTATTTAACATAACATATATTGTTATCATATTTTTTTCATAGGTGTGCAAAGTTTGGCATGTAACTGTGTTAACTCTAATTGTGTGATCTCTGCTGGAAAGGTAAATGATATGCTGTGATGTTCTAACAGTAGTTTCCCTTCACGCTGTTGCTGTACAGATACTGATGAATGTTCTCAGAGTGTTGGTCATCTCTGTGCCTACAAGTGTGTGAACGTGCCAGGAAGTTACGACTGTGCCTGTCCCGAACACGGCTACAGAATGTCTCCGAATAGACGCTCCTGCCATGGTCCAAGATTTTTTATACAATAAATAATGTGTTCAGCCTGTAATTGATTCAGTTTCAAAATAATTTACACTACACTGAATCAGGTCTAAACTGAAGTACACTACACTGAATCAGGTCTAAACTGAACTACACTACACTGTATTGGGTCTAAACTAAATTACACTGCACTGAATCAGGTCTAAACCGAATCACACTATACTGAATCAGGTCTAAACTGAATCACATTGGAGTGAATCAGGTCAAAACTGAATCACACAGGTTTAAATCAAATCTAAACAAAATCAGGCTTGTCTTGAAGTGTAAAATTATTTAATCAAAAATGTATTATCTGTTTCTGTTCAAGTTTCTTTCTGAAGTGGAGTTTGTTATTGTGTGTCTCAGATATCGATGAGTGTACGCTCGGAGCTCATAACTGTACAGCAGAGGAAACATGTTATAACATTCATGGTGGATTCCGCTGTCTGTCCTACAGCTGTCCAACAAACTACCGACGGATCTCTGACACGTAAGACACACACACACACACACACACACACACACACCCCCACACACACACACACACACACACACACACACACACAGCAAGGGAGAGAGAGAGAGAGAGAGAGAGAGAGAGAGAGACAGAAGTTTATTGTTTCTCAATAAAATCACATGATATGTTTTTATGTATTTTCTGTACCTTGAATGAAACAGCTACTCTGATTGGCTCATGTCCAGGGGATCAAATCAAAGTAAAATATCTGGGTACATGTGCATTCTCTCTGGCAGAAGGTGTGAGCGGATCAGCTGCTTGGACCATGTGGGATGTCAGAACTTGCCCTTGAGAATCACATACTACCAGCTCAGCTTCCAGACCAACACCATCGTCCCGGCGCTCATCTTCCGCATGGGTCCATCTCCCGCTTACTCTGGCGACAATACCGTCATCAGTATCAGCAGGGGCAATGAGGACGGCTACTTTAGTCCCAGGAAACTCAACGCGTACACCGGTGCCATCTACCTGCAGCAACAGCTCCCGCAGCCCCGTGACTTCCTGCTTGATGTGGAGATGAAGCTCTGGAGGCAGGGCACCGTGACCACCTTCATCGCCCGGATCTACATCTTCATCACAGCCAACGTTATCTAAATCTGGACCTGTTCACCATTTACACTCTGGACACTCCTGATTTATAGTCTTTATTATTATTATTATTATTATTATTATTATTATTATTATTATTATCTCAGCACATAAAACATTCAATAAATGTATACTGACTTATGAAAGTTATAAAATCTAAAATAGTCACTTAACCCTTTAACGCCCAGCAGGACCATATGGTCCTCTTTCAAAAATGCTATTAACTACTAGAAGCGTGCTGCTGCCGTTCAGAATGTGCTCTATACTTGTGGCATCGCCTGATGCAACACAGCTTGGTCCCACGTGCCTCAGTCAGCCGTGAGATGAGCTTGAGCGTGCAGGATTGTGTTGGTCACGAATTTGTGTTATTATTTGTTATGTTATTACAGACGCTCCCCGACTTACGTTTTTAATTGGTTCCGGACGGCCGAATACAAGTTGAAAGTGAACATAAGTTGTTACAGTGACGTATGACGTGTGACGTATGATGCTCATACTGTACTATGCATCCATAAATACCATTACCATATCTCATAACACACCCCTAAATCAATTATTATTAACATAACATTGTAAAAGAATATCAAATATATCAAATAATATCAACATTAATTTCAAATAAGTCACTTATTTATACCGAGTTACTTTACTTGAAGCTTAAAACAGTCAATCAACGCTTATAATATGTGAAGCGCTCAATACCGAAAGTAGTGTACTTGCAAAAGTAGTGTACTTGCTGTGGGTTCTACAGACTTCCGGTCTTGCCAGTGCATAAGGATGCCATTGAACTCGATTAGAACACAGCCTGCACTGATGTGAATCCCAGCAAAGTGGAGAGTTCTTTCTTTTGTGTAAGTAAGTAAGTAAACTTTATTCAAGAGATGCATACAAAGAACAAATACAAATCCTAATGAATATTAATATAAAAATAATTATACACTCTTAGGATTCTGCTTAAAGATAATAAATATCTGTAATTGTTCTGTAATTTGTGTTTTCATTCATTTTACATATTACAACTCTCTTTGCGTAACTGAGTATGCATGGTAGATTTTGCCGATCTGAGCGGATAGTTAATTCATCTGTGTATATGAGACTTGCACCCATGTAGTAGGCTTACGCTTCTGACCAACCAGATTTGCTTAGGGTTACAAAAGTCCGCAAAACAGTGTAAACACAAAGATCACAGAGACGACACAAACAGTGTAAACACAAGGGTAACACGCTATATATATATATATAAAATGATATATAACTGAACTGGGAAAGAAGGGACACGTTCAGTCTGTAGTTTGAAAACAATGGATGCAGCGTCATTGCGTCATTACGTCAGTGTACTACGTAGGTACGTCTAAACTCTAAATTTGACTTTATTTTTTGAAAAAAAAAAAAAAGTAAAATGGAAAAAACTTAAAACAGATGAACGTAAGTCGGGGAGCGTCTGTATTATGTTATTATTATTAATGTTATTATAATTTTTTTAAATAAATGTGTTTGGGGTGTTTCCTTAGGCCTTTTTAATTATAAAAAAACTATTGATATATTTTTTTTAACTGCAAAAAATAATTTGGGCGTTAAAGGATTAATGAAGTTCACCTGTTCATACAGTACGTACAATTTTTAAGATTTGAGTTTTCTACACATTTACGTTAATATTTTATCCTTTATTATTCAACACGCACATTTCTATCAGAAAAAAATATATATGCAAATGATAATTTTAAAATTACAAATTCAGTCACATTTTGTTAATTAAATTATTCTGAGGTTATTAGAGCTAAAGGTTTCAACTTTCATCCTGGAAAATGTTCATGATGTGATTATGATTCATAAAGTTTATGCACTTCCTGTACAACATTAATTCTATGCTAACCAATCAACGATGGCATATCTCATCGCTTGAACATTTCAAGTGGACGGGGCCAAGAGAACCATTACGAAAACCAGAGTGGGCGGAGCTGAAAAAACAGTGTTATAAACTATACTTATAAATTATTGAGTAAATTTCACTGAAAATGATTCAGGATCAGACATCTTCACCAAATCTACTGATTTTCATCTCCATTCTCAGTGGGGCGTAACTGTAATAGACACACCCCTGAACACGTCCCTGTGAATGATCTCTGACAACGTAGCTGACCAAATGCACTACTATCAACCTGCACTACTGTCAGAGCTACTGAGCATCTTCTGACCAATCACAATAAAGAACTCAATACTTTCTGACCAATTACAATTCAGAGCTCAGTAGTGCCTGTAGAGCACCTACATTTATTTTCTTTTTATTCCAACCTGAATGAAAAAAAAAACAACTCTCATAAATGATTACCATAAATGTAGCAGGTCATGTGAAAGTACTATTTAATTACTGTCTTTAAAATTTTAAAATTAACTACATGTATAAAAAGTTCATGTATTTCATTATTTTAAAATTTTGCTGCATTAATACTAAACGAGGAAAAACAATTTAAAATAATTAAGTGTGTGTGGGATAATAATGTAAAGCCCCGCCCACTATGAGCTACGTAGCCCAGCCCCACATTATCTTAGTGCCTTGCATAATTTTCACATACCTGCTTCTCTTCATTGTTCGAAACTTGTATTTACATTTTTCTGGTCCTGAAGTAGCTCTAACTCTACCTGAGACAATCACTCAGCCCCACGCCCTCTTCCCCTAAATTTCAACTCGTTCACCAGGTGTAATTTTAACAGAAGGGGTGGAGTCAGTCTGGAAAATCGGAAGGTGTGTTATTATGTTTATTACAATTGTACTTAATTTCAGAACCAGCAGAGGGCGGTAAACATTACACACTGCTGCTTTAAAATCAAAGTGAGTGATTTCTGCACTAGGAAACTGGTGTTTTGACTGAATATTTACTGAAGAATAATAAATATGTCTCAGGTTTTAATTGGAATTTTTCGAAAAAATATTTTGAATTTGTGATGTTAAGTTAATATAAAGCAGCTATAAAAATCGATTTGTTACATAATACGTCCCCAAGTGTTTTCTTTCCTCTGATTTCACCGCAATGACATACGATTATTTAAAGAATGATGGCATACATTTACCTTTACTTTACATGTAAAGTTCAAAGGTAAAGTTTATGAGACTTTTACACCCGAGCCGAATGCATCATCAGGAGCTTATCCTGGTTTTCTTAGCATAAAGCAACGAGGAGTTCAGTATGGGACTCTAGTCCATCGCAGGTTACCTTCCCAGCACTTTTACTGGTACCCAGTTATTTTGCTGGGTGGATAAAGGCACACTTGTAGTTAACACCTTCCCCAGGGGTATTACCATGGGGGGGTTGCTCCCGAGGCCACCATAACCACTACACCATCTGCCCCTACTTGCAGTAAAGTACAGGGATCCCTCACTTTCCGCGGTTGATGGGTACCCAGACGACGACCCCCTCCCCGCAACCGCTGATTTCCGTGAAGTAGGACTGACGTATACATGCATATATATCTTCTTTTCCTTTCAGCTTTTCCCTTCACGGGTCGCCTCTGATGTACTTATTCCTGATCCTATCCATCCTGGTTACTCCCAAAGAGAACCTCAACATTTTCATCTCTTCTACATCCAGCTCTGCCTCCTGTCTTTTCCCCAGGGCCACTGTTTCTAAACCATACAACATCGCTGGCCTCATCACTGGCTTGTACACTTTTCCTTTCATTTTTGCCGATACCTTTCTATCACACATCAGGGGGCAGTGGTGGTCTAGTGGTATAGGGTGCTGGATCGCTGATCCAAAGGTTGAGGGTTCGAGTCCCACTCTCCATAAGGTTGTCACTGTCCCCACCAGTGGAGCTAACTGGGTTATCAAAGGCCAGCCATGTCTGTCACTGTCTATGGTGAGAGGCATGTAAAAGAACCATTGCTGACTTTTGTAAAGAGTAGCTGCAAAGTCGTCAGCGTGTTTCTGTCCCTTGCTAAAAAGGGTTGTGACAGGAAGGGCATCCGACGTAAAAACCTCTGCCAAATCAAACGTGCGAATCAGATGATTCGCTGTGGCGACTCCCGAGTAAAAGGGAAAAAGCCGAAAGGAAGACCGACAGAGTTCCTATCACACATCACACCGGACACTTTTCTTCAACCATTTTAAACTGCCTGCACACACTTCTTCACCTCTTTTCCACACACTCCATTGCTCTGGATTGTTGAGCGGAAGTACTTAAAATCCTCCACCTTCCACCTCTGCTCCTTGTAACCTCACCGTTCCTCTTGGGTCTTTGTCGTTCACACACATGTATTCTGTCTTACTGAGGCTCACCTTCATTCCTCTCCTTTCCAGGGCATACCTCCACCTCTCAAAAATATCCTGCACTTGTTCTCTGCTCTCACTACAGATCACAATGTCATCTGCAAACATCATAGTCCATGGGGAATCTTGTCCAACCTCGTCTGTCAGCCTGTATATCACCATCGCAAACAAGAAGGGGCTCAGAGCTGACCCTTGATGCAGTCCCACCTCCACCTTGAACTCTTCTGTCACACCAACAACACACCTCACCACTGTCTTACATCTCTCATACATGTCCTGCACCACTCGAACATACTTCTCTGCCACTCCAGACTTCCTCATGCAATACCACAGTTCCTCTCTTGGCAACCTGTCATATGCTTTCTCCAAACCCACAAAGGCACAATGCAGCTCCGTCTGACCTTCTCTGTACTTTTCTATTAACATCCTCAAAGCAAACACTGCATCTGTGGTGCTCTTTCTTGGCATGAAACCAAACTGTTGTTCACAAATGCTGACCTCTGCCCTTTGTCTCGCTTCCACTATTCTTTCCCATAACTTCATCGTATGGCTCATCAACTTTATCCCTCTGTAGTTGTCACAACTCTGCAAATCTCCCATTTTTAAGAACAAGGGTCCCCCTCTGTCCTTTATCAATCTCACTTGCTGCACGTCCTTCCCATCTCTATTTCTCTGCTGTGCTAACCTGTATAAATCATTTTCTCCCTCCTTACTGTCCAACTTAGATTCCCGTTTCGGTATGAAATTTGTCTTTACGGTTTGCATTTTGTATTCTGGCAAAAATTTTACACCGGATGCCCTTCCTGTCTCAACCCTCTGCATTTATCTGGGCCTGGGACTGGCATGAGGGCGGACACTTGTTTGTGCCCCCCCTCATGGCTGCATTGTATACATACATGTATATGTGTATATAATATCAATAAATACATATTCAAAGCTATAAATGCTTATAATAATAATAATTAAACATTCAAAAATAGCTGTAAATAAAATATAAATACATACACACACATACAGGCACGCATGCGCACCTCACATAAAAATGTAAGTAAGTAAGTTTTTGTTTGGGGTTTTTTGGCGTAATTGGACTTGTTTTGCGGCATTTCCCTTAACTCTTTGCCTATTTTTCCTCAATTTCCTTATTTTTTTTATTTTTCGATGAATATTTTTGAAAAACCCACGATGCACTGAAGCCGCAGAAACTGAAGCACGAAGTAGTGAGGGATCACTGTGTATATCGAAAATGTCGTCTTTTATAGCTTCATCTGTGACTGTGGCGTTCCTTTCCTCGCACAATAAATCATTTCCTTCCAGAAACTCTTACCATGCCAGCAATTATAATTAATTATTCAACACCTGACCAATCAGCTGCAGTGGTGGCCTGGTGGTAAAGGTGCTGGATCACTGATTCTAAGGTTGGAGGTTCAAGGCCCACTCTCCACAGGTTGTCACTGTCCCCCCAGTGTAGCTAACTGGGTTATCAAAGGCCGGCCATGTCTCTGACTGTCTATGGTGAAAGGTTCATGTAAAAGCACCATTGCTGACTTTCAACAAGAGGAGCTGCAAAGCCGCCAGCATGTTTCTGTCCTGCGATGGCCTGACAAGCTGTCCAGGGTGTACTCTGCCCTCGTCCTGAGTCGGCTGAGATGGGTGCCAGCCTCCCCACAACCCTAATTAGGATTAAGCGGTTACAGAAAATAAATGAACTGACCAATCAGCATGCAGAAGGTAACTAATTTAATTAGTGGCAGTGGTGGTCTGGTGGTAGTGTGCGAGCTTACTGATCCGAAGGTCGGGGGTTCAAGCCCCACTGTCACTGAGTTGCGACTGCTGTTCCCCTTGGCTTGGCATCAGGGGGTTTTTGGCATGCGATGGCTTGGCGAGCTGTCAAGGGTATACCCCACCCTCACTCAGAGTCGGCTGAGATGGGCTCCAGTCTCCCCGACACCCTAATCTGGACACATCCTGCAGCTTGTAATCATATGATATGAAAAGGCATCATACAGCAGGAATAACTGGAGCTGAATTATACACTCAGCACCTCCATCAAAGTCAGAGTGACTCTAACAGTCAGTTTAATTTCCTTAACCACAAACATTTACCTCAAAGAAATGAGGCGTGTCTTTGAGCTCTGGTCTCAGAGAGAGGGAGAGAGAGGGAGAGAGAGAGAGAAGAGAGAGAGAGAGAGAATGAAAGAGAGAGAAGGAATTTGCCCGAGAGGATTGTAGGTTGTGATGGGTAAAGATGGAGGCGAAATAAGACTCCCTGTGTGTTTTATTCCGCTACAGTATTCCGAGCTCACAGACGGGATCCGGACCGGAGGGAATGTTTTACTGCTCCTGTCTGAATGATTTACAAATTTCTTCTACTTCAGAATCTTTGATTAAATCTTGGTGTTCTACAAATTAATTCATCCCTGGGGTAAAATATGGTTGACGTGAATTATTTATTCATGGATTCATTTTCAAAACCCCTTTACCCTATTAGGGTCGCAGGAAGGCTGAAGCCTATATCAGCCAATTATAGGTGACAGCTTGTCAGTGCATCAGTAGTCCTTCACATGGAAAGGAAACACATTCACACTCACACCGAGGGGCAATTTGGAACAACCAATTAAACTCAAATGCCTGAATACAGTCGGCCCTTGACCATTTGCAGTTCAGCGCTCGTGCCCCCACATACTTGCGGATTGGAGACAAACCTGGAAGTTACTGACACAGGATTCGAATTTGGCGTATGGCTGAGAGCTTTTGTTTCTCCCTCCTGCTGATTGGCTGCAGATGATGTGTACACCTCTTTTTCTCTCCTTCACACAAAAGATATCAACGTGACTGCCTGAATTGTGAATTTATGTTTTTTCATGTGTTTTTAATGATGATTTAAGCGCTATGATGTCACTCAAATGCCCTGCATCTTCTCTAGCTTCTGGTAAGGAGCCTATGCGCTTTATTTATTCATACATATTATCACAGTACAAAATTTAAAAAGTTTTTACTTAATCATTACTACATTTTACTGCATTATTACTGTATTAATGAGTAAGACTGGTTACAGAATGTGTTTAACAAGTAGATTTTAGCGCATGGAATATCATACATAGGGTTTTACAACCGCTTCAATAACTCACGGATTTTTATGATCTGCGGGAAGGGCTGGAACCAAAACCTCGCGAAAAACAGGGGCCTACTATATATATATATGTGAGTGTGTGTGTGTGTGTGTGTGTGTGTGTGTGTGTGTGTGTGTGTATGTGTGTGTAGTATTAATGACATAATAATATTAACGTGCCAAATATCAGTCATTCATTTTCTGACCCATTTAACCCTTTAAGGCCGAATTATTTTTTGCAGTTAAAAAAACGTATCCATAGATTTTTCTTATCAAAAAGGTCTAAGGAAACAACCCAAACACATTTATTTCAACAAAATTATAATAACTCTACTACTAATAATAACAATTAATACCACTCTCACAAATTCGTGAACAACACAATCCTGCCCACTCAAGCTTGTCTGACAGCTGACTGAGGCACATGGGACCAAGCTGTGTTGCTTCAGACGATGCCACAACAAGTATAGAACACATTCTGATTGGAAGCAGCACATGTCTAGTATTTGATAGCATTTTTTGAAAGAGGACCATATGGTCCTGCTGGGCGTTAAAGGGTTAATCTTTACTAGAGTCATGGGTTATAAATAGATATATATTTTTGAGTGATTTCCTGCAGTGGTGGCCTTGTGGTAAAGGTGATGGACTACCAATGCTAAGGTTGGGGGTTCAAGCCCCACTCTCAAAGGTTGTCACTGTTGTAACCCCCAGTGTAAGTAAAACTGGGTTATCAAAGGCCGGCCATGTCTCGCACTGTCTATGGTGTGAGGTTCATGTAAAAGAACCATTGCTGACTTTTGACAAAAGGAACTGCATCGCCATCAGCGTGTTTCTGCCCTACAATGGCCTGGTGAGCTGTCCAGGGTGTGCTTTGCCCTCGCCACGAGTCATCTGAAATGGGCCTCAGTCTCCCGAATTAGGATTAAGCGGTTCAGAAAATGAATGAATGAGTGAATTTCAATTAAATCGGTAAAATTTCCAATATTTTTCAGTTAAATCTGTATTTTAATTTGTACATGTTTTCTCTCCTCCAGGCTCTCGTACCCAGACTTGTTGGGCTGCACAGAATATTGGCACCTCTGTACCCTGCTAATCAATTGTGGAATCATGACACATATATAACATCAAATTTAATTGATTCTTTCATATTCTCAATGATGAGCAGATCAGTACACGAGTGAAAGATTAAAATAAACAACAGTGAATAAATGTGAAGTAACATTACTCATTATTATTTAATGAGTTTTAATTCCTTCTTCTGTCCCATGACTCAGTGAGTTCGAATGAGATGAGGCTGAGCTCTGAGTTTGTGTTTCACGTGAACGTCGTGTTTAATAAAGTGAATTTTGCAAGATGAAACAGGAATGTAGGGCTTTCATGGGTGTCTGCATACCTCACGGACCGCAATCTAACTATCACTTTCTTTTCTTTCTTTTCCTACTTTCTTTTAGTCTTCCCCCTCAGGCCCTGTAGGAATATCCTGTGTACTCTTCCCAAAAATAAAGAAAAAAGAACTCTCAAAGTTGTACAGGATGCAGGCTGTGGGTTTGTTTGTATTTACCCCAGATCAGTGTCCTCAGGGAAGCTCTGACACGTGAAAACTTTAATTTCTTTCCCTCCCAGTAATAAAGATCAGGGTAGAAAGGACAGAGACGATGATTTAGTAAGAAGCATCTCATAATCGTGACTGAAGTTTCTCCATATTATTGATGTTTATAGACATGAGACGATGACGTGATGAGCGCCATGTGGTTTTATTTTCCTGGATCTCTCCTTGTTAAATATGAGAGAAAAAAAACTAACGGTGGATAAGGCGATTAAATATGAGTCATAAAACAGCGCGTGGCTGGATGGGTGTGAAGAGCAACGATTAGATTTAATCACAAGTTTAATCATGAATAATAATACTGGAATACATTCATTAATTTCTTTTTCTGAACCGCTTAATCCTAATTAGGGTTGTGGGGAGGCCGGTGTTCATCTCAGCCAACTCTAGGCGAGGGCAAGATACACCTTGGGTGACTCGCCAGGCCGTTGCAGAGCCACACTGGAATAATCACACTCTCAAAAGTAATCACTTAAAAAATAATAACACGGAAAATAATCACACAAAATAATGACACTTTAAAAAACACACACACTAAAAATAATCACTGAAAATAAGCATACTGTAATAATCACACAAAAATCACACTCGAAAATTAATCACAGAAAAAAACAATCACACATTTATACCTTTAAGGTGAACAGATGCACACTTGTGGTTAAGATCTTGCCCAGGGGTATTAGAATGGTGTGTGTGTGTGTGTGTGTGTGTGTGTGTGTGTGTGTGGTGTGTGTGTGTGTGTGTGTGGGGGGGGGGGGGGGGGGAATGGGGATTCAAACACACAACCTGCTGATTATTAGCCCAAGCACCCTAACCACTATGCCAAAGGCCCTAAAAATAATCACACTAGAAATAATTACACAAAAAAGATACTTTGGAAAATCACACTAAAAACAAACACTGAAATAATCACAAAAAAGCTCTAAAAATAATCACACTAAAATAATCACCAAAAATTATCACAAAAAATAATCACAAAAATAATCACAAAAATAATCACACTAAAAATAATCTTGAAAAATCTCACAAAAATAATCACAAAAACAATCACACTAAAATAATCATGCACAATAATCACACTAAAATAATCACAAAAATAATCACAAAAATAATCACACTAAAATAATCACAAAAAAATAATCACAAAAAATAATCACAAAAATAATCACACTAAAAAAAATCTGAAATAATAAGCACACTAAAATGATCACATAAAAATAATCACACTAAAAATAATCATACTAAACATAATGGTAACCCCAGTAGGAGAAAAAGATTTGGCAAATGATGAGTTTTTTTTTTAATTTATTTATTTTCTGATTTTGCTTATATCTATTTATATAAGTAGTTAGCACACCTGCCTCACAACAAGAAGGTCCTGGGTTTGATTCCCAGCTCAGCCGTTTCTGTGTGGAGTTTGCAAGATCTCCTCGTGCATGTGTGGGCTTCCTCCGGGAACTCTGGTTTCCTCCGATAGTCCAAAAATGTGCACAGTAGATTACTTGGCTGTTGCAAATTGCCCCTGACGTGAGTATGAATGGATGTGTGAGTGTCGGCCTGGTGAGCTGTTCAGGGTGTACCCTGCCCTCACCCAATGTTGGCTGAGATGGGTGCCAGCCTCCTTGCAGCCCTGATTAGGATTAAGCTGTTCAGATAATGAATATATATAATATATATATAATATTTATATACATACAGAATATAAAATTTAATCATTGCACTTTAAAATCAATCTAAAATTACTTAACAGACAAAAAAATTAAAGCATAAATTTCATGAACTGTCATTTATATTTTAAATATTTCATGTTGTTGTTCAAGATTTACAATTTTATTGTTCTTTTTGTTCTTGTTGTTCTCATTATCGACTTTTTCATGTAATATCCAGGAGCTGACAGCAGGGGGCGTTGCACTTATTCAGACAGACTTCTCCATCTTTCCTTTACTTTTTATTTTGTTTTACGTAAGATTCATTTTGTTTCTTTACAGATAACCACGTGTTCAGAAGAGTTTAATCATCAGCTATATTTCAGAGAGGATCGCAAAGTTTTTTCTTTAGAAGCAAAAAGTTTTGTTTTTTTAATTTGACATTCATTCATTTTCTCATCCACTCAATTGTAATTTTTACATGGGGAGGCTGCCATCCATCTCAGCCAACTCCGGGTGAGGGCAGAGTACACCTTGGATGGCTATCGCAGGGCAGAAACACGCTGACGGCTATGCAGCAACTATTGATGAAAGTCAACAATTCTTTAACATGAACCTCACACCATAAACAGTGAGAGACATGGCTGGCCTTTGATAACCCAGTTAGCTGCACTGGGGGGACAGCAGTGGCAACCCAATGGCGAGTGGGCCTTGAACCCCCAAGCCTGGGATCAGTGATCCGGCATCTTTATCAGGCCACCACTGCTCGTGTAAATTAAACATACAATGAAAAATACAAAATATTACTATTAACTAATACTTAATTGTTGCTAAACTTCCTAATGTTTTTATTGTAATATTTATTCACTGTATCTGCATTGTCTTGGATTTTAAGCACTTGGGGCCTGTCCTGAATAATAATAATAATTATTATTATTATTTTCTTCTTCTTCTTCTTCTTCTTCTTCCTATTATTATTATTGTTGTTAATTTTGTTGTTATTGTTTAACCCTTTAAGGCCTGAATTATTATTTGCAGTGCAAAAAAAAAAAAAAAAAAAAAAAAATATATATATATATATATATATATATAATAATAACACTCTCACAAATTCGTGAACAACATAATCCTGCGAATTCAAGGTCGTCTCCCAGCTGACTGAGGTGACGCCAAAACAAGTATAGAACACTTGCGCAGCACTGAGTACAATGAGTTTAGTAGTTATTGGCATTTTTTGAAAGAGGACCATAGGGTCCTGTTAGAGGTTTAAGGTATGTATGTCTTTGGTCCGCTGTATGATCTCTCAGTAATCCCATCTGATAAAATGAGATCAGGCTTGAGGTATCCCTCCTGTCCCAGGTGAAGGTAAAACAAAACAAAAAAAACTATATTAAGATAAAAGAAGGAGGAAAATGATGTGTAATGAATGCGATCATTGTTTCCTTCTGCTTTGCGGTTTCACATCATGAACCTCTTGGAATGCAGCTACATCAGTGTTTCGATTCCGTCTTCTTGCCCGTCCGCACCCTTTTCTTGTGCACTCACCTGGATCCATCTCTCCACCGACTCTATATATCTGTGTTCGAAGCCGCTGTCAGATCTGTAGAAAGAACATTTCGATTCTGAGGATTCACACGGTGATAAGAAAGCTGTGACGCTCTGTGTTCTTTGCTTTCACAGGCGGCAGCCGTGAGTCAACAATGTAAGAAGCCTCATTTTGTCACTCTCACTCGTTATCTCGTAGGACTGAGATTTCTGAGATCGCTATCTCATTGAAAAGGAAAACCTGACGACTGAACAGCATGGGAACTGTGATGGCACAGAGTCATCTGATAACACACACACACACACACACACACACACACACACACACACACACACACACACACACACACACTTACAGAGCTGTCTTCAATACTCAGTGTCTGCAAAATGTAACGTCAGCCTACGTGAATAAAGTTACAGGTATTCTGAGTCTGATTATGCAGTGGTCGTAGTAAATGTTCTGAACTCCACCTTCAGACAATTAAATATTTCAGATAGAATTACAATTCATGGCATAATAAGTCATTCATTCATTCATTTTCTGAACCACTTAATTCTAATTAGGGTTGCAGGGAGACTGGTGACTCTAGGTGAGGGCAGAGTACACCCTGGGCAGCTTGCCAGGCCATCGCAGGGCATAAACACACTGATGGCTGTGCAGCTCGTCTTGTCAAAAGTCAGCAATGGTTCTTTTACATGAACCTCTCACCATAGACAGTGAGAGACATGGTCGGCCTTTGATAACCCAGTTAGCTGCACTGGGAGGACAGTGACAACCTGTGGAGAGTGGGACTTGAACACCCAACCTTGGGATCACTGATCCAGCACTTTTACCACAGGCCACTGCTATGGCATAATACATTAGAGCCAAAATTAAAACCTAAAGTGTGAGTTGAAGTATGAATGGTTGTATGAGTGTTGGCCCTGCAATGGCCTGGCGAGTATTCCAAGGTGAACTCTGCCTTTGCCCAGAATCACACACCTGAAGAGTGGCCCCACTTCCCATGGGCACAGGCTATGACTTGCTAGGCCCTGCGATGGCCTGATGAGGGTGTGCTCTACTCTGGCCCAGAATCAGCTGGGATGGGCGCCATGCTTCATTTGGACTTCATTTGCTGTTGATGATGAAACTGTTGATATTTATTCTTTGTTGTTTTTTTGTGTTCCAGCATTAAGCAGTATCGGCACAGGAAGCAACAAGCAACCTGCAAATCCCTTCGCAGAAGTGTCATCAGCTGTTGTTGCCTAGGTAACCGTGTCACTTGTTTTCCCGGTGAGAAATCTCTATGAGTGAAAGTGTGAGCAGCGTTGAGTTTTCCTACAGAAGATCCATCAAAGATTTTATTTTAAATTATATTATTTTATTTTTCATTTTCTGTAACGGTGTAATCTTAAGGTCAAGGGAAAGGCTGGCTCCCATCTCAGCCGATTCTTGGCCACAGCAGAGCACATCGTCGACAGCTCGTCATTCCATCGCAGGGCTTGGCGGATCGCAGCCTGAGCCCACAGGAAGAAAGGCCAGTCTTCAGGTGCCTGATTCTGGGAGAGAGAGCAGAGTACACCCTGGACAGCTCACCAGGCCATCGCAGGACAGAAGCACGCTGACGGCTATGCAGCTCGTCTTGACGAAAATCAGCAATGATTCGTTCACAGCCTCTCACCATATACAGTGAGATAATCAGTCAGCTTTGATGACCCAGTTAACTGTACTGGGTGGACAAGCAGTGACAACCCGTTGTGAGTGGGGCTTGAACCCCCAACCTTAGGATCAGTCGTCCAGCACCTTAAAACCAGGTTAACGCTGCGCCATTATTATTATTATTATTATTATTGTCATTAATTTTGTGAAGTTCTGAATCCTAATGAGGGTCACAGGGAAGCCGGTGCCCATGTCAGCTGACTCTGGGGGAGGGTGGAGTACACCCTGGACAGCTCACCAAGCCATTGCACAGAGCTAACACTCATGCAACCATTACTCACACTCTCACCTAGGGGTGATTTCAACCAGCCAGTTAACCTACTGTGCATGTTTTTGGACTGTGGAAGGAAACCAGAGTACCTGGAGGAAACCCATGCAAGCATGCAACTGCCACACAGAAACATCTGAGCTGGGAATCGAACCTAGGACCTTCTTGCTGTGAGGCAGACATGCAAACCAATACGCTACCATGCCATTACAGTGGTACCTCACCTTACGAAATTAATCCTTTCCAGAGCCTTTTTCGTAACATGTATTTTTCGTAAGTAGAACCACATGCTACATGTAAAACGAGTGATTCGTTCCAAGGCCCCCGATACTATCCTTTAAAAATGATAAAAGCATACCTTTTAAGGTACTTACTTCATGTTGACCATGTCTTCTTAGCAGAGTTATAATCTTACAAATGTTTATGCACGGTTAAAAGCCTGAGCCAAAAAATAAAGTTGCAATGAGCACACTCAAAAAACTCACTAACAAGCTGCTGCTCAAGGGATCTGCTTCATCTCACCTGGCCAA
>CM045738.1:44512296-44537296 GCA_024760905.1 Plotosus lineatus
AAAAGGGTTGTGTCAGGAAGGGCATCCGACGTAAAAACCTATGCCAAATCAAATGTGCAAATCAGATGATTCGCTGTGATGACCCCTGAGAAAGGGGAAAAGCCGAAAGGATAGAAGAAGAAGATGATAGGTTGGACAGTAAGGGGGGAGAAAATGATCTATACAGGTTGGCACAGCAGAGAGATAGAAATGGGAAGGACGTGCAGCAAGTTAGATTGATAAAAGACAGAGCGGGAAATGTATTTACTGATGACAGAATTGTGCTGGGAAGATGGAAAGAGTACTTTGAAGAGCTGATGAATGAGGAAAATGAGAGAGAAAAAAGAGTAGAAGAGGTGACCATTGAGGACCATGATGTCGCAAAGATTAGTAAGGGTGAAGTGAACATGGCATTGAAGAGGATGAAGAATGGAAAGGCAGTTGGTCCTGATAATATACTGGTGGAGATATGGAAGTGTCTAGGAGCAGTAGATTTTCTGACAAGAACATTCAACAAGGTCCTAGAGAGTGAGCAGATGCCGGAGGAATGGAGGATAAGTGTGCTGGTGCCCATTTTTAAGAACAAGGGAGACGTTCAGAGTTGTGGCAACTACAGAGGGATAAAGTTGATGAGCCATACGATGAAGTTATGGGAAAGAATAGTGGAAGCTAGACTAAGGGCAGAGGTCAGCATTTGTGAACAACAGTTTGGTTTCATGCCAAGAAAGAGCACCACAGATGCAATGTTTGCTTTGAGGATGTTAATAGAAAAGTACAGAGAAGGTCAGAGGGAACTGCATTGTGCCTTTATGGCTCTGGAAAAAGCATATGACAGGGTGCCGAGAGAAGAACTGTGGTATTGCATGAGGAAGTCTGGAGTGGCAGAGAAGTATGTTAGAGTGGTGCAAGACATGTATGAGAGATGTAAGACAGTGGTGAGGTGTGCTGTCAGCGTGACCGATGAATTCAAGGTGGAGGTGGGACTGCATCATGGGTCAGCTCTGAGCCCCTTCTTGTTTGCTTTGGTGATGGACAGGCTGACAGACGAGGTTAGGCAAGAATGACATTGTGATCTGTAGTGAAAGCAGAGAACAAGTGGAGGAAAATCTAGAGAGGTGGAGGTATGACCTGGAAAGGAGAAGAATGAAGGTTAGCCTCAGAAAATCAGAATACATGTGTGTGAATGAGAAGGACCCAGGATGAACGGTGATGTTACAAGGAGCAGAAATAAAGAAGTTGGAGGATTTTAAGTACTTAGGCTCAACAATCCAGAGCAATGGAGAGTGTGGAAAAGAGGTGAAGAAGCGTGTGTAGGCAGGCTGGAATGGTTGGAGAAAAGTGTTCTCTGAGGTTCTGCCTGGGAGTAACGAGGATGGATAGGATCAGGAATGAGTACATCAGAGGGACAGCCCATGTAAGATGTTTTGACGACAAAGTCAGAGAGGCTAGATTGAGATGGTTTGGACATGTACAGAGGAGGGATAGTGAGTATATTGGCAGTAGGATGCTGAGGTTGGAACTACCAGGCAGAAGGCCTCGAGGAAGACCAAAGAAGAGATTTATGGATGTGGTGAAGGAAGACATAAAGGTCGTTGGAGTCAGAGAAGAAGATGCAGAGGACAGGGTGAGATGGAGACGGATTATTTGCTGTGGCGACCTCTGAAGGGAACCACCGAAAGGAAAAGAAGATATATATATATATATATTTTCATATAAATTTGGCATAGTCTAACCTAGGCTATCCTAGAGACAAGCCAATTCAATATAAGTCATTTTTGACTTACGTCGTCCCTCCTGGTACCAATTAATGACATAATCCGAGGTATACCTGTATTTCTTTCTTTTTGTTTTGAGGCAAATGCAGGAGGCATGAATGCCACAACAAAATGTCACAGGAGGGTTGTGACCATAGAGAATAGCATTGAGAGTGGGTTCTTTTGCATTTGTCCCACACTTATTATGAACATGTTCAAGTTTTTCTTCTTCTTTAAGTTGGCACACCATGGGGAACGTTCAGAGAACATCTGAGAGTTAGAAAATTCGACACACCAACATCCCACAACGTTTACAGTTCAGTAAGATGCCCCTTAAAATAACAGTTCTATTTCTCTAGCTAACTCGCATGCTCATGATGCTAATGCTAAAACATGCTAGCTGTTTCAATAGAAATACAGTTGATACAATGATCACAATGATGTGGTTTAGCTCTAGTTCTCATGCTCACATCTTCTCATTTATTCATTTTCTGAACCTTTTAATCCTACTTAGGGTCTCGTGGAGGCTGTTGCCCATCTCAGCTAGGGTACACCCTGGACAGCTCACCAGGCCATTGCAGGGCCAACACTGACAAGACCATTCATACACACACTTAGGGGAGAAAAGCCACTTAACCTACTGTGCATGTTTTTGGACTGTGGGAGGAAACCCATGCAAGCACAGTCAGAACATGACAACTCCCCACACAAACGTTCGAGCTGGGAATTGAACCAAGGACCTACTAGTTGTGAGGCAGACGTACTAATCATGTGAGCCTGCTCACATCTGCTGAAACGTAAATTTTTTACTTATTTACATCCGAAGCTGCTTGATGCTAAAAATTCGCTGTATGACTACAAATCCGTGATTATAGAGAAATGTTGTGCTCTGAATGGAGAGAGAGAGAAGTATTTATTTTGGCTCGGTGCTTATCTCCTCGCAGCGTGCCGTGTTGCTCGATCTGTGGGTGGCCGCGTGTACCTCTGCGCTTTGATGTGAACGTCCTCAGCTCCACGTGCTGCTTTGAGGTTTGATGTGATGTTGCTGATTATCACTGTGTTGCTGTGACTCATCATAAAACATAAAACGAGCAGCGTAGCCACTGTATTATACACTCTGTCTTCGTTCCTTTGTCGGTGTGATGATATCGCAGGTGGTGTTTAAGAGCAGGCACTTAAGGTGCACCTGGTTTTACCTGCGGCGCGTTAACGCATGACCTCATAGTTCAGTCAATGTACAGATTTATTGGTACTTATAAACACTTGATATGATTTTTAAAAAAAATGATCTCACTCACAACAGAACCCATGTGACAACCATGTAACCATGACAACACATGACAACACTTTTACCAGTCTCAGCTAATAGTGATTAGCTACTGTAGCATGCATGCTATTATCAGTACCTCAGGGAAAATAAATGCTTGTAAAATGTTATGATGAGGAAGTTCATTGTAACTAAAAGACAGGAAGTGAGATGTTGCATCACACAGCGGGGGAATATCCGATATGTACACACTGGTATGAAAAAGACTACCCGCCATATATGTGAATTCGTTCCTTTTTTTAAAGGCATATTTTATTCTCTATAAGTGATGACCTTTGATTATAAACATCTACTAAAATTATAGCTCGTATAAATGGTAGCTATCAAGCGAACTCAACTAGCAAGCTCCTGGTTATACCCTTGAAATAAAAAGACATGAATTTAAACCGTGTTAGATTTTGTTTATTTATTTATTTTTGTTTGTGTATTCATTTCTTTATTTATTTTTGCTAGTTCATGTTAGCTTAGCATAACTAGCTGACAGTAAAAAAATTACTATGTCGGTCTGTTTAGAAGTATTTTTATCGTTCAATCACTCGTTCATTTCCTGAACCAGTTAATCGTAAGTGGGATCATAGACAGTAGACTGGTGCCTACCTCAGCCGATTCTGGGCGAGGACAGAGTACACCCTGGACGGCTCGCCAGGCTATCACAGGGCAGAAACGCACTGATGGCTATGCAGCTATTCTTGACAAAAGTCAGCGATGGTTCTTTCACATGAACCTCACACCATGGACAGTGAGAGATATGGCCGGTCTTTGACAACACAGTTAGCTGCACTAGCGGGACAACAGGGACAACCGTTGACAGTGGGGCTTGAACCCTCAACCAGGGGGTCAGTAATCCAGCACCTTACCACCGTGCCTCTACTGCCTGTCCTACAGTATTTTTGGTAGTGGTAATAATTTTAGAAGTAGGATTTTAATTTTAATCATTTAAGTTATATTAGTATTAATTTATTTTTTATTCATTTATCCTCATCCTCATCATCATCATCATCATCATCATCATCATCATCATCATTTAGCTCAGGTCAATCTGGGGTCAGGTTGCGGGGGAAGCAATCTCAGCAATGAAGTCCAGACAACCTTCTCCTCAGCCACTTCCTCCAGCTCTTCTGTGGAGACACTGAGGTGTTCCCAGACCATCCAAGAGACATACTTACTCCAGCGTGTCCTAGATTGGTCCCAGGGTCTCTTCCAGGTTGGACATTCCCAAAAAACCACACCAGTGAGGTGTTCGGAAGGCATTCTAACCAGATGCCTGAGCCACCTCGACTGGCTCCTCTGAACAAAGAGGTGTAGAACTTCTACTCCAAACTTCTCCTGGATGGCCAAGCTTCTCAAGCTATATACCCTTCCTTGTGTATTTCATCATATATTTATTCATGCTTTATATATTTTTTGTTGTTGTTATTACACATACCACATATCATAATTTTACAAAGAAATCCTACGAGTTGTATCATAAGTGATATCCCTGTTTACGTACTCAATAAATCACCATGGAAACCAGAAATGCACCATTGGGCCATCTGTAAAACTGCATGCTCCATTTGTGTGCATGTTGCTGATGTATTTATTAGGTGTGCTGCACATGTACTGACTGTCAGTGTTATAGATGTTATACACGGCTGACGAGGTAACGTGCGATGAGAAAGCAGTGATGAAGGACTGGAACGATGGCGTGTCAGTTCACATAATGCCACAACAGCTTCTCTTCTCACAGGCCTTTAGGGACTTCAGCAATTTTTCACATAATTGTGGCAAACCTGCCAGACTGGCTTGCATTCACACCCACACACACACACACACACACACACACACACACAGTTGTAGTGTGCAACGAGGCTAAAACACCACCCGAGGCGCAGAAACGCTGTTGTTTACAAGTTTGCCACATCACACACAGATAATGAGCAGGTTTTCCTATGCACCATCATATCCCCTTCATATCACTGTACAGTATTCACATCGTACCCACTTCTTATCATCCTACCCATATTATATCATCATATCCACATCATATCATCGTATCCATATCATAACCACATAATAACTACGGCTGGGTATTGCCAAGATTTTTTGTACTGCGATATATCGCAAGAAAATTTTAAAATTAAAAGTGAGCCTGTTCTTGACAGTATTTATTCTTAATTTCAAAAAGAGAACTCAACAACATTAAAAACATTGTTTTTAGTCATTAAAATAAAAATTCTAAGCATCAGAAAAAAATCTACTTCTGAAAATGTAATGTTTCAAACTTTGGCACAAACATGAACACTGAAATAGAACTGCATGTTGAGCAAGATATGCTATTGAAACATATTAAATACATATAAACATTAGAATAGTGTAAGTGCATCTTGTGCTATTATTAGCATATTGTGAAGCCTTAATCATTAATGCATGCATATTAAAATTTTAAGGCGGGCTTAAAGGTGGAGCGTCATCCGCGCATGCGTATAACTGTATCACGCACAACTCATCCTGATCAGATCTGTGACCCTATGAGCAGTAGATTTATTTATTTATATATAACAATATTACCACTATATATATATATATATATATATATATATATATATACCTCTGCGGTCGCCATTGTTTTTTCAAGGAAAGCATTACTTTCGGTTCAATTAGTGGGAAAAGCTGAAGTTTTTTTTACTGTTCCGAAGTTTTCCGACTGCAGGTAAAAAAAAATGGTTTTGCTTCAGAGTATCGCAATATGTATTGTTTGCATGTTACAACCGGTTTAAACCGATAAACCGGTTTTATTCTGCAGCACTAAGAATAACCACTTCATATCAACATATCTACTTCATATCATCATACTTACATCATTGCAGAGCTCCATGGATAGTATACAACATTACACGCCTCCCTCACTTTCCGTGGCGAATGGAGATCGAGCTCCCACCCATGAGTGCCGATTTCCGCAAAGTAGGACCCCCCTGACTGATGTATACGTACATGTATATGTGTATATAATATTAATAAATACATATTCAATACTATAAATGCTTATAATAACAATTAAACATTCAAAAATTATGCATAACATGTAAATAAATATATAAATACACAAGCATACAGATATGTGCACCTCACATAAAAATGTAAGTAGTTTTGCTGGGGGTTTTGGGTTGTATTTTTGTTGTTGTTTTTTTCTTTCCTTAAATTTCCTTATTTTTTTTATTTTTCAGTGAATATTTTTGAAAAACCCACAATGCGCTGAAGTCGCAGAAACTGAAGCATGAAGTAGCGAGAGATCACTATACTTGCAATGGGGGTCCCCTGTGTCTGTGCACCCACAGGAAAGCCACTAATACTCCTGCATCACTAAAAAATAAAAGCAATTTTTTATTAATAATAAAAATGTAACCTCCAAAATAGAGGTGCATGCACCACCACTCTGAATCACACAGAATAAAAGAAACGGAGCAAAACATCAAGCATTAACAGGAACATGGAACATGAACTAGTTAAACTAACAAGAAGGAAGGAGGAAGGAGGAAGGAAGGAGGCTACAAAGGAAGGAGGAAATCAACAAGTGAAAGGCAGTTTAAAAAACCCCTCAGTGTTAATCTTTCCTTCTTTTGCTCCAGATAGTGGACAGGAAACACAGGGAAGATTAATTTATTTAGTTTATATTTGAGTCAGATCTTAAAGGTGCACTACTCTTATAACACCAGCTTCAGCACCTATAGAGATATCCATCAGGAGCCTCACCTTTACTGACAATAGGTTATATACTTGTTATATACCATGTCTCTCACTGTCTTCTTCTTCTTTTCCTTTCAGCTTTTCTCTTCAGGGGTCGCCACAGCGAATCATCTGCCTCCATCTCACCCTATCCTTTGCATCTTCTTCTCTGACATCAACGACCTTCATGTCCTCCTTCACCACATCCATGAATCGTCTCTTTGGTCTTCCTCTGGGCCTTCTGCCTGGTAGTTCCAGCCTTAGCATCCTATTACCAATATACTCACTATCCCTCCTCTGTACATGTCCAAACCATCTCAATCTAGCCTCTCTGACTTTGTCTCCAAAACGTCTTACATGTGCTGTCTCTCACTGTCTATGGATGTAAAAGAACCATTGCTGACTTTTGACAAGAGGAGCTGCATAGCTGTCAGTGTGTTTCTGCCCTGCGATGGCCTGGCGAGCCAGGGTGTAGTCCGCCCTTGCCCGAAGTCAGCTGGGATGGGTGCCAGCCTCCCTGTGACCCTAATTAGAACTAAGCGGTTACAGGAAATGGATAATATGTAATATCCCTAACATAAATCAGCTCAGAGGGTGGAATTCTAATTTTTTAAATGTTTTTAATTTTGATATACTTTATTAATCCAAGAGAACATATTGCATTTAACCCATTCAAAGTGAGCACATACCCACACAAACAATGAGCACACACACAAACACACACACACACACACACACACACACACACACACACACACACACACACACACACACACACACACACACACACACACACACACACACAAAGCAGTTGGTTGCCACACAGACTGCGGTGCCCGGAGAGCAGTTGTAGGGTTAGGTGCCTTGATCAAGGATATTTCAGCCATGAGGGTAAAGGAAGGGAAGGTGCAGCTCACTCCCCCGTCGCCATGTAGTTTTCCTGCTGGTTCAGGAATTGATTCTGGTGACCTTTTGGTCTCAAAGCCGCTTGTCTAATCATTAGCCTACGACTGCCACATAAATGATTACACCATACAATATTCATGTATTTTATCCATCAGAATTAGATATTTAATCTCTTTTCCTCCTCAAAACCATAATTTCTGCTGGTGAGGAAAGGAAACAATGGTTTTATCTTGAACATTCTACATAGAATTATTTCAAGGAGAGGAAAGTATTCTACTTCATCTTATCTGTCATGTCAGTGTTATTATATCAGTGAAAATTTTCACTTTATGAAGTAATCAAGACGTGTAATCGGACTTTCTACAGGCTTGAGCTTGTTTTTTTTTTTTTTTTGGAAGTGTATGTATGAGACTCAGATTAATCAGAATTCAGCCTGGACTTGTCCTCAAATACATGTTTCAAATATGATGATTTTTGAATATGAATAAATTATCAAATAATCTAAGAGATACTGGGTAAGGAATATATAAATATGTATATATAAAATTAAATTTTAATAGAAAGTCTTTATCCTGTCCTTTTATTTTTACTTTACTTGATATATATATACTTTACTATATATATATATACACGCACACACACCGGATCGGTCGAGGCCCAGGTTAACAACGACCGCCATCAGTGCTGTCAACCAACAGGGTGCTGATGGAAATTGGACTACTGTTGGTCGAAGACGTCGAAGAAGGAGAGGCGGGAGGCGTGCCCATTGCCAGAGAGAGAAGAGGAAAGGCATGAGTCTAGGACTGAGAGTAGGGACTTTGAATGTTGGAACTATGACAGGAAAAGGTAGAGAGCTGGCTGACATGATGCAGAGGAGGAAGGTGGACATACTGTGTGTTCAAGAGACCAGGTGGAAAGGTAGCAAGGCTAGAAGCTTAGGAGCAGGTTTAAGCTGTTTTATCAGGGTGTGGATGGGAAGAGAAATGGAGTCGGAGTCATCTTGAAGGAGGAGTTTGTCAGGAATGTTCTAGAAGTGAAAAGAGTGTCAGACAGAGTGATGAGTCTCAAGTTAGAAATTGAAGGTGTGATGGTCAATGTTGTTAGTGCTTATGCCCCACAGACAGGATGTGAGCGAGAAGAGAAGGAGAGATTCTGGAGGGAGTTAGATGAAGTGATGCAGAGTACCCCCAGAGGTGAAAGAGTGGTCATTGGGGCAGACTTCAATGGACATGTTGGTGCAGGCAACAGAGGGGACGAGGAAGTGATGGGTAGGTTTGGTATCCAGGACAGGAACGCAGAAGGACAGATGTTGGTAGATTTTGCAAAAAGGATGGAAATGGCTGTGGTGAATACTTTCTTCCAGAAGAGAGAGGAGCATAGGGTGACTTATAAAAGTGGAGGTAGGAGCACACAGGTAGACTACATCTTGTGCAGACGATGTAATTTAAAGGAAGTCAGTGACTGCAAAGTAGTAGCGGGTGAGAGTGTTGCCAAACAGCATAGGATGGTGTTGTGCAGGATGACGCTGATGGTGAGTAAGGTGAAGAAGACAAAGGCAGAGCAGTAGACAAAGTGGTGGAAGCTGAAAAAGGAAGAGTGTCGGGTTGTCTTCAAGGAGGAGTTGAAACAGGCTTTGGGTGGTCACGAAGTGCTTCCAGATGACTGGACAACTACAGCTAATGTGATCAGGGAGACAGGTAGGAGAATACTTGGTGTGTCATCTGGAATGAAAGTAGATAAGGAGACTTGGTGGTGGAATGAGGAAGTGCAGGAGTGTGTACAAAGGAAGAGGTTCGCTAAGAAGAAGTGGGACATTGAGAAAACCGGAGAGTAAACAGGAGTACAGGGAGACACAGCGGAAGGCAAAGGTAGCAGTGTCAAAGGCCAAACAGAGCGCGTATGATGACTTGTATGCTCGGTTGGAAAGTAAAGAGGGAGAAAATGATTTATACAGGTTGACACAGCAGAGAAATAGAGATGGGAAGGACATGCAGCAAGTTAGATTGATAAAGGACAGAGAGGGAAATGTATTGACTGATGACAGAAGTGTGCTGGGAAGATGGAAAGAGTACTTTGAAGAGCTGATGAATGAGTAAAATGAGAGAAAAAAGAGTAGAAGAGGTGACTGTTGAGGAGCAGGAAGTAGCAAAGATTAATAAGGGTGAAGTGAGGAGGGCATTGAAGAGGATGAAGAATGGAAAGGCAGTTGGTCCTGATGACATACCGGTGGAGGTATGGAAGTGTCTAGGAGAAGAAGCAGTAGATTTTCTGACAAGAACATTTAACAAGGTCTTAGAGAGTGAAAGGATGCCAGAGGAATGGAGGAGAAGTGTGCTGGTGCCCATTTTTTAAGAACAAGGGAGACGTGCAGAGTTGTGGCAACTACAGAGGGATAAAGTTGATGAGCCATACGATGAAGTTATGGGAAAGAATAGTGGAAGCTAGAATAAGGGCAGAGGTCAGCATTTGTGAACAACAGTTTGGTTTCATGCCAAGAAAGAGCACCACAGATGCAGTGTTTGCCTTGAGGATGTTAATGGAGAAGTACAGAGAAGGTCAGACGGAGCTGCATTGTGCCTTTGTGGATCTGGAGAAAGCATATGACAGGGTGCCGAGAGAAGAACTGTGGTATTGCATGAGGAAGTCTGGAGTGGCAGAGAAATATGTTAGAGTGGTGCAGGACATGTATGAGAGATGTAAGACAGTGGTGAGGTGTGCTGTCGGTGTGACAGAAGAGTTCAAGGTGGAGGTGGGACTGCATCAAGGGTCAGCTCTCAGCCCCTTCTTGTTTGCTATGGTGATGGACAGGCTGACAGACGAGGTTAGACAAGATTCCCCATGGACTATGATGTTTGCAGATGACATTGTGATCTGTAGTGAGAGCAGAGAACAAGTGCAGGAAAATCTAGAGAGGTGGCGGTATGCCCTGGAAAGGAGGGGAATGAAGATTAGCCTCAGTAAGACAGAATACATGTGCATGAATGACAAGGACCCAAGAGGAATGGTGAGGTTACAGAGAGCAGAGATAAGAACGGTGGAGGATTTTAAGTACTTCGGCTCAACAATCCAGAGCAATGGAGAGTTTGGAAAAGAGGTGAAGAAGCGTGTGCAGGCAGGTTGGAATGGTTGGAGAAAAGTGTCCGGTGTGATGTGTGACAGGAGGGTATCGGCAAGAATGAAAGGAAAAGTGTACAAGACGGTGTTGAGGCCAACGATGTTGTATGGTTTAGAAACAGTGGCCCTGGGGAAAAGACAGGAGGCAGAGCTGGAGGTAGCAGAGATGAAAATGTTGAGGTTCTCTTTCGGAGTAACGAGGATGGATAGGATTAGGAATGAGCACATCAGAGGGACAGCACATGTAAGACGTTTTGGAGACAAAGTCAGAGAGGCTAGATTGACATGGTTTGGACATGTACAGAGGAGGGATAGTGAGTATATTGGTAATTGGATGCTGAGGCTGGAACTACCAGGCAGAAGGCCTAGAGGAAGACCAAAGAGACGATTCATGGATGTGGTGAAGGAGGACATGAAGGTCGTTGGTGTCAGAGAAGAAGACGCAAAGGATAGGGTGAGATGGAGGCAGATGATTCGCTGAAGGGAAAAGCCAAAAGGAAAAGAAGAAGAAGAAGAAGAAGAAGACACACAAAGTGGTACCTTGACTTACGAATTTAATCCGTTGCAAGGGCGAGCTCGTAAGCCAGAAAGTTCGTTCAACGAAACAATTATTCTCATGAGAAAAAAATGGAAAACCAATTAATCCGTTCCAACCCCCTCATGAACTCACATCACGTGCCACAAACATTTTTATTCTAACACATTAAAGATAAACATGTAAAAAACAACAAATATTTCATCATAATAATACATGTAGATTAACATTAATAATAACTAATAATAAATAAGTAATAATAAAACAAGAATAAACAATAAGTCAACTAACCTTTCCAATCATCGACTGCGGCGAAGATGGCACGTGGGCTGGCAGGAGGTTATGCATAACAGAGGAGGAAGAGGAAAATTTTGTGCATGTGCACGCTACTAATACCGGCAAGGAAAGGGTCGTGGTGAGCTCCCACAAGGCCAGTGCTTCTCAAATAGTGGGGCGCTTCCCCCTTGGGGGGCCTAGCGTGATGCCAGGGTGGCGCATATGACTCGGAAGAACATGCTTACTGTACTAGAATTAAGTGTAATTACGCATTCACTACAGTAGGTGTCATTGGCGCTCTCAGTGTCATGCTATGGTGTAGGGAAAAAGCACCAAGTAAACAATATGAAGTGCATTAAACACTACATATAGTCGCGTGTGGGGCACTGGGCGGCATGAAATGTTTTTTTCTTCCTAGAGGGGGTGTCACAGAAAATAATTGAGAAGCACTGCAAAAGGTGTTCTCAGAGTGTGGAGGAATACATGCAGAAAAATACGAGGCTAATTGGCCCAGAAAAGCCATTTCCCCAGCAGAGCTCATAAATCAAAATTTTGCTGGTTGGATGGGGCAGATTTATTGTGGGATAGAAGCTCGTATCATGAAAAAATTATTATAAAAGACACTCGTAGGTCAAGGTGCCACTGTATATGTGTATATATACAGTCGGCCCCCTACTTACGAAACCCCCTGGGTACAAAAACTCCGGGTTATGAAAAACATTTTCCTAAGTTTTCGTCCTCTCTATAAGAAAACAACCCCCTCTTACGAAAAACGCCAAACGCACCATTCAAAATTCAAACGCGCCTATCAAAATTCAAACCATGTGTGAGTTGCTCTGTCATTGGCTGTCTCGCAACAACCCGCCCCACTGGCCTCCCACTGGCCAGTAGGCAGCTGATCTGTAGCCATACTTCCTGTACCCATACTTCCTGTTTGTCACACGTGTGAGAGAGGAGAGTTCAACAGGAATGTTGGCTCGTGAGTTCTTTTTGAGATATCATTGCAGTGTTATATTTCGTTATCCATCATGGACCCGGAAAATACTGAAAAGCGGAAATACAGTGATGGAGGCGATTATTTCGGCACGATATTGAAGCAGAAGGAGTGAGGAAACAGAGTGTTCCATGGTACAAGACCTCCGATCTCGCAAGGAAGAAAGTTAATATTGAATCAGGACCTCTGATCTTTCAAACAGGTACTGTACTTCCGCTTTAAATACAACATCCCGGCCATTTAAACATTTAAATGGAACTGGTCCGTCAGTTGCGCATTGCATGTGGGAGGAGCCAGCATTCGGCAAATCACACCAGAGAATTTTGTGTGTGTGTGTGTGTGTGTGTGTGTGTGTGTGTGTGTGTGTGTGTGTGTGTGTGTGTGTGTGTGTGAGAGAGAGAGAGAGAGAGAGAGAGACAGAGGGAGAGAGACATAGAGAGAGACAGTGTGTGTGTGTGTGTGTGTGTGTGTGTGTGTGTTGTGTGTGTGTGTGTGTGTGTGTGTGAGAGAGAGAGAGACAGATAGAGAGAGACTGCGTACAGAGTCAGTCAGAGATGAAAGGAGGCTTAACTCTCTTTCGAGAGAGCACATTGCAGCTTAATTTACTCTCTTTTAAGTTGTTTAATTCAGTAAATGTTTAATAAATGTGGTGCGCTCCGTTGAATGTGAGCAAAACGCGGCTCATCTGGACCTCCGATCCCTCAAGAAATCAAGTTAAAGTTGAGTTTGGAAGCAGGGAATGCACTTTGTCAATCTGTCAAGCAGGGAATGCGCTTTGAATTCTCCGTCTTACAAATATATATATATATATATATATATATATATATATATATATATATATATATATATATATATATATATATATATATATATATATATATATATATATATATATATATATATATATATATATATATATATATATATATATATATATATATTGGCCATGGTGAGAGTGTTTCAGTTTGGAGTTTGAAGTTCTCCTCGTGCTTGCATGGGTTTTCTCAGGGTTCTCTGGTTTCCTCCTACAGTCCTCATACTTGCACTATAGGATAATCGACTGCTCCAAATTGCTGCCAGTTGAATGAATGGTTGCATGTGTGTCGGCCCTGTGATGGATTGGCAAGCTGTCCAGGGTGTATCCCGCCTTCAACCGGACCTGACTAACATCGGCTCCACCCCTCACTGTGACCCTAATAGGGTTATACAATTTGGCGAATACATGACTGAATAAATACAGTATAGCATGAAAATAAAAACTTATGAACTTCAGTCCGGTGAATGAGATATTTATTTAAAACAGAAATACATTTCTAACGGTGCAAATACAATCAAAATGCACCTCATGTTGGTTCACTTTTCTGAACACAAGCTTTAGAATGATTTCTGCTGCAATCTGATTGACTGATCTTCATTCTGCCTCTGTTTTCATGACTGAAAAAAAGTTTTTTTTTAATTTTTATTAGATCATTGAATCATCTCTAGCATCACATCTTTACATTTATTTGAAATATATCATTAATAAAGCAATAAACAAAAAATGAAAACCAAAATCATAATCTTTATAGGCGTGATTGAAGTGAAGCTCTGTAATTATATTTTTATCGCTGCGGTATTTTAAATGTAATGTACAAATATCCTGATAAATCATCTCCCCCTTTACACCAGCACCTAAAATTTCATCAAAGCTGGTATTTTTATTGCAGCGAGTGCAGCGCTCACCCCGAGAGAAAGTAGGGGCGCTAATGGTATGTTGGGTAAATGACGAGAGGCGTTGAAACGTTTGTGATGAGAGGAAGACATTTTGCATAACCTCAGGACAAGGACCTGAGAACTCGCTGCTGGAGGACTGGGACACTCCCGGGAAGTCTCCGAGCACGTCTCATTAACACCTCTACCTGGAGTTAATATCCGCCGCAGACCACCAACACACAGGAAGAGAGACAGTTTGTGTTTATCTCGTTTACTTCATCCATAAAACATCAGCTTCACATGCAGTTAATACAGGAAGTCTGTTGGGCTTTTTACACCCGAGCCTAGAGGCTCATCAGGCCGGTGCTTATCCCCAGTTTCTGTAGCGTGAAGTGACCAGGAGTTCAACTCGTCCTGGATGGGACGCTAGTCCATCGCAGGTTCCCTTCCCAGTATATTTTACTGGTACCCATTTACACTGCTGGGTGAACAGAGGCACACTTGTGGTTGAGACCTTGCCCAGGGGTCTTAGTACAGTGAGGGTCTCAGTGGGATTCGAACTCACAACCTCCCGATCATGAGCGCAACCCCCTAACCACTACACCACCTGTTGACACAGTTGACACAGTGCTTCTCAATTATTTTCTGTTGCGCCCCCCCTAGGAAGAGGAAAACATTTCACCCCCCCCCCCCATATAAATAGTGTTATTTGTCTATAAAATTGTTATAAGTAATCCTCTGCATAACACTGTATCCTTATTAGCACTATGGAATACAAAAAAAAGGAAGAAATATAGATCAACTCCCAACAAAGAATAACTTTATGAACAATTTTTAGTTTTTAAACAAAGGTGGAGGTGGGACTGCATCAAGGGTCAGCTCTCAGCCCCTTCTTGTTTGCTATGGTGATGGACAGGCTAACAGACGAGGTTAGACAAGAATCTCCATGGACTATGATGTTTGCAGATGAATTCGTGATCTGTAGTGAGAGCAGAGAACAAGTGGAGGAAAATCTAGAGAGGTGGAGGTATGCCCTGGAAAGGAGGGGAATGAAGGTTAGTCTCAGTAAGACAGAATACATGTGTGTGAACGACAAGGACCCAAGAGGAACTTTGAGGTTACAGGGGGCAGAGATAAAGAAGGTGGAGGATTTTAAGTACTTAGGCTCAACAATCCAGAGCAATGGAGAGTGTGGAAAAGAGGTGAAGAAGCGTGTGCAGGCAGGTTGGAATGGTTGGAGAAAAGTGTCCGGTGTGATGTGCGATAGGAGAGTATCGGCAAGAATGAAGGGAAAAGTGTACAAGACGGTGTTGAGGCCAGCGATGTTGTATGGTTTAGAAACAGTGGCCCTGGGGAATAGACAGGAATCAGAGCTGGAGGTAGCAGAGATGAAAATGTTGAGGTTCTCTCTGGGAGTAATGAGGATGGATAGGATCAGAAATGAGTACATCAGAGGGACAGCACATGTTAGATGTTTTGGAGACAAAGTCAGAGAGGCTAGATTGAGATGGTTTGGACATGTACAGAGGAGGGATAGTGAGTATATTGGTAGTAGGATGCTGAGGTTGGAACTACCAGGCAGAAGGCCGAGAGGAAGACCAAAGAGAAGATTTATGGATGCGGTGAAGGTGGACATGAAGGTAGTTGGAGTAAGAGTAGAAGATGCAGAGGACAGGGAGAGATGGAGGCAGATCATTTGCTGTGGCGACCCCTGAAGGGATTCAAAACTTAATCATTTTGAAAAAAATAAATAAAATAAAATAAAAATAATACAAATTGTTTGATTTATTTTGTTTTGTAGATTAAAGTGTTTTATATATTGTGCTCCTGGGTTAATATTGCTGATCAATTTTAATTTTTTATTATTATTTATTGATTTTATTTAATTTTATTTTTCTGTATCAAATGGTTCAGCAATATTAACCCAGGAGCACAATATATAAAACACTTTAATCTACAAAACAAAATAAATCAAACAATTTGTATTATTTTTATTTTATTTTATTTTTTATTTCAAAATGATTAAGTCCAGATTAATGTCTATAATGAGCACGTTTCTAATGCACAGCTTTTCGAAGCCTCGTATTCTTCCGCCCGTATTTCTTCGCGCTCCGAGACAGTCTTTGTGCCTTGTGACAGTGTCTCGTAATTATTTCCTGTGATGCCCCGTCTAGGAAGAAAAAAAAAAAAACAATTCACCCCCAGCACCACGCCCGAGATTATAAATAGTGTTTACTGCACTTCATATCGTTTGGTAAATTTGGAATTTACAGATACTGTATTCTAATGTGCACGACTGTGAGAGGAAACCCGGCTACCCAAAGGAAACCTCGCAAGCATGGAATGAGAGCGTGCACACTCCATCCAGAAAAACTGAAACTTTGGCTGAAATTTGAACCTAGAACCTTCTTGCTGTGAGGCAAGACTGTCATGGACTCTTCTGTTGTTATTGAATATTTGTGTTCGTGGGATGTTACTGCAAAATAAATACTAAACAATACCAAATGTTTTTAGTTTCATTAACTTATTCAGCTTGTCTGCATTAGCTAAAAGTACAAAGACACACTGATGAATCATGGGTAATAAAGCTATAATTAAAATCCAACCCTGACACGCAAACATTAATTTTGAACAATAATTTATAAAAAAAAATATTTAAGCTAATAAGCAGTGGTAAAGGTGCTGGTGGTAAAGGTGCTGGATCACTGATCCTAAGGTTGGGGGTTCAAGCCCCACTCTCCACGGGTTGTCACTGTCCCCCCCCAGTGCACTAACTGGGTTATCAAAGGCCGGCCGTGTCTCTCACTGTCTATGGTGTGAGGTTCATGTAAAAGAGCCGTTGCTGACTTTCGACAAGAGGAGCTGCAAAGCCGTCAGCGTGTTTTTGCCCTGCGATGGCCCGGCGAACTATCCAGGGTGTACTCTGCCCTCACCTGGTGTCAGATGGGATGGGCGCCAGCCTCCCCTTGACCGTAATTAGGATTGAGTGGTTACAGTATTTAAGCTAATTCAGCTGATGCTAAAATGATAAATGGATCAAAAAAAGAAAATAATTATAAAATAAACTTGTTGACAGTCATTCCACTTAGAAAAGCCACTCAAGATAAAGATGTTATTATCATGGCTGTGTTATTTTTTCATGAGTGATTCATAAATCTTTTAATCCTCGTAACATCAGACACATTTCTGAAGGTTCTGCACTTCAAACGCAGACGTTTACAGCAGCGAGGTTTACTCTGCAGAAGCAGATGGATGTTAATCCCGACTGAGAACACAGAGGATCCAAGCCAACTTCATCGGATACTGACAGTCTGAAGACACCATCAGGTCCACAACTATTCGTACCGGGCAGTGGTGGCCTGGTGGTCAAGGTGCTGGATCACTGATCCTAAGGTTGGGGGTTCGAGCCCCACTCGCAACGGGTTGTCAGTGTTACCCCAGTGCCGCTAACCGGGTTTCAAAGGCCGGCCGCGTGTCTCTCACTGTCTATGGTGAGAGGTTCATGTAAAAGAACCATCGCTGACTTTCGACAAGAGGAGCTGCAAAACCGTCAGTGTGATTCCGCCCTGCAGAGGCCTGGTGAGCCACCCAGGGTGTACTCTGCCCTCGCCCAGAGTTCGCTGGGATGGGCGCCAGCCTCCCCACGACCCTAATTAGGATTAAGTGGTTGCAGAAAATGAATGAATGAACTATAGGTGCCCACCATAACATTTGAATGGCTCAGTGCCATGGTGGGCTAAACACCCCTCCCCCCCACCCCACCCTGAAAATGAGATAAGGTGATATTTTGACAGATTTGAATAAGGTCGTTGCTTGTCAGGATGATCCCGTCATCCTAACCTGACTTTACATCATATCCTGAACATTATATGTAGTATTTGTTAATTTTCAAGATTCAGTTTTTGTATATAAATCAATTTTTTATGTCTAAATAAAACCAAATGTTTGTCAGATTTTTCTAATTTTCGTGGCGGTTAAACGTGTACTAGTATATCAACGAACTCCAATCAGACATAAATTCCTCACGACACAGTAGCGTAGTGGCCAGCATGTCTGCCTCACAGCGAGAAAATCCCAGGTTCAATGCCCAGCTCGGGCGTTCCGGTGTGGCGTTTACGTGGTGTTTGCTTGCGAGGTTTGCTCCTTGTACTCCGGTTTCCTCCCACAGTCCAAAAACATTCACAGTAGGTTAACTAGCTGTTCCAAATTGCCCCTAGGTGTGAGTGTGAGTATGAATGTTTTTGTGAGAGTTGGCCGTGCGATGGCCTGAGCGAGCTGTCCAGGGTATATCCCGCCCTCACCCGGAGTCGACTGAGATGGGAACAGCCTCCGTGCGACCCTACTCAGGACTAAGCGGTTCAGAAAATGAATGAGTGAATGAGATCTAACTTGCATATGGACACGCCCCCAAAAATCAGGGCAACGAGAAAATAATAAAGTAATAAATGTTGAAGAGGGCGAGAGAGCGCATCATAAGTATGTGGTATGTGATCAATCTTTTATAATGCAGTTCAGGCGCTGTAGTGCTGCAGATATGGTAAATATTTATTTTTCTAGGGGCACCATTAACTTTGTTGGTAATGCAGTGGTTAATTCGTCTGCCTCACAGCGAGAAGGGCCTGGGTTCGAATTCCAGGCTCGGGCGTTCATGTGCAGGGTTTGCATGCTCTCCAAATGTTTACATGGGTTCCATCCAGATACTCCGTTTTCCACCCAAAGTCCAAAAGACATGTAGAATAGGCTGATTGGCGGTTCCAAATAACCCGTAGCTGTGAGTGTGAACACTTGTATGTCTGTTGGCCCTACAATGGTCTGGCAAGGTAGTCACAGAGTACCCCGCCTTTGAGCAGAGTTTTCTGAGATGGGCACCAGCTACCTCGGGACCCTAATTAGGATTAAGCGGATATGGCTGGTTTCATTCATCTATGTTTCTGGATTTGTTAGTTTTTTTGGATAGTGTGTTGATTTAAACTTGATGCCATTATCTGTTTGTTGAGTCGGTGGCGTAGTGGCTAGGGTGCTGCGCTCATGATCAGGAGGTCGTGAGTTCAAATCCCACTGAGAACCTCACTGTACTAAGACCCCTGGGAAAGGTCTCAACCACAAGTGTGCCTCTGTTCACCCAGCAGTATAAATGGGTACCAGTAAAACATACTGGGAAGGTAACCTGCGGTGGACTAGCGTCCCATCCAGGACGAGTTGAACTCCTAGTTGCTTCACGCTACAGAAACCAGGGATAAGCACCGGCATGATGAGCCGCTATGGCTTGGGTGTAAAAAGCCCACGGACTTTACCTTTACCATTATCTATTTATAAACTCGAAGGAAATCAATTACAATTACAGGGATTCCTCACTTTCCGCAGTTAATAGGGACCGAGACACCGCACCCCCCCACCCCCGCGATCAATGATTTCTGCGAAGTAGGATCAAACCCCCCCCCCCGACTGACGTACATGTATCTTCTTCTTCTTTTCCTTTCGGCTTTTCCCTTCAGGGGTCGCCACAGCGAATCATCTGCCTCCATCTCACCCTATCCTTTGCATCTTCTTCTCTTACACCAACGACCTTCATGTCCTCCTTTACCACATCCATGAATCGTCTCTTTGGTCTTCCTCTAGGCCTTTTGCCTGGTAGTTCCAGCCTCAGCATCCTATTACCAATATACTCACTATCCCTCCTCTGTACATGTCCAAACCATCTCAATCTAGCCTCTCTGACTTTGTCTCCAAAACGTCTTACATGTGCTGTCCCTCTGATGTACTCGTTCCTAATCCTATCCATCCTCGTTACTCCCAAAGAGAACCTCAACATTTTCATCTTACTGACGTACATGTATATGTGTATATAATATCAATCAATACACACTCAATGCTATAAATGCTTATAATAACAATTTAACATTCAAAAATAATGCATAAGATGTAAATAAAATATAAATACACACACACACACATAAAGACGTACGAACACAGATGCGCACATCACATAAAAATGTAAGTAGTTTTGTTGTGGGGTTTTGGGTTGTTTTTTGTTTTTTGTTTTTTTTGTTTGGGTTTTTTTTTTTGTTGCATAATTGGCCTTGTTTTGTGACAATTTCCTTAACTTTTCCCCTATTTTTCCTTAATTTACTTATTTTTTTATTTTCTATGAATATTTTTGAAAAGCCCGCGATGCACTGAAGCCGCAGAAACTGAAGCACGGAGTAGCGAGGGATCACTGTATATGATATAAAAATGAGCAGTTGAGGGCTTGGATTTAGTGAGCGAGTCTTATTAGATGTAAATTTACACCAAATTCTGAGTCACACTCAACATGCGAAGATTTATATGAAGTCCATGGATGAAAATGCATCAATACAGGGATCCCTCACTTTCCACAGTTAATGGGGACTGAACCCCCCCCCCCCCCCCACGACCACCGAGTTCCGCGAAGTAGGATCAACCCCCCCTCTGACTGATGTATACATACGTAGGCCTCCGTCAGTCCCGAAGGACTATGGCTGCGCTCTGGCCAGTATCCCGACTGGTGATATTCCCCAGTGCACAGAGCCTGGGTAGGGAGTAATGAGGGACAGGCTGTTACCCAAGCAGCAAGTCCCCCCCTGTCTCGGCGCCACCGGAAGGATCCAATGGAAAGGCAAGTGCCGATACGACTGGGTTCCAGTGCCGCTGCAGGAGAGAAACTACGGTCAATTTAGAACGGCCAATTAACCTACAGTGCACGTCTTTGGATTGCGGGAGGAAACCGGAGCACCCGGAGGAAACCCGCACAAGCACGGGGAGAACATGCAAACTCCACACAGAAACGCCCAGGCCGGGAATCGACCCGTATACATACATGTATATAATATCAATAAATACATATTCAACGCTTTAAATGCTTATAATAAAAATTAATCATCCAAAAATAATGCATAGGATGTTTATTTAGATGTAAATAAAATATAAATACACACACACAGATGCACAACTCACATGAAAATGTAAGTAGTTTTGTTGGGGGGTTTTTGGTTGTTTTTTTGTTTTTGTTTAGGTGGTTTTTTTGGTTTTTTTTTTTTTGCATAATTGGCTTGTTCTGGGTCATTTTCCTTAATTTTCCCTAATTTCCTAAATTTAAAATTTTTTGATGAATATTTTTGAAAAACCCGCGACGCACCGATGCCGCAGAAACTGAAGCAGGAAGTAGCGAGTGATCACTGTATATCAATATGTTTATGGCACAAACTCTACAAATTTTACCTTCTGAAGCGTGTCTTTAACACAAGTTCCAACATGAACACGACAGAATTTTATATTTGGTAACAGGAATCACATTTTATTGTTGCTTTTTTAAACACATGAAATTAAAGCCTTGACAGAAGCAGGACGCAACAAAGACTTGTTTCAACCTGTGGTATTCCTCTTAAAATCATCTCCAAGTCAACAGAACACACCGAGTAATTATTCATGCTAGTTACACTCGGCTGACAGCGCGTGCTCGCTGCGTAGTGCTTGGGTTCTCCTGAACAGGTACAGAACTGAGGGATGTGCTGTTATAGAAAGATAATGCACTCTGGTGTAGAAACAATAACTCTGCAGTGACTTGGCAAGAAAAAAGAAAGAAAAAAAAATCAAGTGTACACAATTTGTTTAGAGTAATGTTCCCAACTTCTGACAAGCTGTCCAGGTAGTACTCTGTTCTCTCCCAGAGTCGGCTGAGACGGGTGCCCAGCCGCCCCATGACCCTAATTTGTATTAAGCGGTTTGCAGTAGTGGCAGAAATGGGGTTCAATCTCTTGTTTTTATTTTGACTTTTAAATAAATAACTTTGAAAAGCATCAGTTATTTGAATCGTTTTGAACTGTTAATTTACTTCCTGCTTTCATCAAGGAGGCGGGGTTAAGGGGAGGAGTCATATCACACGGCACTGAGAGACAAAAGTGATCCAAGATGGCGTCTTCTAGAATGTTTCGGTGTTCATCTACATAACAGTAAAATTTGTTTATGAAATAAGAGTAACATGCTTTTTTTAAAAACAGCCATTTTTCATATTCTGTTTTTAAAAATAGTATAATTATGACACGTTAATTCAATCAATTTCTAATTTTAATTTCATATAAAATAAGGTGAAATTGGTTTTACTGGAGTAAAATGTAAGCCTGTTATCAAACATTGTTAATGACATCATGTAGTAGCCTATTGCGTATAATGTTAGCTTGTGCTAGCATGCAATTAAATATTACAGTGGTACCTTGACTTACGAGTGTCTTTTATAAATGAGTTTTCCATGATACGAGCTTAGATCCACTAAAAATCTGCCCCATCCAACAAGCAAAATTTTGATTTACGAGCTCTGCTGGGGAAAGGACTTTTCCGGGCCAATTAGCCTCGTATTCTTTCGTGTGTGTATTCCTCAGTGCTCTGAGGATGTCTTGTGCAGTGCTTCTCAATTATTTCTGTGATGCCCCCTATAGGAAGGGAAAAAAAAAACATTCCACCCCCCCATCCCCCACATGACTATAAATTGTGTTTACTGCACTTCATATCATTTGCTTGGTGCTGTTTCCCTACACCATAGGGAACACAGTGAGAGCACCACTGCCTCCTACTGTAGATGATGCGTAATTACATTTAAATCTAGTACAGTATGGAACAAATTCCATATGGAAAAGGCATGTTTCCCAGGGTCATACACGCCCCCCTATCATCACCCCCTTGGGGTGCGGGCCCCACTATTTGAGAAGCACTGGCCTTGTGGGAGCTCACCATGAGCCTTTCTTCACTGGCATTCGTTGCGCACATGCGCAAAATTCTTCTCCTCCTCTGTTACGCACCACCTCATGCCTGCCCATGTGACATCTTCATGCACATGTGACATCTTTGCCACAGTCCATGATCAGAAGGGTTAGTTGACTTGCTGTTCATTCTTGTTTCATCATTATTTATTATTAATTATTATTAATGTTAATGTACATGTATTATTACTATGAAATATTTATTGTTTGTACATGTTTATCTTTAATATATTCTGTTAAATATATATGTTTGTGTCGCTTATATGAGTTTGACAGGGTGTTGTCAAGGTGCCACTGTACTTTTTTTTACAAATATGCTAATTATAACTTAGTAAGGTATAAAGTATTTATGTTGACATTCTTATAACATTATCTGTTAGAATGGAGTGTCACCAACACATTTTCAGTCCTCGCGAGCCCCTCAGGATTCTCTCTGCGTTAAGGTTTTGTGCACAATTATGTAATAGAGTGGTGTGGGGGGGTTTTAACTAATATACTGCTTACAAACAGGAGCCTAAAAGCGGCGCTACATTTCTCTCTAAACCTGATAGAGCCCTAAACAATGAGCCTGAGTTGATGGTGACGAGGGAAAAACGAGGGCTTCTTCTGTTCATTCATTCATTTTCTGTACCACTTAATCTTAATTAGGGTCACCGGGAGGCTGGTGCCCATCTCAGCTGACTATGGGCGAGGGCAGAGTACACCCTGGACAGCTTGCCAGGCCATCGCAGGGCCGAACCGTGCTGATAGCTATGCGGTAACTCTTGTTGAAAGTCAGCAATGGTTCATGTAAAAGACAGTGAGACACATGGCGGCCTTTGATAGCCCAGTTAGCACCACTGGGGGGGGGGGACGGTGACAACCCGCTGGCTTCTTCTGTTCATATTACATAAACATCTCCTTCAAAAAAAGTCACCTGATTACTGGCTTTATTTTATGTTGAACGTCCACTGTACACGTTCCTGTTATCAAGGCGTTACTATGGTAACGATGAGGTATTAGAACAAGCGCATTATTAATCTGTGTCTGCAGTAAAAAAACAAAAAAAAGGTTTAATGCTGTAAACCCAAACATCTTTTCACACTTCCATGCAACTTTTTGAGCGTATAAATTGTGGTGCTGTAGGTAATGGGTTCCGAACGTGTCAACAATAGAAAAGTTTGGAACGTTAAAGCGGCGATGTGCGTTAGCTGTTAATAAGCCCCGAAGCAACAGTGCTGTAAACAACATGTGGGCGGTAACCTGTTTGTGTAACGCTAATGTCTGTATGGCCCAGTATGTCTCGCTAAAGGCTATTCCGCATCCGAGCTCTTCCCACACTGCTGCTCCTGTCAGATCACCTCTCACTTTGAGCTGAGAATATCACTGTGCTACATTCAACTCCCAAGAGGACACCGACAATAGGGGACAGTGGTGGCATTAGCATTAGCCCCGGTGTAGTTTTTCCTCCTCTGGGATATGGTTTGAAAGACATCCTTCTGACTTTCACACCTCCTCCTAGTCAGCACACAAATGCACAAGGACGGCGGTGAAACCTGGGACGCTCCTCCAACAATGACGAAATTTAATTTGTCTCTGTTGAACCCTGCCTTTAAACCCATTGTACAACGGAGTTCTCAAAGATCTCGGGCTTGTAAAAGAATCCGCTGCACAGCTAACATAGCTCGATAGCTGTGGTTACAGGTTCATACAAAACACAAAGGGGCGGAGCTTACTATTGCCTCCTTTTGTTGGATGCATAACAAAGATGCATCTGGCTTTATTCCAGCATCTATTGTCCTGTTCAGTTACACCATTAAATTCAATGAGTACTATGTTTGTGTAGTGGCATGCACTAGCACCCAACATGACCTTTGACCTCCCTCTGAACTATTAAGCTTCTGTAATTAAAGAAGTGGAGATCCGGTTGTTTTAGTCTTACTGGTGACAAATAGGTGGTTTAAT
>CM045738.1:44542296-44559796 GCA_024760905.1 Plotosus lineatus
CTTCTTCCTAGTAGGTCGAGATAGACTCGACTCCCTGTGTACGCCAAATAGAATGAAGTGAATTGGTGAATGATTCAATTTGATTAAAATTATAATCATATAAACTTATATTGCAGACCAACCAGAATCGTTTTTATGTCAAAACAAACCTTTGTTTTTGTTTTTATTTTTATTTTTATTAAACCTGAACTGATAATTTAAAAACTATTTTAAGAGTAACTTTTAAAACGAACGAGGAGTGAATATCTTTAAGAAGGAAGTGTAGTGTACCAGTCGGCACCGGGACGGTGATTGCTCTCCTCGTGTTGCTGTTGATGTCCGAGGTTAATAAAAAAAAAAAAAAAAAAAAAAAAAAAAAAGAAAGTGCTTCTGTTATGATGTTGTAAACATCTCACCTCCAGCACGACGTCAGTTCAGACCCGGATTCATTCACGGGAGGTGTGCGAAGCTGCATGAGGGACCGCCATACCCCACACACAACCAGGCATAAGCAGGGCGAGTCCCATAAGGGGTTCTCGGATGCTTAACGATCCCACACCACTCGGCGCGATCCATGCGAACAACCTTCAAAGAGACTCGTTACTAAATCTCACTCAGAACGCCGGCTCCTCGTGTCTCCGACGCAATAACCTCAAGAGCTTTATCGAGAGTTCGTCTCGGTGCTACGCTAATCTCAGTGCCTACTAATGTTCCCTATGGGCTTTCTAGAGCACTTCTTGGAATGTTTACAAGCAGCGGGCAGGCGTACGTGTCGGAAAAACACGAGCCGTGACAGTTACACCGCTCGAATGTGGAATGTTTTCAACGTATCAGGGAATGGAAAACAAAATGGAGGTCACACGGACCGCGAGTTGTTCATGGTGTTGTTGGTTATCTCTCGCCGTCGGGATACCACGAGAATGGAAAGAACAAGTTTCAGAGGCATGACGGATGACAGGGAGCAGTGTTCACGCCGCACGTCTTAGGTGTTCGTACATGTCCCAACCAGACAGGAAGAAAATCAGACTGACGGAATTATGTGTTGTGATTTATGGAGGAGAGCAACAGGAAGAGAAAAACACATTCGTTCACCTTCCTTTTAATTCATTCAATTCAATGTTTACGAAACTTTTTTTTTTTTTTTTAATCTTTAAACGAGTTTGTTTTATTTCTGACATAATAAACAAAGTCCAGGAGCATCCGTGTATCCTCGTCTCAGAACATAAAGAGAGTTTATCAGAAACCATCAGGAACCGTTTCTGATTCTGATTAATGATAAATCTAAAAGCAGAAGAGGGGGGAAAAAAAACGTCTTGTGGAACGTTCTGGAAAAAAACGGAAGCCTCGAGCATGAATTTTTTGGTCCGGGTTCAAAATTCAAAGCTTTAGAGATTCGTATCAGAGCAGTTTTCTTCTGCATAGATATGAAGCTGTGGCAGAAATCCAGCACACGCTACTGAGTCGTCTACAAAATTAAATCAAAGGTTCCACATCAGAGCAGAACTAACATCAAGCAACTCCATGTGTGTGTGTGTGTGTGTGTGTGTGTGTGTGTGTGTGTGTGTGTGTGTGTGTGTGTGTGTGTCTGTGTGTGTGTGTAGAAAAGCAGAGCTGTGAACAGAATCAATTCTTCTTTATCTCTTTACGTTGGAGAACATCTCACACTAAAAAGCCACAGTAGATTACCAGACTAACATGTGAAAGCAGTGATGCTACCAAGTTCTGGACTGTGATTGGTCAGAAGGTACTGAATTCTTCATTTTGATTGGTCAGAGGAAACAGCCGAAAGGAAAAGAAAAAAGAAAGAAGATGCTGAGTTCTAGATTTTGAGTGGTCAAAATGTGCTTCATTCTGGACTGTGATTGGCTCGGAGGTGCTGTATTCTGGATCATGATTGGTCAGAATGTGCTGAGTTCTGGATTGTAATTCGTCAGAAGGTCATTAATGTTGTATAACAGAAGCTCCGACTGTGTAGCAGGTTTATATATCTCGATATATTAATACATATAAAGATATACAGTACTGTGTATGAATACGTTTATATGAGGCCTGGTGGTAAAGGTGCTGGATCACTGATCCTAAGGTTGCAGGTTCAAGCCCCACTCTTCATGGGTTGTCACCCCCCCCCCCCCAACCCCCCAGTGCACCTCACTGGGTTATCAAAGGGCGGCCATGTCTCTCACTATGTGGTGTGAGGTTCATGTAAAAGAATCATTGCTGACTTTTGACAAGAGTAGCTGCATAGCCGTCAGCGTGTTTCTGCCCTGTGATGGCCTGGCGAGCTGTCCAGGGTGTAATCAGTGTTTGCCCGGAGTTGATTGGGATGGATGCCAGCCTCCTGGTAACCTTAATGAGGATTAAGCAGTTACAGAAAATGAATAATGAACATTTATATGATGGCGGACACAACACTGGTAATTTTTTAACCTTTTTTTAATTAGCATATGGAAGGAGTCTCCAGTGTCAGTGCTTTGTAACCATTGGAGGTGATACTGAAACTTACTTTTTTTTATACTATGGATATTTTTTTGTGATCATGGAGTCATAAATATATTTATAATGATAAATGATGCGTACTCTAGGGTGGCATGGAGGTGTAGTGATTAGTACATCTTCTTCACAGCAGAAAAGGTCCTGGGTTTGAACCTCAGGCTCACTGAGGACGCACCTTTGTGGAAGTTGCCCCTAGGTGTGAATGTGAGAATAAATGATGGCCATATGTGTAGCCCTGTGATGGAATAGTGAGCTCTGGGATGAGAAAAATAAAACACATGAAGATGTTCTGTAAAAGATGTGCTGATGCTGTGGTTGAAACGCTCTTGTAATTGATTCATGGCCACGCCCTAAAATTTTTTAAATTACCTCTGTGTCTCCTGATTGGAGCTGAATTTTAAAAGTCAGCAGTTTGTTGGTTTTTTTTTTTTAAACCTTGAAAGAACAAAGATCCTGATTCACTAAAACCTTCAATGGTGCTAAGGAACCTTTCTTCTTCACCCTCAATGAGATCAAATTAATCGTTAACTTTCTTCCACGGTCAGGAGATGACCTTACCGTGTGAAGTTGGTGTCTTCAGTGATGCAAACTAACGCACACAAAGCTTTACTTTTGCTTTTACAATAACAATGTGATTTATGTCCGTAACAGTTCTCTTGGTTCTCCGGTTTATGTTTAACTACTCCTCTAACCCCGCCCTCCATCCCTCAGCTCGCCATTATTCTGAACGCAGGACAGATCAGACACCGCGGAACAGCTCAGTTTGAGTTCCGTGTCAGGAAGTTAGCATGCAGAGCACACTATCGGTTCTGTATTGTTAACATTTGGCCCCCTTGTTTTAAACAGAGCCCAGTTGGCATTTCGTGGCTCTCGGATGGAGTTGTTGTAGCAACAGACAGTTTAAGAGACTGAACTAAAGAGTGAACGCGAATCGTCCATCACCTGAGAGTCGCCGTCTCGCCGAGATCAACAAGTTCTCACAAGGACGCTACCAGAGCGATTTGTTTAAAGTGATGTTCTCTTGTTCAGCGGAACCGGTTTAATTAGAACATTCGTGATGAGATGATTTGAAACAACGATTGAAATATTTGGTTACCAACTCGCACCAATCCTCGTCTTCAGTTCTACTCACTTACAGAACTTTCCTCAGCTGTTTCTCAGTAGAACCGCACAGCTTCACAGAGATTCCGATCTATCGGTAACAGGTTCCAACACGAGCTAGGAACCCTTCTGACTTTTTTTTACAGCTGCTTAATCGGATTATTTTTATTGATTTATTCTGAAAACAACTAAAAGTTCACGCCTACACGGTCTTTTATTGTCCTCAAGGAAAGTTCTTTATGGAATTCAACAATGCAGGGAACCATTAAACCCAGCAAACTTTACAAGTTCCACTTTTTTATATGAAATACTTATAATTGGGACGTGGTGGCCTGGTGGTAAAGGTTCAGGATCACTGATCCCAAGGTTAGAGGTTCAAGCCCCACTCTCCACAAGGTTGTCACTGTCCCCCCAGTGCAGTTACCTGGGTTATCAAAGGCTGGCCATGTCTCTCACTGTCTATGGTGTGAGGTTCATGTAAAAGAACCATTGCTGACTTTCGATAAAAGGAGCTGCAAAGCCGTCAGTGTGTTTCCGCCCTGCAATTACTAGCCTCCCCGTGACCCTAATTAGGATTAAGCGTCTTCTTTTCCTTTTGGCTTTTCCCTTCAGGGGTCGCCACAGCGAATCATCTGCCTCCATCTCACCCTATCCTTTGCATCTTCTTCTCTGACACCAACGACCTTCATGTCCTCCTTCACCACATCCAATCGTCTCTTTGGTCTTCCTCTAGGCCTTCTGCCTGGTAGTTCCAGCCTCAGCAACCTATTACCAATATACACTCTGTCATATGATTTCTCCAGATCCACAAAGGCACAATGCAGCTTCCTCTGACCTGCTCTGTACTTCTCCATTAACATCCTCAAGGCAAACACTGCATCTGTGGTGCTCTTTCTTGGCATGAAACCAAACTGTTGTTCACAAATGCTGACCTCTGCCCTTAGTCTAGCTTCCACTATTCTTTCCCATAACTTCATCGTATGGCTCATCAACTTTATCCCTCTGTAGTTGCCACAACTCTGCACGTCTCCCTTGTTCTTAAAAATGGGCACCAGCACACTTCTCCTCCATTCCTCTGGCATCCTCTCACTCTCTAAGACCTTGTTAAATGTTCTTGTCAGAAAATCTACTGCTTCCTCTCCTAGACACTTCCATACCTCCACCGGTATGTCATCAGGACCAACTGCCTTTCCATTCTTCATCCTCTTCAATGCCCTCCTCACTTCACCCTTATTAATCTTTGCTACTTCCTGGTCCTCAACAGTCACCTCTTCTATTCTTTTTTCTCTCTCATTTTCCTCATTCATCAGCTCTTCAAAGTACTCTTTCCATCTTCCCAGCACACTTCTGTCATCAGTCAATACATTTCCCTCTCTGTCCTTTATCAATCTAACTTGCTGCACGTCCTTCCCATCTCTATTTCTCTGCTGTGCCAACCTGTATAAATCATTTTCTCCCTCTTTACTTTCCAACCTTTACTTTTACAACCGAGCATACAAGTCATCATACGCGCTCTGTGTGGCCTTTGACACTGCTACCTTTGCCTTCCGCTGTGTCTCCCTGTACTCCTGTTTACTCTCTTCGGTTTTGTCAATGTCCCACTTCTTCTTAGCTAACCTCTTCCTTTGTACACACTCCTGCACTTCCTCATTCCACCACCAAGTCTCCTTATCTACTTTCATTCCAGATGACACACCAATTATTCTCCTACCTGTCTCCCTGATCACATTAGCTGTAGTTGTCCAGTCATCTGGAAGCACTTCGTGACCACCCAAAGCCTGTTTCAACTCCTCCTTGAAGACAACCCGACACTCTTCCTTTTTCACCTTCCACCACTTTGTCTTCTGCTCTGCCTTTGTCTTCTTCTGGTATGTCATTCTTTCTTGTGATTCGCATAGTTTATTTGGCATTTGTTTTACGCCGGATGCCCTTCCTGACGCAACCCTCTGCATTTATCCGGGCTTGGGACCGGCGTGAGGGAGAGACACTGGTTTGTGCCCCCCCCCCTCACGGCTGCATTCTAATTAGGATTTAAGCGGTTACAGAAAATGAATCATGACTAATAATTTCTCATTATTTTACTATTAACATCTCGAATCTGTCAGGAATTCAATACTTTGGTTCGAGGTATGTAGAAGACAATTAGGAGTAATTATCTTACGCAAGTCCTTTAGCCTCCTCAAAGGGTTCTAAAAGGAACCTTTTCTCATAGAGGTTCCACTAAAAGAATCTGGATCTAGGACCTGGATCTAGAAAATTTCACGTGTTTAACATTTATCTAGCAGGGTACATGGAACAGTTTGGTACAAACAAAGGTTCTTTCAGAGTTTTTACAAGGTTCCTTGTACTGTATTGGGTTTTACTTGAAAGGACAAATAACCCAAATGACAGGGTCTAGATATTAAGATGAAAATAATAAACAATGATTAGGCGTTAGTGACAGTGGTGGCCTAGTGGTAAGTTGCTGGATTATTGCTCCCAAGGTTGGGGGTTCAAGGTCCACTATCACCGGGTTGTCCCTGCTGTCCCTTTGGTGCATCTAACTGGGTTATCAACGGCCAGCCATGTCTCTCACTCACTGTAGTGAGTGGCTGTAAAAGAACCATTGCTGACTTTCGACAAGAGGAGCTGCATAGCCGTCAACATGTTTCTGCCCTGCGATGGCCTGGCGAGCTGAGATGGGCACCAGCCTCCCAGTGACTCTAATTAAGATGAAAAGGTTCAGAAACTGAATGAATGATTAAGAGTTTTGGTTAAAACACCCATTCTTAACACAAAATAATTTTTAATGGGATTCCAAAAATATTTTTATACTTGAAAAGTTGTAGGGTTCTAGTACTAAGATACAGTGGTTCCTTGACTTATGAGTGTCTTTTATAATGTATTTTCTATGACACGAGCTTCGATCCCACCAAAATTCTGCCCCATGCAACAAACAAAATTTTGATTTATCAGCTCTCCTGGGGAAATGGCTTTTCTGGGCCGATTAGCCTCGTACTCTTCTGCGTGTATTCCTCCGTGGTCCCAGAACACCTTCTGCAGTGCTTCTCAATTATTTTCTGTGATGCCCCCTATCGGAAGAAAAAAAATTAATGCACCCCCCACACACAGCGGCCCGTGCACAACTATAAATACAGTAGTGTTTACTGCACTTCATATCATTTGTTCGGTGCTTTTTCCCTACATCATAGCACGACATTGAGAGCATCACTGCCAACTACTGTAGAAGATGCGTAATTACACTTAATCCTAGTACAGTATGGGAAAAAAAGCATGTTCCCCAGGGTCATATGCCCCCCCCCAGCATCACACCACACCCCCACTATTTGAGAAGCGCTGGCCTTGTGGGAGCTCAACACGAGCCTTTCCTTGCTGGTATTCATAGCGTGCACATGCAAAAATCTCTCTTCCTCCTCCTCCTCCTAACACACCCTCTCATGCCTGCGCACGTGACATCAGCGCAGTCGATGATCGGAAGGATTATTTGACTTATTGTTTATTCTTGTTTTATTATTATTTATTATTAATTATTATGAATGTTAATGTACATATATATTTTTATGAAATATTTATTGTTTTTAGATGTTCATATTTAATATATTTGATGAAATATACGTGTTTGTCACAGATTATATGAGATTGGGAGGGGGTTGGAATGGATTAATTGGTTTTCTATTATTTCCTATGGGAATTGTTTTATCAAACGAAGATTTTTACTTACGAGTTCGCCCTCGGAACAGATTCATTTCGTAAGTCAAGGTACTACTGTACATTTTAAATAATAATTACATTTATTCTATTTAAGGCACTCTATGAGGAACTGAACCTCATCCATTAGGGTTCTAATATTCTAGAGTATCTAAGAGTCATTTACGTGCATGGAACATTTGGACGCTCTTATCAAGAGAGACTTACAATCGACATTTTTATACGACTGAGCTTTAAGGGCCTGGCTCAAGGGCCCGATAATAGTGGTACCAGCAATAGAGCCTCTGACCTTTGGATCTGTAACCCATTGCTTTAACCATTGAGCAACTACGGCCCTACAGTAACAGAACCACAGGCGGTGTGGGACATGATCCTACGCCTCAGAAGAGTCCTTGTCGTACTGTATTCTTTAATAGATTTTGAAAGAAAATGCCAAAACGTTGACGAAACTCGTCCGGGTTTGGTCCGAACTTTCTCCGAGATGAAGCGGATCATCAGAAATCAACACCTGGATCATAAAAACCAGCGAAGACAAAGGAGCGCTTTAGGGTGATTTTAATGGTGCTAACATCTGTGAGTAGAACCGTGTAAAAGTAACCCATAATTCTACAGGAGTGCCGCATGAGTGGAGGCGACGTCCACAACCATCAGGAGAAAAACAATATAAATAAAACATTCATATAAAAATACAAATATTCTTTCACAAAATATATTCTCAGTGTAAAATCCGGTTCGTCTGGCATTCCATCACTACTGCGGGGGTTAATCAGCGCATGATCATCCAGACTAGCAGCAAAATAGAGCAGAGATTATTTATAAGAAGGCATCCTGTTGCTATGGAGAAAAAAAATCCAGCATGTCAGTAGTAATTCAGTAGTATGTCAGTGGTATGTCAGTGGTATGTCAGTAGTATGTCAGTGGCATGTCAGTGGAATTTCAGTAGTATTTTTAGATTTCAGTGTCAATTGCTTCCTACTGACATCCACTATATCACATCACGTGACAAGACGGAGGACACTAGCTTCATAAATAAATAAAAATTCTTTCCTAAAATGAATTGTCAGGGTGCTTAGCACGGTGCACATGCTCATCATCATCATCACCATCACCATCACCATCATAATCATCATCATTGATCGCGGGTGGAGAAAAGTCTTATAGTGGAGCACTGAACACATTTCAGACATCTTCAGACTCGCCTGGACGCCACAGGGACCCATGAGGTCAACAATCTCAACAGCGCACACGTAATGTTCAGGGGTGGACTTTGCTCAGTCAAGGAAGTGATCCAGTGATTATATTGTGCAAAAATACATCAACATCTTGTAAAATGTTCAGTGGAAAAAACAACAACAACAACAACAACAACAACAACAACAAAAAAAGTCATCCGAGTGGCGGACGTGATGTGACACACCGGTCATTCACTTGCACGTGTATACCTCTGTCCTCTCGCTGCACGTGTTACACTTCACGTAGCAGCACCACAGGAACTTGCAGTTGCACTGCCACACCCGTGAGTACTGGTGCGTGTTGTAGCCTCGCCCACAGCACATCAGGTCACAGCTGTTGGAGTGGTGCATAATTGTCTTGTTACAGACCCGCCCATGGGTCCCCACACTACCCGTCACAGGATCGGGCTCGCAGTAACTCGGCGACTTCTCGATGTACACCAGGTCCGTGTCCATGGGCTTGCGGTAAGAGGACGGCTTCTTGATCTTTAGAAAGGTGGGACGCTTGTTGCGGCTGGCTTTGATCGGCTCCACGTGAACAGCGTTCAGGTACTTGTCCTTTAGGATGTAGCCCAGCTCGCGGAACTTTGGGAGAGTGGTCCAGCAGGTTTTAGTGGTGCAGGAACCAGAAACACCGTGACACTTACACTCGAGGTGCATGTTACGCTCCAGAACCTGTCCCGGAAAAAAAGAGACAAGTAGAACCAATAAGACATTCACATCGTTCTGTTTGGGGGAAAAGTTCCTCTTGGTTTTAAATCTTGAAGCAGCGAGAGATTGCTGACCGGAGACGACCGTGGACACCCGTATAACGCTGATTTTATTTCTGCGATAAAATATGACAGTAGAAGATGTGCGAACCTTCAGACCTTAACTGAGTCTCCAAAGCCATTCATCAAGAGTTCATCATATACGATATTGAGGCCTGCCTCGCTTTGAGAAGTTAAATTAAACAAAGTGGATATTCTGGGTCCAGTGGTCAGGATGATGGGCTCATGATCGAGAGGTCATGGGTTTGAATCCCCGTTGTACCCAAACTGCGCCAACACCCCTGGACAAGGTCTTAACCACAAATGTGCTCTGCTCACCCAACAGTATAAATGGATACCAATAAAAATACTGCCATGGTAACCGCCGATGGACCAGCGGCCCATCAAGGACGAATTGAACTCCCAGTTGCTTCATGATACAGCCTAATGAACCAGTAGGTAAAAGGTCAAGGTGTTGGGCTTTTTGCACCCGAGCCTACTGGCTCATTGGTGGTGCCGGTGGTGTAGTGGTTAGGGTGCTGTGCTCATGATCGGGAGGTTGTGAGTTCGAATCCCACTGAGATCCTCACTGTGCTAAGACCGCTAGGCAAGGTCTTAACCACAAGTGTACCTCTGTTCACCCAGCAGTATAAATGGTAACCAGTAAAAATATACTGGGAAGGGAACCTGCAATGGACTAGCGTCCCATCCAGGAGGAGTTGAACTCCTGGTCGCTTCACGCTACAGAAACTGGGGATAAGCACCGGCCTGATGAGCCGCTCGGCTCGGGTGTAAAAAACCAAACAGACGTTACCTTTACTTTTACATTGGCACACCGGGCCAGTTTTTCCGTAGCGTGAAGCGACCAGGAGTTCAACTCCTCCTTGATGGGACGCTCATCCATCGCAGGTTACCTTCCCAGTATAATTGTATTGGTACCCATTTATACTGCTGGGTGAACAGAGGCACACTTGTGATTGAAACCTTGCCCAGGGGTCTTAGCACGGTGGGGGTCTAACTGGGATTTGAACTCACAACCTCCCGATCATGAGCGCAGGACCCTAACTACAACACCACCGACCCCACAATGAGCCAGTAGGCTCGGGTTTAAAAGCCCAATAGAACCAACCAGCAATCTGGGTAACTATATCCACCTCTCAGATATAATTTTTTTTTTCTACCTTCAGTATGAATAAATAAGAAAACGTCCAATTTTACACCCAAACCGAGAAAAAAAGGGAGTGAAACTGAATAAAACGCCACTTTAAAAGTAACTCTGTGAGACGAGGCCAAGGTTTTAAAGCATATTCTCACTCTTACACAAAGTTCCTCTCTTTCCTCCTCACACACCACCAATCAACATGACCTTTTCAGAGCCACTTACCCGTTAAATGCAGCGGCTACAACCATGGATAGACCGCTTTTGTTATCTCCTGTTTAGCGCCGAGCAACGATGGCCAAGATGTCATTACATCAGCCAGCATACATTAAGACTCCGGGAGAGGAAACGTCCCAACAGAGGTTTCTTTTAGCGGTCGAGAGACAAAACCTACAGATAGAATGAGGCTGGAAGCAAACCCGGCCCGCTAAAAGCCAATTTAGCCATTTAGATAAGCCGGCGTGAATTCAGACATGAGCCAAGAAAGCAAGATGGGGGTGCGTTGGTTTACACATGAGTCGTCTTTCCAACAGCCGGTGGAACAAGTGAGGGACAAGATAGAGACTTCTTTTCCTCCTCATTCAGCCCAAGCGGGGGATTTATTGGGCTGGAAGCGCTGTTTGGCGTCTGAACACGCTGCTTCGTACCGCTATTGATGAGAAGAAGAAAAGATGCATGACACAAAAAAAGCTTTTATGGAGACGATTTAGCCTCGAGATATGAACTCGCACCACATCAAAGACCACAGGAGGATGGAGAGAGAGAGAGAGAGAGAGAGAGAGAGAGAGAGAGAGAGAGAGAGAGAGAGGGACGACTTTCATACGATGCAGGTGAAAGTGAAAAGAAAAAAAAAAAAAGGTAATTTCGAGAAGCTAAAAGGTCTGACACACAAAGGCAGGGCGTGGAAGAGATGAAACATGTCACCGTTGTTCACCATTAGGCGGAGAGATGAAACCTATAGGGGATCGCGGTGTGAGTCAGTGCCTTGTAAACTGAGCAGAACATGAGGGAGCGAACGCTTTTGTGTCGAGTCTCTGATCTGCTTCGGTAATCAAACTCTGCCACTTAAACTGCTCTTAGCCCTAAAAGCTTCTCATTCTTCAGCTGCCAGTTCGGACCCGGACTTGGACTCGGTGCCAGGACAGTGACGGCCCGAGTACACAAATTCCGAGAGGAGTCCGTCCCTGCCTTTTAAATTTGAGTATCGGGTTTAATTTGAGGTCACGATTTGAGTAATATTCTAATAGCGCTCCGTTATCGTTTCTATAGTAACAGCGGCTTCACAGGGTCTTATATGCAGGATGCGACACATGACACGATTCACCTTTCTGAAAGGAGAACCATGGATATAACATTCATGGAAGGAGTCTCCAGTGTCACTGCTCCATTATCTGTCAGCATTTTGGGAAAGCTGGAGCCAATCCCAGCTGACTGCGGGTGAGAGGCGGGGCTTCTGAACAGGGCACTAGTCGACCTATTAACCGGAACACCTGACTGTTATAATGAGAAGCGGAGCTTTCTTGATTGACAGACATGGTAATCGACACGTGAGTAGAACCAGATACATCACAGAAGTGCCTGAACCCGCAAAGGCACTACTCAGTGGCGAGTCCAAAATTCATTGAATAATTAATTCTTCACCATAATCCACGTACCTTTCGTCCCACCTCATTGTTATGGAGGTTCATGAGCGTCCGGGCGCTCTGTTTGATCTCCCGAGCGTCCATGAACACCTTGGAGAAGCCGAGGCCGTAGTGGATATCGGCCGAGCAGCCGCCCCACTTCCACCCATCCGCTCGGCCGTGGAAACCCTGCTTCTCCTTATCACAGCTGCACTCGCTCAGGTTTCCCTGCGTGCACGCTGCGGTGATGGCGTGGGCCACGCCCGCTGCAATGATGGCATATGTAAATGCTGCTTCTTTACTGCCTGAAATGCACACACACACACACACACACACACACACACACACACACACACACACACACACCTTTAACTCATATTGGCACAAATTTAATAAACTGAGCAATAAAGAAAAGAAAAGAAAGGGAAGAGAGAGACAGGCAAAGAGAGAGAGGGAGCGAAAGAGAGAGACAGAGGTAAAGAAAGGGAGTGTTAAATAGAGCAAGAAAGAAAGGGAGAAATAGAGGAGAAGGAGAAATTAGGAGACAGAGGAGACAGAGAGAAAGGAAGAACTGGAGAGGGACACAGAGAACATGAAAAAATAGACGTATGGATGGTTTGCTCAGAGTTATCTTCACATCAGATGTCAGTGCTGGGGGCGGAGCCTAAATATTCATTTACAAAACCAACAAGGACACACCTGGATCTCTGTCTACCTGCATGACCTGAGGGAACCAAACACACACTCATCTCATCTCACAGACATCTCAGGCATGCAGAACGCAAAAAACCCCGTCTGAGAGAGCAGAACCGTTCCTTCGCTTAATGTGCTTCTCAAACCTTCCGCTGAAAAACATCTCTCAACATAAACAAGTCTTAAGGGTTCTCTAGCTGTTCCTCTGCAGGAACGTTCTATGTAGAACCCTAAACATTTACAAACTGAACCATTTGAAGCATATTAAACATTAGCACTGTCTGCATGTACAATAGCGACAGTTCCTGACAGAAAAAGTCCAAGTAGAACTATTTCAAGGTTCTTAGAACCCTTCATTAGCTAGTGGACCATAATTGGCTTTCACACCTGAAAAGATTGACAGAGAACCTTCATGCAGAAAATTTTCTGTCATAGAGAACCATCTAAGTTGCTCAGAACTCTTAGAAGCTTCTACACCGTTGAAGGTTCTTTTTACAAAGTGCAGAGTTCCACCTACAACCAATCAAAGTGACTGAGAATCCGTCCACTACATCAACTGTTTGTTGTGGAACCCTACAGCAGAAATTTTAACGTTCAAAACCCATTATATATATATATAAAATTCATTTTCTGAACCTAAGTAGAGTCACAGGGAGGTTGGTGCCCATCTCACTTGACTCCAGTTGAGGACAGGGTACACCCTGGATAGTTCGTCACGCCATCGCAGGGCCAACACTCACACAACCATTCATACTTCCAATCACACCTTGGGATGATTTGGAACAGCCAAGTAACCTACTGTTCATGTTTTTGGACTGTGGTAGGAAACCAGAGAACCCGGAGGAAACCCAACGCAAGCACGGGGAGAACATGCGAACTCCACACAGAAACGCCCCGAGCTGGGAATCGAACCAGGAGCTTTGTGCTATGAGGCAGACGTACTGACCACTATACCACTGTCCTCATTCATTTTCGGAACCGCTTAATTCTAATTAGTGTTGCGGGGAAACTGGCACCCATATCAGCCAACTCTGTGCAAAGGCAGAGTACACCCTGGACAGCTCACCAGGACATCGCAGGGTGGAATCACAGTCACGGCTATGCGGCTCCTCTTGACGAAAGTCAGCAATGGTTCTTTAACATGAACCTCCACCATAGACAGTGAGGGACATGGTTGGCCTTTGATTTCCCAGTTGGCAGCACTGGGGGCTATGCCACTGTACTGCCTATATATATATATATATATATATACACATTTTCTGAACCTCTTAATCTTAATTAGGGTCATGAGGAGTCTGATGCCCATCTCAGCCAACTCTAAGCGAGGGTGGGTTACACCATGCATGGATAGCTCACCAGGCCATCGCAGGGCCAACACTCACACAACCATTCCTAGTCACACTCAGACCTAGGAGTGATTTGGAACAGACAACTAATCCACTGTGCATGTTTTCTGGACTGTGGGAAGAAACCGGAGTACCTGGAGGAAACCCGCTCAAATGTGGGAGAACGTGTGAACTCCAAACAGAAACACCCAGGCTGGGAATCAAACCCAGAACCTTTGTGCAGTGAGGAGGCTATGCCACTGTACTGCCTATATATATATATATATATATATATATATATATATATATATATATATATATATATATATATATATATATATATATACTGTATATATATATATATATATATATATATATATATACATACATATATATAATATATGTACAATATACAAAACAAGATATATATATATATATATATATATATATATATATATATATATATATATATATATATCTTGTTTTGTCTGATGAACCCTTAAAGAACCCTCATAAATAATGTAGAAGTGAGCAGGGTAATGTTAAACTCCTAACATCTACATGAACTTTTGGAAACGAGTTCTTTGGTGGTTTAAACTTACAAAAACATTCCAATAGTGTGTTACCTGGAGCTTGTTCTGATAGGGGAATCTCTCGGGCTCGATACAGAACCCTTTATAATAGTTTATTTATAACTTAAGAGGGGAAACTTGGGGTTTGAAGATTTTATTTAGGTTTTTATTTAAGTGCTCAATATTTAACTTTGAACCGTTTCTTCTAGGTAAACATCTTATTCCAGGATTCTGCTGAGAACCTTTCATGATTCTCACAAACTCACAAACCAAGGAACCCTTTTATTCTGTAATGAGGAATGCACATACAGTAGCCCCCTGTTTTTCGCGATGGTTCAGTTCCGGCCCTTCCCACGGATCATGAAAATCAACGAGTTATTTACGCAGTGTATGACAACCCTATGTATGATATTACAATATTAAATTAAATATATTACATATTAAAATATGTTTGTTAAACCCATTCTATAGCCAGTCGTACTCATTAATACAGTAATAATGCAATAAACTGTAGTAATGATTGAGTGAAAACATTTTAATTTTGGACTGTGATAACAATTTATGAATAAATAAAGCGCTTAGGCTCCTTACCACAAGCTAGAGAAGATGCAGGTCGTTTGAGTGACATCATAGCACTTAAATAATTTTTAAAAACACATGAAAAAAAAACCCCATAAATTCACAATTCAAGCAATCATGTTGATGACATGTGTGCGAAAGAGAAAAAAAAGAGGTGTACACATCATCTGCAACCAATCAGCAGGCGGGAGAAACAAAAGCTCTCAGCCATTGGCTAAATCTGAATCACAGGCCAGTAACGTCCGGGTTTGCCGCTAATTCATGAATATAATAATAATAATGCAGTAAAATCTAGTAATGATTAAATAAAAACTTGTAAATTTTGTACTGTGATAATATTTATGAATAATTAAAGCGCTGAGTCTCCTTACCAGAAGCTAGCGAAGATGCAGGGTGTTTGATTGACATCATAGGGCTTAAATCATCATTAAAAACACACAAGAAAATTGTACTTCGCCATTCAAGCAATCACGTTGATAACTTGTGCGTGAAGGAGAAAAAAAGAGGCGTAGACATCATCTGCATCCAATCAGCAAGAGGGAGAAACAACAGCTCTCAGACATTGGTTAAATTTGAATGACGTGCCAGTGACTTCTGGGTTTGTCGCCAATCCATGAGTATGCGGGGGCGTGAGCGTCGAACCGCGAATGATCACGGGCCTACTATGTATTGAAGGTTCCCTAAAACGTCTTTGGTTAATTGAATGTTAATAGCAGGCTAGAAGGCCTGTACGTTGCTCCAGGGTTCTATATCGAACCTTTACGGAATGCTTTAAAGTGTTGCGTTTAATACTTGCTGAAGTTATAAGAACGAGAATTGCACACCCATGGGAAAAGAAAAAGGTTCTTCAAAAGTTCCTTCATGGTTCTTCAATGTTTGGAGCTTTCTGAAATGGTTCTTTAATGCCCCCCCCCCCCTTTCTCTAAATTAGAGATTCTTCTTCTTTTCCTTTCGTCTGTTCCCTTCAGGGGTCGCCACAGCAAACCATCCAGCTCCATCTCGCCCGGTCCTCTGCATCTTCTTCTCTTACTCCAATGATCTTCATGTCTTCCTTCACCACATCCATAAATCTCTTTTTTAGTAGATTTGAGATTATAAAGCCTAATGATGTTTGGAGAAAATAAACGATTTGTGTACGTGTTTAATTACAGAGAACATTTCAGAGTTTGGGTTTGGAGGAAGAAAGATGAAGGTGTGTTTGAGTGAGAACATCGGGTTCGAATCTCACAGACGATTCAGGAGTTTGTTGATCTCTCAGGCGTTTGCTCATTAAAGAAGCTGGTTGTTTTTCACACGGTGCCATTTCGACTGTTTAGCCCGGGGTTCAGGATCGAGGTGTTACTTAACTCGGAGAACGCATTTCCTTTACAGTCTCGCTGTTACGCAACCCGTGTTGTGTTCGTGTGCAGAACCAATCGAGTCCCACAGGGTTAAATGAACACCTGACTGAATGAACTCTAACAGCGCAGAGAAAACACCCAGGGTGAAGAATTAATCCTGAATTAATGAAGGTGTCTTGTTTAATTTGAACAGCATGAACAGAGTGAACTTCTGCACAGCTGCATCATGCATCTACATGTTCTCAGATATCTTCACAAAAATAATTTTTAACAACAAAAAAAAAAAAAAAAAAAAAAAATTCCAACATACCCACTTTCAGCTCTTTTCCGAAGACAGTCCTCTCGCCGAGGGCAGAACAGTTCCACCGTCCGTTCCTGAACTGAAACTGACACTCATTGATTCCCATTTGTGCTCCTTCTCCGATAACAATGATGGCATCCGGTCGACTCTGGCAAATGATTCGCTGTCGTGGTGCGAGTCCAGGGATTTTGTTGCAGATGATGCTGGCTCCCAGAGCAATCACTGATGAGAACCCTCTACAGTGGATTAATGATAACAATAATAATAATAATAATAATAATAATAATAATAATAATAATAATAATAATCACCATCATCATCATCATCATCATCATCATAATACAAAATAAATAAATGCTAGGAATTTTCCATGTGAAAAATATACGGGACAAAACAAATTAACTCCATCCTGCACTTACAGTCTCAGAACCAAAGGTACCAAATTACTTTTCTTTATTTATGGCATGAATTGACCTTAATCGTCATTAATGCACCTTTAAAGTCACCAGAATTACACCATAAGCATCTTTACAGATTTCAAAATATCTCTTAAAGGTCCAACATGGCCTCGTAATGCAAAATTCTAGAAACAAGAGAATGTACTGTTTGGTACCGCGATTTCTACGACGGTGGTTTGTTGTTATATT
>CM045738.1:44564796-44594796 GCA_024760905.1 Plotosus lineatus
CATTTACATTTACAGTATTTGGCTGACACTCATATCCAAAGCAACTTACAAATATCATTTTTATACAACTTGAGTGGTTGAGTGTTAAGGGCCTTGCTCAAGGGCCCAACAGTAATGACAGAGGTGATTGAACTGCTGACCTCCAGATTAGTAACCCATCGCATTAACCACTGCCCTACACCTTCACACAGTGCCCCCCATCTCCCTCCTAATTTAGTAATCAGGTATTATTTTCCCTATCACACGATGACCACCAATCAAGGAGGGGAGAAAGCATGCACACACCACCTCCATCATGTGTATTGCTAACCACCTGCCTTTTTGTGAACTGCTGCGCATGCGTATTTTTCAGGTCGGTCTAACACACCCAGAGGGAAAAATGCTATGTGAGACACCCATAATTGGCTGGAGATCGATGTGAGTGACAGGGAATTGATCATACGCAATCCCTATCTCCTGTGGCAGCTCGGCCAATTGTCCCCCATGTACCCCTGCATGCCATGGGAGACATGGACGGCCGTGGCATTAATCTGGAATTAAATTGAACTAATAAATCGTAAAATATTTATGTTTGTTACCTTACAACCATTTAATTATGATTTTTTTTAAATGAAACATTTAGTAATGATTTAATTTTCAAAATTAAATATTATTAAACGTTAAAATCTGAATGATGACCTTTGCAATACAATATTAAAAGTTTGAAAACCAAAATGTACTATATGTCCCAGTAGGCTTGCCGTAGCTCTAAAAGTTCGATAGAGAGCCGATACGATCGCTATCTCAGTTCGTTGCTGTTTTATTCTCCTAAATTTAAACCGAATGGAATACAGCGAGCACAGTTTAACTCACGACTGTTTAATAAGCATCTTTTCTTTTCTCAGTGATGAAGATTTAACCAGAGTGTCCTGTGTTTGTAAGGTAAGAGTCCTGGACAGGAAGTGGAACTTTTCTCTGTTGTTATTCTTTTCTCACCCGGTGTGCTAGGATTGGCTGGTTTTTCATACTGTCTGCTGATTGGACACTATGAAGACCAGCATCCAATTGCAGTGCAGAAGGCGGGCTTTATGAAACACGGAAGCCTATACTGTATTCAACTTTTAAAAATAATAATTATCATAAAATATATTTACATATTTTTTATGTGATGTGTCACTTCAGGAATGGAACGATGCTGCAGAAACACAGTGGTTATGGAGGTAAAATAACATTCAGTTAAAGTTTATTCCGATGTGATTGATGTTGCATGAACCATTAATGTAAAAGTATAATAAATAAATGTTTAAATGTTATTTGATCAGAGAAATGTGTCTGCGTCGCTGGGGTTTCTGTAATGTGGGTGAACTGCTCTCAGACACAAACTCTTACACATGGAAGCGTTATTATCTTCATCGCTCCACGCTGGAGCTGAACATGAAGTCTGGGCGATCTGGAGGAGATTACAGGTGTAACAGCCTGAGAGGACACACAGGTACAAATCACACCACCGCGTCCATGATTCCGCCATCACTCAAGCCTGAGATCCCGAAATACAACAAACTACCAGCTATTAAAGTCCAGATGTTTCAAAGTCATTCAGAGGAATGGAGGAAATCATTGTTATTTCTGAATTATTTGTATTTTTTTTTTTTAAGGTCGGATTGTTGGGTTCTCCTACCTGATGGGAAACAGTGCTTTACATGACATGTGGAACTTCACACCGATTGTCTGCAGCGCCTCCACTGATGGAACCGTCAGAGCCTGGGATATTCACAAGGTGAAAGGGTTTTTAATGATTAAATAATTTTAAAAGATGTTATTTAACTGTCTAGAACATCAAAGTTAATGTGGACGTAAGAATGGGGGTGTCTTTGTGTCGTGGAATCTTTAAATGAACTTGGGAAACTTCACCAGGCATATATGGATTATTATAACTTGTTATAGTTTTAATGAAATGTCTCCCTCTAGTGGGTGTCTAATGAACATTTATTCACACATTGTTTGTGATAATTGACATGTTTTTCAACATGATCCCATGCACACATCACCTCCAAAATGTAATGGTTTGTGACTTGAAGCTCCTCCCTACTCTACAAAAATCAATCAAAATCTGTGCGTAACTTTTTTGTGTTCTATTGCACACATACAAATATACAAAAAAAAAAAACAACTGGTGAAAGTAAGGATCATGTATCAGTACACAAATGAATTGTAACATACAAAGATAGTTTTAATGGTTGAAAAATAAACAATACTGGAACATTTTATGCTGTGTAAAAAAAGGTCTTTATACAACATTCTGTATTTAAAGAAATGTTTAAAGAAAATAATGTTTGTGAAAATCCCTGGGATCTAAAAATGTCAGTCAAATCTTTTTTTTTAATTAAATATCTTTAAGTACCATTTCAACACTATTGCAAAAGGTAAGGGGAGTGGCATGTACTGAACATAATTTGCATATTTCTACATGACACATCCTGACTGAGAACAAAACTATTTGCATCTCGTGAAAAGTTGTTTTCACTCATCCCCCTATCCAGCAACTTCATGTTGTTTTAAAAAAGTTACGGATTTTAAAATGTTTCAAGAAATCAACTCCAGTGTGTGTTTACGTCATAGGGTGTTAGTCTGTGGTTGATCAATAGTCAGAACCCACTGACTTCAATCATCACTGACCCTGATCAGGATATAGTGGTCACGTCGGACAGTGAGGGGACAATTTACACACGACGAGGACGAACGGGAGAACTGCTACACTCGTACTCCTCCGGCTTGTCCCAATGCAAGCTCATGACGTTCAGCATGGAAGGAAACTCTTATGTTATGGTAACACTCCATACACACACACACACACACACACACACACACACACACACACACACACACGCGCACAGATACATGCACTTTAAATCACTCTCCTCCTCTGTACTTGAGGTGGGGACGGCTCTGGGATCGCTCCTCGCCCTGACATCACCTCACCTGTCTGAAATATCCAGCAATGTTGTGTGTGACTCATTCAGTTTAAATATCCTCCTCTCGTCTCCTGATAAGAAGTGGATTCTCGCCGCATCCAAGGACAGTGCAGATCTCAACCCCAAGGTGAGAAGTTATAACAAAAAAAAATACAAATAAGTGAAACTCTTCTGTTACTCCCACAAAGCACTGTGGATGCCTTCATGTGTGTGTGCGTGTGTGTGTGTGTGTGTGTGTGTGTGCGTGTGCATGCGTGTGTGCGTGCATGTGTGCGTGTGTTCATGTGTGCGTGTGCGTGTGTGTGTGCATGCGTGTATGTATGTGTGTGCGTGCGTGTATGTGTGTGTGTGTGTGTGCATGTATGTGCGTTCGTGTGTTGGGTGTGTGTGCGTGCGTGCGTGTGTGTGTATGTCTCCGTCCGTGTATGTGTGCGTGCGTGTATGTGTGTGTGTGTGCATGTGTGTATGTGTGTGCATGTGTGTATGCGTGTGTGCGCGTGTGTGTGTGTGTGTGTGTGTGTGTGTGTGTTTCTGAGGGCAGGTTTTTAGAAGTCAGAGCGTGTGTTGTCCGGAGGAAGGCGCTGACATGGTGTGTGTGAATTTACCTGTCAGTGGCTGCACAGCTGCTGCATTTTTTCCCTCTCAGCCTGCACGCGTCGCCGTAGTTCATACCGCATGGCTCAGCTCACACAAAACCCTCTCTGTGTTCGAGTTCAGCCTGAAGAAGTCCAGATACAAACAGGAGGCTCATGGTAGTGCAAACACCGATGCTGCAGACATGTGATTGCAAACATTTACACCCACTTATTTACTCATTCATTCATTTCCTAAACCGCTTAACCCTAATTAGGGTTGCAGGGAGGCTGGTGCCCATCTCAGCCGACTATGGGCGAGGGCAGAGTACACCCTGGATAGCTCGCCAGGCCATCGCAGGTCAAAAACGTGCTGACGGCTATTCAGCTCCTCTTGACGAAAGTCAGCAATGTTTTTTTTACATGAACCTCTCACCATAGACAATAAGAGACATGACTGGCCTTTGATAACCCAGTTAGTGCACTGGGGGGACAGTGACAACCTATTGAGAGTGGGGTTTGAACCACCAACCTTAGAATGAGTGATCCAGCACCTTTTACCATCAGGCCACTACTGCCTTGCAATTTTCATGATAACATGATTACAAAGAAATGTCTCCCCCAAGTGGGCGCTTGAGGAACAATCATTCACACATTATTTGCACTTATTGATATTAATTTTTTTTGTTTGTTTTTTTACATGACCTCACGCACAGATCACTTTCAAAATCTAATCTCTACATAACCTTTTGAGGTGTATTGCACACAAACAAACAAACAAACAAACGACTAAACTATCCAACACCAGTGCAAACAATGTCTTGGCAGAGGTGAACATCAGTCATAACATAATTATACTTTAATATCATAAACATGAGCCCTTATTTTTAGAATTGTTTGTAATTAAAATGATTTGCAAGATGATTAATAATTAATGATCATATTGATAAATTTTACCAAAATAATGTATTAGAATAGTAATAAATTCTGATATGAAAATTAAAAAATATTTTTTAGCCCAGCAAGTGGAATCTTTTCAGTTGGATTTAAATTCTCGGCAGTCGGACTCGGTTCTCCAGGTGAAAGGGAGCAGCATGGTTCTACTTACAGACAGTAACAAACTGAAGGTGTACAACCTTAAAGGCGAACTCATCGCCAGCTTTAAGGAACATCTCCAGCCCATCACGTCTGTGTGTGTGGTGAGAACGTCCTCTATTTCTTCACTCTCAATAAACCCTCACAGCACACACTCATGAAATCGGTTCACACACCTCGCTCTCGGCAGGATGATTTCCGTGTGGTCACGGCATCACGGGATTTATCTCTGAGAGTGCTGACGTGGAGGAAGGACGGAGATAAAGGATTAATGCTGGAGAGTCAGTATCACCTGCTGGGCGGTTCTCACAACATGTCCAGGTAGGGCCTGAATTGCATCACTGACGGACTTTCAACCTTCTGTCCTGAAATTCAACGTGATTCTGATATTATTCGATTTTACTTTTATTTCTCCTGTTTATTTTTTATTCGTATTTTTTTTTTTTTTTTACTTTTGTTTTTTTTTTTTTTATTTCACAAACTACTTTTCAATTAACTTAATTTAATCTATTTAATTTTTATTACTTTTATGTATATTTTTTTTAATTTATAATTTTGGCAGATTTTAAATTAGGGTCCAAGCAGTAGCTTAGTACCCCTATTGTGTTTACTAAAATTATTATTAAAATAATAATAATAATAATAATAATAATAATAATAATAATCCTTCCGTCATTCATTTTCTGAACTGCTTAATCCTAATTAGGTCGTGGGAAGGCTGGTGCCCATCTCAGACAACTCTGGGTGAGGGAACCAGGCCATCACAGGGCAGAAACATACAGATGGCTATGCAGCTACTCTTGTCGAAAGTCTATTACATGTATTATATTTATTATTATTATTATTATTATTATTATTATTACCGTATACAACGTTATAAGCGTTCTGCTCCAATACCCCCCCCCTCCCTCCATGGTTTTTATCTTACATCTAATAACCACCCATGTGTACTGGGAGCAAAAAGGTCGATCAAACTTAACAATTTTATTGGATCAGTCTCTGTAACGGTAAAATGAGGCGTTCACTGCCAGTAAAAATGAGTTTACACGGTATTTCAAGACCCCTGCCACTGGGGAATGTCTATAATGTTCATCAGTACAACACATTTGATGGTTCTGCCGTGCTTTAAAAAACAGGAAAATATTTAGCTGTGTTCTCTTGGTAAATGTCCAACAACCGATGAACCATTAGAAACTGCTACAGCAAAACTATGGGATGCTCTGAATGAATGGAGCGATGGTCCATATCTGGCTCAATCAGAAAGTGATGATGAGTATTTTTCACCCGATTCTCCTGCTCACTAACTTCATACATTTAAAGAACTTCCTGGCCATGTGCTTTTCGTGCCATGTGCTAAAGTTGACCTTTGTGTTGATTGGTTCAACGTGCCTTGTGCTAAAGTTTTCATTCATGTTGATTGGCTCGATTTGACATCTGGGCGGAAAATATTTAAAGGAACAGCACTGAGAGGGAAAACTAAAGGGTCTTTTTTTTAATTGTTGTTTTTTGTTTATTTTCAGCTTTCATGTAAGTAGTTTGGTTGATACCACAAAATGAATAACACAAATACCATTAAAACTCTTTTAATGTTCCGTTATTATTCATGTTTTCCACCTCTAATGTAATAAGCACTTACCGTTCCATTCCGCTGGGAGCATTTTAATAAGCGCCCACCCACACCAATTTTTTTTTAAGCGCCCCGGGGGTTTATCACGTCGTATACGGTATTATTATTATTATTATTATTATTATTATTATTATTATTATATATTAATCCTAATTATGGACCTGGGGAGGCTGATACCCATCTCAGCTCTTTCTGGGCGAAAATGAGTACACCCTGAACAGGTCGCTGGGCCATAACAGGGCCTACAAACACACATCCTCATACACACTCTCATACTTGGGGAGATTTGGAACTGCCAACCAGCTCACTGTTCATGTTTTTCAACTGTGGGAGGAAACCGGAGTACCTGTAGGAAAACCAAGCAATCACAGGGAGAAGCATACATGCTCCATACAGAAATGACTGAACCCGGGAATCCAACCCAGGCCTTCTTGTTGTGAGGTGGTCATGCTACCCACAGCACCACTGTGCTGCCATGTTATTATTACAACTATTATTGTTGTTATTGTTGTTCTTATTAAAGCGCCTTTTTTAAATCCCATAAAACCCTCTCTGTGATGTCACTCCTCTTCATTATTTATCATCCCTCATTTCTCTCCATTGCCAGTTCTTCATTAGTCTGTTTGCTTGGCACGAATTAGGATTACATGGCTTAGAGAATGAATGGATGGATTGATAAAAAGATTCTAGAGTTACAATGAGGGGGGCAGTGGTGACCCGGTGGTAAGGTGCTGGGTTGCTGATCCTAAGGTTGGGGGTACAAGCCCCACGGTCAACGGGTTATCACTGTTGTCCCCCCAGTGCAGGTAACAGGGTTATCAAAGGCCGGCCACATCTCTCACTGTCTGTGGCATGAGGTTCGTGTAAAAGAATGATTTCTGACTTTCGTCCAGAGGAGCTGCATAGCCGTCAGTGTGTTTCTGCCATGCGATGGCCCTACGGGCCGTCCAGGGTGTACTCTGCCCTCACTCGGCGTCAGCTGAGATGGGCACAAGCAAGTCTAATTAGGATTAAGTCATTCAGAAAATGAATGAGTTTTTTTCTTTATAAATATATTTGGTGCAGAGTGTTATACTGATTGAATATTTTGACAACAAAGAGACCATGAACTATAACATACCCACCATAATATTAATTTTGAATATAAATAATTAAAAATAACATGGTTTTATTCTTTAATGAACAAATTGTTGAGGTTGACAATGACAATGACAATGACAATACTTTATTGCCCGAGGAGGGAATTTGTCTTGCACGTACACAGGCTCCATAAACATACATACATAACATATTACAACATGAAGACATAATACATATATAACATTAAATATTAAATATTAAATATCTTAAGGTGCAATGTAAGAAACTAGCACTAAAATTTCAAAAATAAAATTTAAAAATACTTTAAAGAATACTGTATGTTAAACGGACATGTAACGACTTAAGACATAAAACTGAGTTTTAAATTAGATAACGCAACAGATAAAAACAGTGGTACAAAATGTAACAATATACAAGAGACTAAAGGTGGAGGCTACTTATTTAAAAGGAAAATGCTAGTTGGTATATAGGATGTACGGGCTCTCTTTGATTTAAGTTTGGGTAATTGATATCTGCGGCCGGAAGGAAGAAGGATATATTCAGAATGAAGAACATGAGTTTAAATCGTTAATAATTTTGGATGCTAAATTTAGTACGAGATTCATAAAAGTAATCAATAGGGTCTAAAGGAGTTCCAATGATTTTGCTGCTTACGTTTACAATTTTGCCAAGTTTGTTTTTGTTTTTGAGAGAGAGGGTGCCATACCAACATTGTACACTAAAAAGTAAAACAGATTGCACACATGATTTGTAAAATAACAACATAATGGTTTTATCAATATGAAAAGATCTGAGTTTGCGAAGGAAGAACAGTCTTTGTTGACACTTGTTGTACACGGCATCAGTGTTCTGTGTAAAAGTCAGCTTATTGTCAATGATAGTTCCCAGATATTTGTATTGGTCAACTTGTTCAACAGTCTCTGAGTTAATTACGACAGGTGCATGATCAGATTTTTTTGTTCTAAAGTCTATGATGAGTTCCTTCGTTTTCTTTACATTCAGCTGTAGGAAATTGTCCTCACACCATGAGTTGAAGTTATAAATGTCCTCTTGGTAGCTGGCTAAAGACTCGCAATCACTAAGGAGACTTACAAGGGCGGCGTCGTCTGCGAACTTGATGGTAGAGCAATTCGAGTGGGTACTGACACAATCGTTAGTGTAGAGGATGAACAACACAGGGGAGAGAACACATCCCTGTGGAGCCCCCGTGTTGATGGTAACTCTACTGGACATGCTGTCGTTAACCCTCACGTACTGGGTTCTGTCTCTCAGGAAGTTGAAGATCCATTTGATCACTGCATTGTTTACGGATAAGCGTTGAAGTTTCTCAATCATTAGGTGTGGCTGTATGGTGTTAAATGCGGATGAAAAGTCAATGAACAGAACCCGAGCAAATGACTTCGGAGTTTCAAGATGTTGGTATACCTGGTTTAGAAGTGTGATTGTGGCGTCTTCAACTCCCCGTTTTGTCCTGTAAGCGAATTGTAGAGGGTCCAGCTTGTCTTGGACGTCGCGTAGCAACGACTTCAGCACCAACCTCTCCAAGCACTTCATGACAACCGATGTAAGGGCCACAGGCCTGTAGTCGATTTAGAGTTGATGGTTTGGTTTTCTTAGGTACAGGAACTATTTCCGACAATTTCCAAAGTTTTGGTATTAAATTAGAATCCAGTGACATTTGGAATAATTTACAAAACACTTCACTGAGCTGGTCGCGACACTCCTTTAGGACCTTGCCGTCCAAGTTATCTGGTCCAGACGCTTTACGTATGTTCAGTTTGGAGAACTCATTGATGACGTCATCGTGTTTAAGCAGTATCGGGCTCGAGTTGTTGGCGTCTAAAACCGAATACAAGCGATCACATTGTTGACTAAAATCGAAACAATCAAATCTTGCATAAAAATCATTGAGTTCACTGGCGAATGCATTTTTATCGGGAACATTGATGGCTTGTCTCTCGCTTTTACTACCAATCATAGTTCTTACACCACTCCAAGCTTGGCGAAGGTTGTTTGTGTAAAACTGACGCTCGATCTTCTCCTTGTAGGCCTGCTTACATTGTCTTATTGTGCAATCAATTTCCTTCTGAACAAGCCTCAAATCATCTCTGTTTTGTTCCATGAAAGCTATTTTCTTCTTGTTAAGCAGCAACTTTAACTCTTTTGTGACCCAGGGCTTGTTATTCGGGTAGACTTTTACTGTTTTACTGGGAATAATATTGTCCACACAAAAGTTTATATTTTATTTTTAAGAGAAAATAGGTTTAAGAGAAATAACCCTTTTTGATGTGTGAAATGTTCTTGTGCAGATCAATAAAGTGATTGTGTTTATCGATATGTTTCTTTCCAGAGGATTCACTGCGGTGGCATGTGATTACGCGAGTATCGTTGGCTCGGTGGAAGGCATTAATGGGAAGGACGTCCTGAAGGCCTACGTGTTTAATTCTTGAACGTGTTTTTGGGATTGTATTGAATGGATATGAACGTTGATGTAATAAACCATGCATTGTGTCTCTGCTTCTGCTTCAGCTTGTCATGTTATCTGATCTCATTACACCTTATTTTATTTTATAAATCCTTCCATCTGTCCACAGTTGCATTCAACACACCAACTCAAAAACGCCATCACCAATCAAAACTCCGCCTCTACCTTTCATTACTCAGTGCTTGGACCCTGGAATCACTGCTGTCCTCTTCTTCTTCATCACCTCTGTTCCTCTTCATCATCACTTCTGTTCGATTTGTTACTTTATTTATCAGGCTATACAATGTAGAAGTTATATATTGAACAATATGTTTATATAATCAAATACTGTAAAAATGCAGCCATGAGGTGGGGGGGCACTAACCAGTGTCTCTCCCCCTCATGCCGGTCCCAAGCCCGGAGAAATGCAGAGGGTTGTGTCAGGAAGGGCATCCGACGTAAAACCAATGCCAATTATTGATTATGCAAATCAAAAGTATTACCTCCATACCGGATCGGTCGAGGCCCGGGTTAACAACGACCGCCATCAGTGCTGTCAATCAACAGGGTGCTGATGGAAATTGGACTACTGTTGGTCGAAGACGTCGAAGAAGGAGAGGTGGGAGGCGTGTCCGTAGGCAGAGAGAGAAGAGGAAAGGCATGAGTCTAGGACTGAGAGTGGGGACTTTGAATGTTGGAACTATGCACAGAAAAGGTAGAGAGCTGGTTGACATGATGCAGAGGAGGAAGGTGGACATACTGTGTGTTCAGGAGACCAGGTGGAAAGGTAGCAAAGCTAAAAGCTTAGGAGCAGGGTTTAAGCTATTTTATCACGGTGTGGATGGGAAGAGAAATGGAGTCAGAGTCATCTTGAAGGAGGAGTTTGTCAGGAATGTTCTAAAAGTGAAAAGAGTGTCAGACAGAGTGATGAATCTCAAGTTAGAAATTGAAGGTGTAATGCTCAATGTTGTTAGTGCTTATGCCCCACAGACAGGATGTGAGCTAGAAGAGAAGGAGAGATTCTGGAGTGACTTAGATGAAATGATGCAGAGTACCACCAGAGGTGAAAGAGTGGTCATTGGTGCAGACTTCAATGGACATGTTGGTGCAGGCAACAGAGGGGACGAGGAAGTGATGGGCAGGTTTGGTATCCAGGACAGGAACGCAGAAGGACAGATGTTGATAGATTTTGCAAAAAGGATGGAAATGGCTGTGGTGAATACTTTCTTTGAGAAGAAACAGGAGCATAGGGTGACTTATGAAAGCGGAGGTAGGCGCACACAGGTAGACTACATCTTGTGTAGGCGATGTAATTTGAAGGAAGTCAGTGACTGCAAAGTCATCGTGGGTGAGAGTGTTGCCAAACAGCATAGGATGGTGGTGTGCAGGATGACTCTGATGGTGAGAAAGGTGAAAAAGGCAAAGGCAGAGCAGAAGACAAAGTGGTGGAAGCTGAAAAAGGAAGAGTGTCGTGTTGTCTTCAAGGAGGAGTTGAAACAGGCTTTGGGTGGCCAGGAAGTGCTTCCAAATGACTGGACAACCACAGCAAATGTGATCAGGGACACAGGTAGGAGAGTACTTGGTGTGTCCTCTGGAAGGAAAGTAGATAAGGAGACTTGGTGGTGGAATGAGGAAGTGCAGGAGTGTGTACAAAGGAAAAGGTTAGCCAAGAAGAAGTGGGACATTGAGAGGACCGAAGAGAGTAAACAGGAGTACAGGGAGACACAGCGTAAGGCGAAAGTAGCAGTGGCTAAGGCCAAACAGAGGGCGTATGATGACTTGTATGATAGGTTGGATAGTAAAGAGGGAGAAAATGATCTATACAGGTTGGCACAGCAGAGAAATAGAGATGGGAAGGACGTGCAGCAAGTTAGATTGATAAAGGACAGAGAGGGAACTGTATTGACTAATGACAGAAGTGTGCTGGGAAGATGGAAGGAGTACTTTGAAGAGCTGATGAATGAGGAAAATGAGAGAGAAAAAAGAGTAGAAGAGGTAACCATTGAGGAGCAGGATGTAGCAAAGATCAGTAAGGGTGAAGTGAGAAGGGCATTGAAGAGGATGAAGAATGGAAAGGCAGTTGGTCCTGATGATATACCTGTGGAGGTATGGAAGTGTCTAGGAGAGGTAGCAGTAGATTTTCTGACAAGAACATTCAACAAGGTACTAGAGAGTGAGCAGATGCCGGAGGAGTGGAGGAGAAGTGTGCTGGTGCCCATTTTTAAGAACAAGGGAGACGTGCAGAGTTGCAGCAACTACAGAGGGATAAAGTTGATGAGCCATACGATGAAGTTATGGGAAAGAATAGTGGAAGCTAGACTAAAGGCAGAGGTGAGCATTTGTGAACAACAGTTTGGTTTCATGCCAAGAAAGAGCACCACAGATGCAGTGTTTGCCTTGAGGATGTTAATAGAGAAGTACAGAGAAGGTCAGAGGGAGCTACATTGTGCCTTTGTGGATCTGGAAAAGGCATATGACAGGGTGCCAAGAGAAGAACTGTGGTATTGCATGAGGAAGTCTGGAGTGGCAGAGAAGTATGTTAGAGTGGTGCAGGACATGTATGAGAGATGTAAGACAGTGGTGAGGTGTGCTGTCGGTGTGACCGACGAATTCAAGGTGGAGGTGGGACTGCATCAAGGGTCAGCTCTGAGCCCCTTCTTGTTTGCTATGGTGATGGACAGGCTGACAGACGAGGTGAGACAAGAATCTCCATGGACTATAATGTTTGCAGATGACATCGTGATCTGTAGTGAGAGCAGAGAACAAGTGCAGGAAAATCTAGAGAGGTGGAGGTATGCCGTGGAAAGGAGAGGAATGAAGGTTAGCCTCAGAAAATCAGAATACATGTGTGTGAATGAGAAGGACCCAGGAGGAACGGTGATGTTACAGGGAGCAGAGATAACGAAGGTGGAGGATTTTAAGTACTTAGGCTCAACAATCCAGAGCAATGGAGAGTGTGGAAAAGAGGTGAAGAAGCGTGTGCAGGCAGGCTGGAATGGATGGAGAAAAGTATCCGGTGTGATGTGTGATAGGAGAGTGTCAGCAAGAATGAAGGGAAAAGTGTACAAGACGGTGGTGAGGCCAGCGATGTTGTATGATTTAGAAACAGTGGCGCTGAGGAAAAGGCAGGAGGCAGAGCTGGAGGTAGCGGAGATGAAAATGTTGAGGTTCTCTCTGGGAGTAACGAGGATGGATAGGATCAGAAATGAGTATATCAGAGGGACAGCTCACGTAAGATGTTTTGGAGACAAAGTCAGAGAGGCTAGATTGAGATGGTTTGGACATGTACAGAGGAGGGATAGTGAGTATATTGGCAGTAGGATGCTGAGGTTGGAACTACCAGGCAGAAGGCCTCGAGGAAGACCGAAGAAGAGATTTATGGATGTGGTGAAGGAAGACATGAAGGTCGTTGGAGTCAGAAAAGAAGATGCGGAGGACAGGGTGAGGTGGAGGCGGATGATTTGCTGTGGCGACCCCTGAAGGGAGCAGCCGAAAGTAAAAGAAGAAGAATCAAATACTGTAAAAAAATGAAACCGATTTTTGTAATCAAAGAACTCTTGAAAATTTCACTCGTAATAAAATTAAATGGTAATAAAACTTAAATAAAACACTTAATAGAACAATGTTTTAATTTCAATGTTTGCTCTTTTGTGTAAATTTAAATATTTGGAATGTGTTTATTATAGTTGAATTTGTTCTAAGATATATATTTTAGTTTTATATATATGTATACAGTATTTGAAGGAGAAGATTTGGTTAAAGCAGATCAAAGCGATTTCAACGATGAACTGAGAAGGCGGGGCTTCCCTTGAGCAGCGATGACGAAAATGACGCAAGCGGAAGTTTTGGTTCAGGTTGAAACATGGCTGTTCCTGTTCGGAGATCCGGGCTGAATTCGAAGTTGTGTTTGTTGGTGCATGTAGTGATCTTTTCGTGGTATGCTTTCACCCTGAATGCAAACTGCGCCGTCGACATTTCAACACGACATCCGGGGGCGAAGAGTTTCGGAGGCAGGTGGAAATATTTAACCTTCATCAACCTGGTGAGAGGAACTGAGTCCTGATTGATTCGTGAATGAACCAATAGGGCACGACTTCCTGTCCTCTGGACTAACCGCAATGTGCACTTTAGCCTGACAGTAAACATAACACCTTTAACTTGAGTTTTCTCACACTGTGAATATTTAAATTCTTTAAAGATGTTCAGTTAGAGCTAAAATTTTAAATATAAAATAATAAATGAGTAATTTTAAAAAGATATCAGAATAATTTATTTATTCGTTAGGTAATTGTGTGAACCGTTGGTCCATACCAAGTGAAGATAAAGTTAAAAGTCCCAATATGAAGGAAAATCACACACACACACACACACATATATATATATATATATATATATATATATATATATATATATATATACTGTATATAACTGTGAATATGTGTGTGTATAAAAATATAGATAAATAAAAATAACATATGGCCCTGTGATGGTCGAGCGAGATGTACATGGTGTACCCTGTCCTTGCCCATAGTCGGCTGAGATGGGCACCAGCCTCCCCAGTGACCCTGATTAGGATAAAGGGTTCAGAAAATCAAATCAATGAATGAATATAAACATATGTAAATCTAAAATTAGAATAGTAGTTGTCAGCACGTCTGTGTTCAATTCCCAGCTCAGGTGTTTCTGTGTGGAGTTTGCATGTTCTCCCCGTGCTTGTGTGGGTTTCCTCCGGGTTCTCCGGTTTCCTCCCACAGTCAAAAACATGCACAGTAGATTAATTTGCTGTTCCATGTCACTTCTAGGTGTGAGTGTGACTGAATGCTTGTGTGAGTGTTGGCCCTGCGATGGTCTGGCGAGACGTCCAGGTTGTAGCCTGCCCTCGCCCCGAGTTGGCTGAGATGGGCACCGGCCTCTCTGCAACCCTAATTAGGATTAAGTGGTTCAGAAAATGAATAAATGAATACAGTAATGTCTATATAAATAGACACAGAATGAACATTGTCAAGTTCACTAAGCTGCAGTACACAGTGAAATGAGACGTTTCTCCAGAACCTGTTCTACATAAACATACAAAATAACAAAACTTTCTTTTCTTTATACTGAGATCAAGGCACAGTGGTGTAGTGGTTATTGCATCCGCCTCACACTTGGACCTGGGTTCAAATCCAGGGCGGGTATTTCTGTGTAGAGGTTTACTGTATGCAGTCCAAACATCCGGTTATTTTCCCCAAGGTGTGTGTGTGTGTGTGTGTGTGTGTGTGTGTGTGTGTGTGTGTGTGTGTGAGCGTGTGTGTGTGGGGGGGTACTGTTTATTTACCTGAATAGTAAATCCTACTGAGGTGAGTAAACAAAGCAAACCTATATGATCTGCCTGTCTGTCTGTCTGTCTGTCTGTCTCTCAAGTAGATGATCATATAAATTTGCTCTGTTTATTTAATTCAGTAGGAATAAAGAGAGGAAACCTATATGATCGTTTGTCTGTCTGTCTGTCTGTCTGTCTGTCAAGTTGTGTGACAGATTGATATTTTCTCCTTTTTCTTGCATAAGCGCTGTTTTTCTGAACCCACGGACTCCTCACTCGACCTGAATACAATCCTGCTTCAGTTTTTAATTGCAGCCGTAAAACTGTTGAAGCGATGATGTGACTGTTTTCAGTCCTGAGACCTTTTAAATCCAAGGCTTAAAACAACCATGGGGGTTTGTGGTGTTGATCGAGTTGTGTATTTCAGTGTTTGAAATAAAATCTCACGTTTGTCTGTAACGTTTGGAATTCTGAGTGTATTAAGAGACAAATTCCAATAAAATAACTACAGCAGGTCAAAGGGGGTGAAAACTTTTGAGCATGGTACATAGCGACTGGAATAATGAATGTTGTTTTACTCAGAAGACATTAAATTTACACAAATAGAATTTTAAAAAGAAATATTTATATATAAATATATCGAAACCGCTGTGTAATTGTAACGCTGTTGGTGTTGTAGGTGATGCAGACGGTGTTTTTTGGACTCTGTGTTGTATCGGATTTGATCCACATGGTGCTGCCGAAGGGTAATGGTGTGACATCATTGCTCATCACGGTGCAGAATTTCTTCTTCACCGTCCTCACGTTTCCCATCGGAACAGTGAGTGTGTGAGATTCAGAATTTCAGGGTAAACATATGAAAGCACTTTTGGGATTTGGGAGTTTTCTTATGAATGAATTTTACTCCTTCAGTTCGTCTTTGCCTCGTTCTGGTCCATCTACGCCTATGACCGTGAGTTGGTCTTCCCTCGGGCTTTGGATGACATCATTCCCACATGGCTGAATCACGCTTTGGTAAGTTTGGCCTTGAGGATTCAGCTTTGGGTCGATTACGGAACTGAACTGAGAGGACAATCAGACCTAAAGAATTGACTGAAAATAACAGTATACAGTGATACCTTGACTTACGAATGTCTTTTATAACAAATTTTACATGATACGAGCTTCGACCCCACCTAAAATCTGCCCCATCCAAACGAGCAAAATTTTGATTAATGAGGTCTGCTGGGAAAATGGCTTTTCTGGGCCGATTAGCCTCGTATTCTTCCGTGTGTATTCCTCCGCGCTCCGAGAACACCTTGTGCAGTGCGTCTCACTTATTTTCTGTGACGCCCCCTTTAGGAAGAAAAAAAAACATTTCACACACCCCAGTGCCGTGCTCACGACTATAAATGGTGTTTACTGCATTTCATATCGTTTGCTATGTGATTTTTTCCCTACAGCGTAGCGCGACAATGAGAGTGCCACTGCCAACTACTGTAGAGGATGCGCAATTACACTTAATTCTAGTACAGTATTGCAGAAAAGCATGTTTCCCAGGGTCATACATGCACCCCCCCGGCATCACACAGTGCACCCCAAAGGGGTCATGCCCCACTCTATTTGAGAAGCACTGGCCTTGTGGGAGCTCACCATGAGCACTTCCTCACTGGTATTTATAGCATGCGCACATGCACAAAATTCTCCTCCTCCTCCTCCTCCTCTGATACGAATCATGCCTTCACCACAGTCGATGATCAGAAGGGTTAGTTAATTTGTTGTTTATTTATGTTTTATTATTAATTATTAATATGTTAATGTCCATGTATCATTATTATTATGAATGTTTATTCATTTTACATGTTTATCTTTAATATATTAGGTCAAATATACGTGTTTGTGGCGGGTTATATGAGTTTGGGAGGAGGTTGGAACGGATTAATTGGTTTTCTGTCCTATAGGAATTTTTGTTTTTTTATAACGAACATTTTGGCTTACGAGCTCGCCCTTGGAACGAATTAAATTCGTAAATCAAGGTACACTGTACTGTAATATATAATCAAATATACACGACTTCTAATAAACCTGAATTTATTTTCATTTTATTTGTAATAATGTCTTCTTCTTTTCCTTTCAGCTTTTCCCTTTTTCATTATTTGTAATCTATATTTTATAAATGCGTTGTGAGGTATTTTTTAAAGTGCCTGCATGATGTTGAAAGTTGACTTGGTCTCGATTCTTCTCAACCGCAGCACACGATAATCCTGCCGCTGCTCCTGGTGCAGATATTCCTTCAGCATCACAAACACCCGAGTCGCACCAGCGGGATCGTGGGCCTGACGTTCTTCTCACTTCTCTACTTGGCGTGGTAATTATCTCCTGTGAGAAAATCGGAGTCTCTCAGTCCGATCCGATTGAATGGGGATGTTTTGTAGGCTGTTTGAGTGACATGTGTGCTGCATTCACATGCTCGTGATTTGCTCGTGATGGAGGTATTTGATCTCTCTGTCATTTTATATATATATATATATATATATATAATATAAATAAAAGGACAGGACAAAGACTTTCTATTGAAACTCCATTCATCACTACAGAGTCTTCTTTCTTCTTCTTTTCCTTTCGGCTGTGCCCTTCAGGGGTCGCCACAGCAAATGATCTGCCTCCATTTCTCCCTATCCTCTGCATCTTCTACTCTTACTCCAACGACCTTCATGTCCGCCTTCACCGCATCCATAAATCTTCTCTTTGGTCTTCCTCTGGGCCTTTTGCCTGGTAGCTCCAACCTCAGCATCCTACGACCAATATACTCACTATCCCTCCTCTGTACATGTCCAAACCATCTAGCCTCTCTGACTTTGTCTCCAAAACATCTAACATGTGCTGTCCCTCTGATGCACTCATTTCTGATCCAATCCATCCTCGTTACTCCCAAAGAGAACCTCAACATTTTCATCTCTGCTACCTCCAACTCTGACTCCTGTCTTTTCCCCAGGGCCACTGTCTCTAAACCATACAACATTGCTGGCCTCATCACCGTCTTGTACACTTTTCCCTTCATTCTTGCCGATACTCTCCTCTCCCACATCCCACCGGACACTTTTCTCCATCCATTCCAACCTGCCTGCACGCGCTTCTTCACCTCTTTTCCACACTCTCCATTGCTCTGGATTGTTGAGCCTAAGTACTTAAAATCCTCCACCTTCTTTATCTCTGCCCCCTGTAACCTCAAAGTTCCTCTTGGGTCCTTGTCGTTCACACACACATGTATTCCGTCTTACTAAGACTAACCTTCAATCCCCTCCTTTCCAGGGCATACCTCCACCTCTCTAGATTTTCCTCCACTTGGTCTCTGCTCTCACTACATATCACGATGTCATCTGCAAACATCATAGTCCATGGAGATTCTTGTCTAACCTCGTCTGTTAGCCTGTCCATCACCATAGCAAACAAGAAGGGGCTGAGAGCTGACCCTTGATGCAGTCCCACCTCCACCTTGAACTCTTCTGTCACACCGACAGCACACCTCACCACTGTCTTACATCTCTCATACATGTCCTGCACCACTCTAACATACTTCTCTGCCACTCCAGACTTCCTCATACAATACCACAGTTCTTCTCTCGGCACCCTGTCATATGCTTTCTCCAGATCCACAAAGGCACAATGCAGCTCCTTCTGACCTTCTCTGTACTTCTCTATTAACATCCTCAAAGCAAACACTGCATCTGTGGTGCTCTTTCTTGGCATGAAACCACACTACTACAGAGTATGTAGTGATAAATGGCGTTTCAATAGAAAGTCTTTGTCCTGTCCTTTTATTTTTATTGGTATTTGCTCTACCAAAAAGTATTGAGCACTCTCCTGCGGAAGGATCTACTCAGAAAATCATATATATATATATAGACAGTATATACTTGATTTTTTTATATATACACACATATACACAGTGGTACCTTGTCTAACGAAATTAATCTGTTCTAAGGATGAGCTCATAAGACAAAAAGTCCATTGGATGAAACAATTATTCCCATAAGAAATAACAGAAATCCAATTAATTCGTTCCAACCCACTTCCAAACTCATATAACCTGCCACAAACATGTATATTTCAGCTAATATATTAAAGATAAGTATGTAAAAACAATAACTATTTCATTATAATAATACATGTACATTAACATTAATAATAATTCATAATAAATAATAATAAAACAACAATAAGTCAACTAACCCTTCTGATCATCAACTACAGCGAAGATGTGACGTGGGCGCGAAGATGTCACGTGGGTAGGCATGAGGTGGTGCGTAACAGAGAAGGAGAATTTTGTGCATGTGCATGCTACACATGCCAGCGAGGAAATGCTCATGGTTAGCTCCCTCAAGGCCAGTGCTTCTCAAATAGTGGGGGGGTGCCCCACTTGGGGTGGCATGGTGCGATGCCAGGGAGGGTGCGTATGACCCTGGGAAACATGCTTTTTTGCCATACTGTACTAGAATTAAGTGTAATTGCGCATCCACTACAGTAGTTGGCAGTGGTGCTCTCATTGTCACACAGTGGTGTAGAGAGAAAGCACCGAGCAAACGATATGAAGTGCAATAAACACTATAGTCACACGTGGGGTGCTGGGGAGGGTGTGAAATGATTTTTTTCCCCTTCCTTTCGGCGGCATCACAGAAAATAATTGAGAAGCACTGCACAAGGTGTTCTCAGGGCGCGGAGGAATGCACACAGAAGAATATGAGGCTAATAGGCCCAGAAAAGCCATTTCCCCAGCAGAGCTCATAAATCAATACTTTGCTTTTTGGACGAGGCAAAGTTTTGGTGAGGTAGAAGCTCGTATAATGGAAAGTTCGTTATAAGGCACATTTGTAAGTTAAAGTATTCATCGAATTAAAAATTAAGGAAGAATAGGGGAAAATGTTAAGGAAAATGGCACAAAAACAAGGCCAATTATGCAAAAAAAAAAAAAAAAAACCCAAACAAACACAAAAAACAACCCAAAACCTTCCATCAAAACTACTTACATTGCTTACTTACACACACACACACACACACACACACACACACACACACACACACACACACACACACTCTCTCTCCCTCTCTCTATCTCTCTCTCTCTCTCTCTCTCTCTCTCTCTCTCTCTCTCTCTCTCACACACACACACTGGGGAGCTCAGAGAGCAGTTGGGGTTAGGTGCTTTGCTCAAGTGCACTTCAGGTATGAAGGTGGAGGAGGGGAAGGTTCTGCGCTCTCTCCAATTGCCACACATTTTTCCTAATAATAAAGAATAAAAAAGAAATCAGTCTCAAAACTGCTTCTCTAACCAATAGGTTACAGCTGCTGCTGTATTAAAAATTAAAAATAAAAACCCTTTCTCGAATTTGAATAATTATTTTACAGTATTTTACTATATTTTATACATAAATTCAGAAACAATAATTTAATGCTTAATGTATTTATAAAATCTGATTGTTCTTATGAGTGTAAATTCACATGTCTACGTGTGTTTATGTTTAATTTAGGGTGCTGTGGGTGCGTCATGTGTCAGGAATCTGGGTTTACCCTATCATGGCTCATCTTAGTCCTGCAGGCCTGGTGGTGTTCCTCAGTGTGGCGTCTCTCAGTATGGCTCCTCTGTACCTGCTGGGAGAGAAACTTACCTGTGTGATTTGGGGTCCTGCAGGTGAGATACTGCCATGATTTCACCTGATGATGTCATCCTATGGTTCAAAAACAAACTTTTAACAATTCTACTGGTGATAAGTTGTTCATCTGGTGCACTGTTATGACAAACATAATGTATTTTCTGCTTGAATGACAATTAGGGACTTAGCTCTCAGTGTCTCACTCTCTGAATGATCTCTCAGGAAATCAGAAAAACAAGAGGAAATGAAGAATAACAGGAACTTCACAGAGTGAATACGGCGCAGACGACAGAAAGATGGAGCAGATCCTCTTACCAGCACTGACCAATCCACCATGTACACACCGATTTACATCCAGTACTGTAATTACATTCATGCAAATAATTCACTTAATCCTAATCCCAATATTAATCCTAAACCCAAGCCTAAATGTAATCCCAGTTCTAGTCCCAATCCCACTTCGGGATCTAATCCCTATTCCGGTCCTAGACTGAAAAGACATGCAATATTTATCAGCTTCTTTACCCGACACTGAATTAGACATATTTTTACACTGCTTTAGTTTGCAAAGCATTCTGGGAGTTTTATTTTCCCATCTCATCTGAAAACCTATTTGGGCGTTAGGTGGCTCCTACACCTATATTCCCAAAAGAAATGGGACACTTTGATAAGGATAAGGATTGGGATTACGAATCAGATAATTATAATTATGTATTATATAATTCATCATCATTTTCTGTAACCGCTTCATCCTAATTAGGGTCGCGGGGAGGCTGGTGCCCATCCCAGCCAACTCAGGGCGAGGGCAGAGTACACCCTGGACAGCTCGCCAGGCCATCGCAGGGCGGAAACACGCTGACGGCTTTGCAGCCTACTCTTGTCGAAAGTCAGCAATGGTTCTTTTACATGCCTCACACCATAGACAGTGAGAGACATGGCCGGCCTTTGATAACCCAGTTAGCTGCACTGGGGGGGGGACAGTGACAACCCCGTGGAGAGTGGGACTCGAACCCCCAACCTTTGGATCAGCGATCCGGCGCCCTATACCACTAGACCACCACTACCCTGCCGATTTATATAATTATGCATATAATTATATTACATATTATGTAAATATGTAATTGTGATTATATACGTAACTGTGTTTGCTAATTGTCAAATTGACACCTTTCCAGTCATACCAGATAAATAAAAGTATTTGAGTAAAGTTATAGGGTTTGAGATAATAAAAGGTTTATTCCTCTGTCACTGTTCAAAGTTATAAGCTAAAAAAACCAAGAGTGTCTATAAGGTAATTTATTTTCTGAAGCTCAGTTCACCACATGACCTTATGGGTAACGATTCAACTTAAGGCAGTTTGAAAGAATTTTAGAAAACAGGAAGTCAGTGTAAGATTGGGTTTCTAATTGCCCCGCTGAGTTATTGATTAAACATACTGTGTTTTATTCATTGAAAAAAAGGGATTGGGTGCAAGTTATCCAATTTAGTGAAGCTCTCTCCACAGAGTACACCCTGGACAGCTCGCCAGGCCATCACAGATTGGAAACACACTGACAGCTATGCGGCTCCTCTTGTCGAAAGTCAGTAATGGTTCTTTTACATGAACCTCCCACCATAGACAGTGAGAGATACGGCTGGCCTTTGATAACCCACTTAGTGCACTGGAGGGGGACAGTGACAAACTGTTGATAGTGGGACTCGAACCCCCAACCTTGGGATCAGTGACCGAGCACCTTTACCACCAGGCCATCACTGCCACTGTTTTATTTATACCTCCTCCTGAGCCGGACCCAGGAAATATTCGCATGGGCACCACTTCCACACTCATGCTTATGTTTATTTTAAAGGGATATTTAGATCATGTAAACGCTGCTTTAATTAAAGGTCCTGTTGTTGCAGAAGAAAAAATCAGAAGTGCAGGATGTTGTGCTGATATCAGAAAAGGTTTTTTTATTTTTATTTTTTGTAAAACGTGTAATGAAGCAGGTCTGATTTTATTTAAACTGTAAGTTCTGAATGCTGTACTTCCTTGAAGTGCTCGAGGTCGGGGGCCAATTGTTTTATTTTTGAGATATTTCTAAGCTCTTAATCATTTTTTAATATATTTTCTGGATTGTTGTGATTTATGCGGTGGGAAACTGATTTTAATAAAAGATATATACATGTATATAGTGTTCTATTTGTGTGTGTCATCATTGCGGTGCCATACAGTCTCAGTGAAGTATAGTGTAGTGTAGTATAGTATAGTGAACAGAAGGAGAATATACCATAGATCATAGTGCACAGTAGTATAGTTAAGTGTAGTGTACATTAGTGGAGTATAGTGTACAATAGTATAGAGCATAGTGTACAGTTGGGTAATGTATATTGAAGTAAAGTATGATGCATATAGTAAAGTGTAATGAACAGAAGTAGAATATTCAGTAGATCATAGTGCATGGTAGTAAAATGTGGTATAGCTAAGTATAGTGTACTGTACATTGGTGGAGTATAGTGTACAATAGTATAGAGCATACTGTACTTTACACAACTGTACAGTATATTGTAAAGTAGGATGTGTATAGTGTAGTATAGTATAACGAACAGAAGTAGAATATACAGTTGATCATAGTGCACAGTAGTAAAGTGTAGTGTACATTAGTGGAGTATAGTGTACAGTTGTGTAAAGTATATTGAAGTAAAGTATGACGCGTATAGTATAGTATAATGAACAGAAGTAGAATATACAGTTGATCATAGTGCATGGTAGTAAAGTGTAGTATAGTTAAGTGTAGTGTAGTGTACATTAGTGGAGTATAGTGTACAGTTGTATAAAGTATATTGAAGTATGAGGCGTATAGTATAATGAACAGAAGTAGAATATACAGTAGATCATAGTGCATGGTAGTAAAGTGTGGTATAGTTAAGTATAGTGTAGTGTACATTGGTGGAGTATAGTGTAGAATAGTATAGAGCATACTGTACTTTACACAACTGTACAGTATATTGTAGTAAAGTAGGATGCATATAGTGTAGTATAGTATAGCGAACAGAAGCAGAATATAGAGTTGATCATAGTGCACAGTAGTAAAGTGTAGTATAGTTAAGTGTAGTGTAGTGTACATTAGTGGAGTATAGTGTACAGTTGTGTAAAGTATATTGAAGTAAAGTATGACACGTATAGTGTAGTATGACAATGACAATGACAATGACAATACTTTATTGCCCGAGGAGGGAATTTGTCTTGCACGTACACAGGCTCCATAAACATACATACATAACATATTACAACATGAAGACATAATACATATATAACATTAAATATTAAATATTAAATATCTTAAGGTGCAATGTAAGAAACTAGCACTAAAATTTCAAAAATAAAATTTAAAAATACTTTAAAGAATACTGTATGTTAAACGGACATGTAACGACTTAAGACATAAAACTGAGTTTTTAAATTAATTTAAGTATAGTGAACAGAAGTAGAATATACATTAGATCATAATGCACAGTAGTAAAGTGTAGTGTATAGTTAAGTGTAGTGTAGTGTAGTGTGCATTAATGGAGTATAGTGTACAGTTGTATAAAGTATAGTGTAGTAAAGTCTGATGCGTATAGTGTAGTGTACAGTGTAAATTATAACAGAGTAATGTGTATTATGGTACAGTGTACAGAATGATTAGCTATTTATATATATATATATATTTTTTAAACTCAAATATAATCTATAAATTATTTATCTTCCTCTGAGGGGGCTTGACTTGGACTCTACAGGAAATGAATCAACACATTCCACAAATATAATGAATGTATGTAATATTGGTAATACAGTATTTCATGTCAGAAAGTGTAACATGTTTAAATTAACATGAAGTCAGTGTGTGTATAAACGATTAGGATCAATCCTGCTTCTCTGTGATCAGTGATTTTCTCCTACTCTTTGAGGAATAAGTGGATTAATGGATTAAAGTGGGAGGAGTCAGAAATAGTGGCCTTGATTATCTCCCCACCTTTGTCCTGCGCTGTGCTGCTGATCTTTAATTTTATCGCCGTCTTATTTGGGTTATCTTCTTGTTGGACTTTGATTGATTTATTTTTTAATGATGTTTAAAGGTTTTACACTGGCAATTAAAAAACTGTGATTATAATCAGTTGAGCTGCAGAAGAAATAATGAACAATCTGAGACAAAAACAGTGTGTAGACCTGAAAAACCTGAAGCACCAGGCACACTGTTCAACTTTACAGGTAAAATATATTTCTTTATTTCATTATTTATTCAGATCCAGTAATTCACCAGGATGTGTTGTTACCACAAATCAAGCAGAGTATGAACCAGATACAAAGAATTAAAAATACAACGTGTATATCGATTCCATACTAAATTAAAATGCAGTGTTTATGAGAGCTATGAAAAAACCTGTTTATGTATATATATATATATATATATATATATATATATATATATATATATATATGTGTGTGTGTGTGTGTGTGTGTGTGTGTTTGTGTGTGTGTGTGTGTGTGTATATATATATATATATATATATATATATATATATATATATATATATATATATATATATATAAAATAATTTCTACTTTGATTTACAATTTGATATACAGATATTATAATGGCGGGTGGAGTCACTCTTCCTTTTCGAACATGGATTCTGGTGAGTGGTTAAAAAACACATTTCTCTGATTACAACCAGGATTTAAATCTCATTTGCATATTTATATGTTTGCTGAAGGACACACTGACTAGTCACATTGTCACATTGTGTTGTAGCTTCAGTTGGTCGGGTCAAGGCTCAGCAACATTAATTCTGTTTATGAAGCTGATAAACTGAATGTACTAAATGCGCAGGCTGTCACATCAACAGATTTTTTTTTTCTTCCCCGATAACCTGGCTATAAAGTCGAAGATTCCAGCTGAAGATCTCCGGGGTCTGTTGCCGTTACAGTTTCAGGTTGTTGTAGGTCTGGAGTGAAGAATAAACACTGATAATGTTTGTCGTGATGTTCCCTGTATCCTGATTCATAGTTAGAACTATGATGGCCACAGTGAAAAGTACGGTGGTTGGAGAGATGATGCACCATTTTATTCCCACCCATATGCACTGCTCCATCGGTTGTGGCGGCCGCACGTGCAAGTACGAAGACACATCACGATGGAATGAAGACCAGCAGGCCATCAAAGGCCTGTATTCCTCCTGGTACCTGAAATCAAACACTATGTACTTTATATTACTTTTTAAAAAATGATTTATTAAATATTTGTTAGTGCCCGAGCAGTGGTGGCCCGGTGGTAAGGTACTGGATTACCAATCCCAAGGTTGAAGGTTCAAGCCCCACTGTCAACAGTTGTCACTGCTGTCTCCCCAGTGCAGCTAACTGGGTTATCCAAGGCCGGCCATGTCTTTCATTGTCTATGGGGTGAGGCATGTAAAGGAACCATTGCTGAGTTTCAACAAGATTAGCTGCATAGCTGTCAGTGTGCTACTGCCCTGCGATGGCCTGGCGAGCAGTCCGGGGTGTACTCTGCCCTCGCCCAGAGTCAGCTGAGATGGGCACCAGCCTGCCCGCCACCCTAATTAGGCTTAAGCTTTTCAGAAAATGAATGAATGAATTTGGTATTGCCCTGTGATGGCCTAACGAGTTTTCTGGGATGTACTGTGTCTTCTCCCAGAGTCAACTAAGATAAGCACCAGCCTCCCTGCAACCCTGATATGGATTAACTGCCTTAGAAAATAAACAATGAACAAAATACTCATATATATATATATATATATATATATATATATATATATATATATATATATATATATATATATATATATATATATATATATATATATACATGGCACTCCACCGAATGTTGGTGCAAGTGACGTATGGTGCTTGTGCGACAAAGCGCGGTTTATCGGGACTTCCGATCTTTCAAGTGAGCAAGTGGAGATTGAGTACTAAACAAGTATTCAACGCACACTTGCTCACTTGAAAGATCGGAAGTCTGAATAAGCCGAGCTTTGTCTCACAAGTCCCATACGTCACTTGCGCATACATTCGGTGGCACGCCTCACACACATATATATAAAACTGTGTGTTCTATATATATATATATATATATATATATATATATAAAACACACAGTTATATATATGTGTGTGAGTATTTTGTATATATATATATATATATATATATATTAATAATAGTGATTAGGATAAAGACTTTCTATTGAAATTAGCAGATTTAGCTGAGGTGGTAGAAACTATCCTTCTTCAGGTGATTATAGAAGAATTCTTCTATAATCACCTGAAGAGAGAGGATGGTTTCACCACCCTCGAAACAGATCTGTAGTGATAAATGGAGTTTCAATAGAAAGTCTTTGTCCTGTCCTTTATTTTTGTTTATTTGCTCTACCAAAAAGTATTGAGCACTCTCCTACGGAAGGATCTACTCAGAAAATCCTCTATATATATATATATATATATATATATATATATATATATATATATATATATATATATATACAGTGCTGTCAAATGCCTGTTACTTTCCAGCTTTGGTGAGTAGAACATGGTAATAATCGAGTAGTGCCGTGATGAGCGAGGTATGGCACGGTGACCAAAAATTAGGGTGTGGTAAGGTGTCCATGCCATGATGTGTGAGTAAAATGCCGTGATAAGTAAGAAGAGCTTTGAGTGAGTAGGGTGAGGCAGCAATAGAGTGATGTGTAATGTGAGCAAAGGGGCGTGGCGGTGGAGCTTCACAATGGAAAACCTCTGTTGATTGTAAATATTTGCTTTAAACTACTTTGAATCACAATTTTAAGGTGTGTAGGTCAGAAATTTAAACCATTAAATTGTGTGTTTAGGATCACAGACAACTTACTCGCCATGGCACGACCTTCTACCGAAATAATAAAAAGGTACAACATCGTTGAGCAGTTCCACAGGTACTTAAAGCCCTCAGAGATCCAGATCTTTTCTTTTCTTAATCTCTCCAGATCAGGTTCAGTCTCATTAAATCTTTGTCTGTATTCGTCGAGGTGCGGTTTAAGGACAATCATTAACCTACAGCGACCCGGAGAACATGCCGAGTGTGGAAACCCGCTAGATCCGGAGAGCGGCTTCACCTACCAGCCCGACACCTTCATGGAAGCTGGCAGTGAGTAACGACCCAATAAACCTCTGATTAAAGTGATTTCACACTTGTCTCTGATAGCTGTCACAAATGAACGGAAAACTTTCAATCATTCATTTTCTGAACCGCTGGCACCCATCTCAGCCGACTCTGGGAGAGGGCAGAGTACACCCTGGACAGCTCACCAAGCCATCGCAGGGCAGAAACATGCTAACGTTAGTAGCTACTCTTGACAAAAGTCAGCAATGTTTCTTTTACATGAACCTCACACCATACAGTGAGAGACATGGCCGGCCTTGGATAACCCAATTAGTACACTGGGGGGGGGACAGTCGCAACCTGTCGAGAAAGGGGATGGAACCCACAACCTCGAGATCAGTGATCCAGCACCTTTACGACCAGGCTGCCACTGCCGTCAATGGAAAACAATGACATATTCAAGTGTTTCCAAAGTGGAGAACTCATGGACTAAAATATCTAAAAATTGAGTCTTGGAGATCTTGAATTTTTCCAGATAAGTCATAGACCTCGGGAATAATCCGTTATTATTCCCATTTCCTCAACAGCCAATCAGAAACCTTTTGCCTGTAAATGGCTGTGTGTGTATTGCCCTGCAATAATCTCACGAGCTGTTCATGTTCATGTTCCCCCACCTTCACCCGAGTCGGTTGAGAGAGGCACCAGCCTCTATGCGGCCCTAACAGGATTAGACGGTTTGGAAAATGCAGAAGTGAGTAAGAGCGAGTGTGTGTTTGAACCTTCACTACCCAGAAAGCATGGTCAGGTTTCCTCTTTTAGCTGTGGATGAGGGATTCTTTGTTTCTAATGATGATATGTACAGATGGGGGGAGGGGTTGAGGTTGTTTTAGGGGAGGAGTTGACGGTTGGGGATATGAATAATTCATTGTTTTTTTTAGCAGTCTGAACCCGGTCAATGAGGTTGTTTAAGATGTGCGGTGGTGTGCTGTTGGAATGATGTAGTTCTGGTGTTGCAGTTTATTTTTACAATTTTGGATGGAACGTCAATGGCACGGTTTCACCCACCGCGATCCTGGATGCGGTGAAAGTCATGAGCTTCTCCCTACAGGAGGGGAAAATTGCAATCCACTGTCACACAGGACTCGGGAGGACAGGTACCTTACCAGTCATGAACATCAACCTGAGGTTCTTTTCTTTTGTTTCGTTCTTTTTTTTCTTATTTTCTTTCCTTCTTTTTTTCTCGTATACCCACAGGGGTCTTACTCGCCTGCTTCTTGGTGTACACATCATGCATGACCGCCAATCAGGCCATCGTTCTGGTGCGATCCAAACGACCAACCTCCATCCAAACCAGACGACAGCTGGCGTGTGTCCGGAACTTTGCAAAGTTCTTGATTCCGCTGAGGATGGTATTCATCAACGCTGATCTCGGAGCCAATCCCATCACCCTTTCCCAGTTCCTGATTCGACAGAAACACATCTTGCATGGAGATGAAGCTAGGCAGCTGAGATATATACCGAAGCTCGTGCCACTCATCTGCAAGCTCTTGCTGGACATCGCGGAGAACCGCCAGGTCATCGAGGAGGATGTTCTAGAAGTTCCAGATGTCCAATCTGATGACGAGAGCTTGGTTTGCTTTAATGTCCGATCTGAAGCTCAGATCAGCAGCCACATCATGGTGGGAGGGGTTAATTTCAGTCTGCCTCGACTCCCAGGTCCATTTGCGATTCCTAAACACAACAGCGAGCTTCCTCTTCACTACGCTCACAAGAACCTCAGCTTTAGCGACCCGGATCTGCGCAGGTACTTTGATACAGGAAACCTTTCAGAAAATCAATTTCCCATCATAGCCAATTCCAGAAAGAAGGCTGTGTCTCAAATCAACATGTCCCAAAACTGCCGTTATGGTCCTTTGAAAGATTTGTCAGCCCAGGGTTCCTGCAGCAGCCTATGGGAACTAAAGACAGAGGGAAGTTCTGACCTGAACACGCGCCGACCGTCGGTTCTACAGCGCAGCCAATCGCTCGGTGTCTCCAGACAAACAGAGGAGAAGAAGAACTTCTCGAAGGTGCTGCTGTGCAAGAATGTTCATGAAGGGAATAAAAGCAACAATAAAGCAGCTGATGAGGTCGAGGAAGAAGAGAAGGAA
>CM045738.1:44599796-44612296 GCA_024760905.1 Plotosus lineatus
TAAGTCAACTAACCCGTCCGTTCATTGACTGTGACGAAGATGTCATGTGGGCAGGCAGGAAGTTGCGTATAACAGAGGAGAAGGTAAAGGTACTGTACTAGAATTAAGTGTCATTGCACATCCTCTCCAGTAGATGCCAGTGGCACTCTCACTGTGTTCCATATGGTGCAGGGAAAAAGCACCGAGCAAACAACATGAAGTGCAGCAAACACTATTTATAGTCGCGCACAGGGCGCTAGAGGGGTGTGAAATGTTTTTTTTTTTCTTCCTAGTGGGAGTGTCACAGAAAATAATTGAGAAGCACTGCACAAGGTGTTCTCAGAGCGCGGAGGAATACATGCGGAAGAATACGAAGCTAATCGGCCCGGAAAAGCCATTTCATCAGCAGAGCTCATAAATCATAATTTTTCGAGTTGGATTGGGCGGATTTTTGGTGGGACCGAAGCTCGTATCATGGAAAATTTATCAGAAAAGACACTCGTAAGTGAAGGTACCACTGTATTGCCATTTATGGAATTTGACAATTATCACTTGAACTCTCAGTGTTCTGCTCAGTAACCCAGAGTCTGAACCACTGAGGCACCACGGCAAGGTCGGTGCAAAGATTAGCATTTGTATCTGACAGCAAAAAGGTCCTGGGTCCTTTGATCCTACTTGGCTGAACTCTGAACCGCAGCAAGGCTGGAGCGAATCTCAGCCGAATGAGTGAACGTGTGTATCTTTGAACTGTAGGAGGAAACCAGAGTGCAATGAGAAAACCCAGAAACAATGTGGACAACATGCAAACACCACACAAAACCACCTTCACCGATCTCAGGACATGAACAAAGGACCTTCTTGTTGTGAAGCAAACGTGAGGCACTACGTCACCGTGCCGCCTCAAATTAGGATCACTGCCTGTTCCAAATTGGCCCCTATGTGTAAGGTGTGATTGTGAATGGTGTACCCTATCTTTGCCCAGATTCGGCTGAGATAGCCTCCAGCCTCTCCATGTTGCAGGGTTTGTAAAAAGAATATTAATTTACACCAATAACTGAATTTTGTGGAAGCATTCCACTAGGGGGCGCTTTAATGAACACAAACTTATGTTTTATGCTGGGGCAGTGGTGGTCTAGTGGTTAGGGTGCAGGCTCGCTGATCCTAAGGTTGGGGGTTCGAGTCCCCACAGGGTTGTCACTGTCCCCCCCAGTGCAGCTAACTGGGTTATCAAAGGCAGGCCATGTCTCTCACTGTCTATGGTGAGAGGTTCGTGTAAAACAATCATTGCTGACTTTTGTAAAGAGTAGCTGCAAAGCCGTCAACGTGTTTCTACGAGCTGGAGAGGGATGGGCGCCGCCAGACCACAATCAGCCCAAGTCTCGCCAAGAAGGCGCCCCAACGACATCCCCGGATGTTAAGGGATAAGTGAAGAATGTTTTATGCTCAGTCCATGAAAATGTTACCTGAAGAGCGGCATGGTGGCATAACGGTTAGCATGGCCGCCTCACAGCAAGAAGGTCCTGGGTTCGATTCCCAACCTGGGCATTTCTGTGTTGATGTTGCATGTTCTCCCCGTCCTTGCATGGGTTTCCTCCGGGTACTCCAGTTTCCTCCACAGTCCAAAAAACACGCACAGTAGGTTAATTGGCTGTTCCAAACCAGCTAAAGGTGTGAATGGTTGTATGAGTTTTGGCCCTGCGATGATCTGACGAGCTATCCAGGGTGTACCCCGCCCACGCCAGGAGTCGGCTGAGATGGGTGCCAGCCTCCCGGCGACCCTAATTAGGATAAAGTAGTTCAGAAAACGAATCCTGAAACTGAATGAAGTGAAAAATCCGAGCTGAAGGTGATTAATTTAACACACTTCACATCTGTAAGAAGTTCTCAGCTGTACGTGTGTTTGATCTTCACAGCTGGAGAAGCCGGGCGAAGGTCAGGACGTCTATGAGATCATGAGGAGCGTCCTGAAGCGTGCTTTACGGCAGCTGAGAAGGAAAGCCATGGATGAGCAGGACACACAGCAGTAGCAGAAGATTAAATATAATATTTATAATTATATATAATTTAGAGGAATTATTATTAAAATATAAGGTTTGGTTTCAAATAAACATTCATGACTTTTATAAATTATGTCTACGATTTGCAATGTTGGCTCCTCCCTGTCTTCACACCTGATTAAAAATCATTCAATTTCTCTCTCGCTCTCTCTCTCTCTCTCTCTCTCTCTCTCACTCACACACACTCACACTCACACACACACACACACACACACACACACACACACACACACACACACACACACACAGACAGATATAACTGTCTCAGAGCTGTAAGAGCTGCAGTTGTATTCATGAACATCATCACGACTCTTATTTATCTCTTCACGCTGAACATCTTTCTCTTCTCCTCCCCTCTAGTCACGCCTCTCACATCACCAGGTTCCCTTCGGACTCGACATTTCTTCCTCAGGTCGTCTCGAGACGTTTTTCCTCATCAGAGTTTTCTCTCGGTTGAAATTGTCTGTAGCTGTATGGAGCACAAGGCATTGGTGGCCTGGAGGTAAAGGTGCTGGATCACTGGTTCCAAGATCAGGAGTTGAAACCCCACTCTCAACAGGTTGTCCCTGCTGTCCCCCCAGTGCCGCTAACTGGGTTATCAAAGGCCGGCCATGTCTCTCACTGTCTATGGTGTGGGGTTCATGTAAAAGAACCATTGCTGACCTTCGACAAGACGAGCTGCTTCACCAGCAGCTTGTTTCTGCCATGTGATGGCTTGGAGAGCCCTCCAGGGTGTACTCTGCCCTCGCCCAGAGATGGCTGAGATGGGTGTCAGCCTTCCCTGACCCTAATTAGCATAAAGCAGTTCTGAACATGAATGAATGAATGAATGATTATATGAAGCATCTTTTGTATTATATTTATTAGATGAAAGAATCTGGGTGGCACAGTGACAGTAATTAGCATCTCCACCTCACTGCAAGAAGGTCCTGGGTTCAAGTCCTGGGCTCAGCAAAGGTGTTTCTGGGTGGAGTTTGCACATTCTTCCCCACATGTGTGAGCATGAATTCATTCATTCATTTTCTGTAATCGTTTAATCCTAATTATGGCAGCGTGGAGGCAGGCGCCCATCCCAGCCGACTCCGGGCGAGGGCAGAGTACACCCTAGACAGCTCACCAGGCCATTGCAGGGCAGAAACCCGCTGATGGCTCTGCAGTTCCTCTTGACGAAAGTCAGCAATGGTTCTTTTACACGACGCTCCATCATGGACAGTGAGAGACATGGCCGGCCTTTGATAACCCAGTTAGGAGCACTTGAGGGACAGCGACAACCCATGGAGAGTGGGGCTTGAACCCCCAACCCTCAGGATCAGTGATCCAGCACCTTTACCACCGGGCCACCGCTGTGCCGTGAACATGAATGATAATAATAATTTAATATCGTGTATTTATTGAAGGGAACATCATAACCGTCGCTGTTCCAGAAACACACTGCTGCAACCCTGCGTAATATTTACATCAGGAACGTCACGGAACGTTCACAACGCCGAGAGATATTCCACTTCTTCATTATCGAACACTGTTCTCGTCTCACACTGCGTGTCTCTCCTGCACCATCACACACTTATCTTCAAAAGAAACGACTTCCTAGAGACTATGCAATCCATGGTTGGGTGGAGTTTATTACCGTCTGATAAGTGCCGTTTTACATCTACTTTCACTTTAGACGTCCAGCTTATAAAGAAGATTTAGGAATTCAGAGCTTGATTTTCATCATCATCATCACCATCATCATCATCATCAAATCATCATCATCGTCTTTAAGTTGAGCAGAAGTACGTAAACCTGAATATTCTCTCTCTCTCTCTCTCTCTCTCTCTCTCTCTCTCTCTGTCCTTACTGATTGCATGCCTCCAGCCTCTCTGTATATCTGATGATAATTGAAGACTGTGATTCTGTGCCGTAGAGCCCAGACTGTCATAAATTTAAGATAAAAAAAAGAACTTGATTGTCATAATTATTTAATTCTCCATTTACATCACATCCTGTTTTGAATGGACAAATAGTTTTACTTTCACTTCTTTGTTTATGATTATCACATTTATTCTAGTAAGTGCTGTCAATCAACTGCTCAGCGGAAATTCCCCAAAAACTCCAGATACACTTTTCCAATAATGATAACAACAACAACAACAACAACAATAACAAAAATAATAATAATAATAATAATAATAATAACAATAGCTTCTTCTTTTACTTTCGGCTGCTCCCTTCAGGGGTCGCCACAGCAAATCATCCGCCTCCACCTCACCCTGTCCTCCGCATCTTCTTTTCTGACTCCAACGACCTTCATGTCTTCCTTCACCACATCCATAAATCTCTTCTTCGGTCTTCCTCGAGGCCTTCTGCCTGGTAGTTCCAACCTCAGCATCCTACTGCCAATATACTCACTATCCCTCCTCTGTACATGTCCAAACCATCTCAATCTAGCCTCTCTGACTTTGTCTCCAAAACATCTTACGTGGGCTGTACCTCTGATATACTCATTTCTGATCCTATCCATCCTCGTTACTCCCAGGGAGAACCTCAACATTTTCATCTCCGCTACCTCCAGCTCTGCCTCCTGCCTTCTCCTCAGCGCCACTGTTTCTAAGCCATACAACATCGCTGGCCTCACCACCATCTTGTACACTTTTCCCTTCATTCTTGCTGACACTCTCCTATCGCACATCACACCGGATACTTTTCTCCAACCATTCCAGCCTGCCTGCACACGTTTCTTCACCTCTTTTCCACACTCTCCATTGCTCTGGATTGTTGAGCCTAAGTACTTAAAATCCTCCACCTTCGTTATCTCTGCTCCCTGTAACATCACCGTTCCTCCTGGGTCCTTCTCATTCACACACATGTATTCTGATTTTCTGAGGCTAACCTTCATTCCTCTCCTTTCCAGGGTATACCTCCACCTCTCTAGATTTTCCTGCACTTGTTCTCTGCTCTCACTACAGATCACGATGTCATCTGCAAACATCATAGTCCATGGAGATTCTTGTCTCACCTCGTCTGTCAGCCTGTCCATCAACATAGCAAACAAGAAGGGGCTCAGAGCTGACCCTTGATGCAGTCCCACTCCACCTTGAATTCGTCGGTCACACTGACAGCACACCTCACCACTGTCTTACATCTCTCATACATGTCCTGCACCACTCTAACATACTTCTCTGCCACTCCAGACTTCCTCATGCAATACCACAGTTCTTCTCTTGGCACCCTGTCATATGCTTTTTCCAGATCCACAAAGGCACAATGTAGCTCCCTCTGACCTTCTCTGTACTTCTCTATTAACATCCTCAAGGCAAACATTGCATCTGTGGTGCTCTTTCTTGGCATGAAACCAAACTGTTGTTCACAAATGCTGACCTCTGCCCTTAGTCTAGCTTCCACTATTCTTTCCCATAACTTCATCGTATGGCTCATCAACTTTATCCCTCTGTAGTTGCTGCAACTCTGTACGTCTCCCTTGTTCTTAAAAATGGGCACCAGCACACTTCTCCTCCACTCCTCCGGCATCTGCTCACTCGTATATGGATATTGTGAGGAGTCCCCGTAGAGATTCTTTTTATTTTTCTTGTTTATTTATTCAAAAATATCCTCAACAAATTTCAAGAAGTCTTATCATGTTCTGACTGAATATTTATTTATAACTTTATTCCCCTGTGTAATTTATATCTTGTATCTGATTGCAGTTCAATGGCAGATGTACGAGGCAAACCCACTGAAGAGGATAAAGAAGAATGTGTTCCCAACACCATCTCGCTGCCTGAAGTCACGTGTCTCTGCTGCTATGATGTGTTGCTGGAACCCACCACATTGAACTGTGGACACAGTTTCTGTCGTCACTGTCTCGCCTTGTGGGTGCAGTCCTCCAAGACCACCATGTGTCCGACCTGTCGTAGCATCTTTCTCAGTTTCCCCAAAGTCAACATTTCATTCAGGTAAGATCTCCTTGTTCACACCACATTGAGTTCTCTCTGTGATTAATAGAACAATCTCAGAATTTTAAGAAAAGCTGTCTCAGTGTCACGCAAAAGTGGAGACGGTGGAGTTAGGGTGCTGCGTTCATGATTGGGAGGTTGTGTGTTCAAATCTCAGTTAGACCCCCAGTGTGCTAAGACCCCTGGGCAAGGTCTCAACCACAAGTGTGCCTCTGTTCACCCAGCAGTATAAATGGCTACCAGTAAAAATATACTGGGAAGGTAACCTGCGATGGACTAGCGTCCCATCCAGGAGGAGGTGAACTCCTGGTCGCTTCATGCTACGCAAACCGGGGATAAGCACCGGCCCAATGAGCCGTTATGGCTCGGGTGTAAGAAGCCCAACGGACTTTACCTTTACAACGGTCATGGAAAGGCTGGAGCTTATCTCAGCCAACATTGGGCGAAGGTAGGATACACAGCTATGGCACTACAGACCATTACAAGCCCAACATGCCACTCAGACCTACAGGTAATTTAGAATAGCCAGTAATAATGTGCATGTCTTTAGACTGTTGGAGGAAACCAGAATCTCCAGAGGAAACCCCTACAATCCCAGGAAACTTCACACAGAAACACCCTCAACAAGCCTGCTATTCAAAAATAGGATCTTCTTCTTGTGAGGTGGACATCGACACAATTAATCAATATTTATTCACACTGATGTTCATGTGTGTTTTCCGTGCAGGGATTTGGTGAAGAAACATTTCCCAGCCGACGTAGAGAGAAGACGACAAAGTGTCATGGCCGACCCGCATGTAGTTCAGTCTCTGCGGGTGTTAGAACAACCTAGGCGAGTGACTCTGCGGGTGTTAGAACAACGTGCTCGAATTGCCCCCCTGCCTGTGCGGTGGTACCCCTGGCCTGGTCCTGAAGGATTCTTATCTGGAATGCTTTTCATTCTCGCCATCAATACTGTGAGTTCCACTTCATTAATGAAGCTTTGTTTGAATAAATATACCATAAGTGCTGAAATGTTTGTAGATCATCTACATTGATCTGGTAATTTAGAAAATATATATTGTAATAAAAATATATTCTCCATGTGCTTGTGTGGATTTCCTCCACGTACGCCGGTTTGCTCCCACAGTTAAAAGACATTCGGTTAACTGGTTGTTACAAATTGCGCCGAGGTGTGAGTGTGAGTGTAAATAGTTGCGTGTGTTTTCACTGCCACAATCTTCAGGGTGTACCCCACCTTGACCTCGAGTCAGCTGAGATAGGCTCAGAAATTCTTTACCAGGAAGTCTCTGTGATTCAACTCAATGTGAAAATGTCACTCAGAGTAGAAGTATTTTAATGACCAAGAAAGATATGGTCCTTGAATCGCCACCTTATCGTGGTGGAGGGGTTTGCGTGACCTAATGATCCTAGGAGCTAGGTTGTCGGGGGCAAATGCCCCTGGTAGGGTCACCCAAGGCAAACAGGTCCGGGGTGAAGGTCCAGACAAAGTGCGATTCAAAACAAACCCCTAAAGACACGAGACAACAAAGGAAGCAGTCTCCCTTGCCCGGACGCGGGTCACCGGGGTTCCCTCCTGGAGCCAAGCCCAGGGGAGGGGCTCGAAGGCGAGCGCCTGGTGGTCGGGCTTATGCCCATGGAGCCTGGCCGGGCCCAGCCCGAAAAGGAGACATGGGTCCACCCTCCCATGGACCCACCACCCGTGGGAGGAGTTTTAGGGGTCGGGTGCAGGGTGAGTTGGGTGGCAGCCAAAGGCATGGGTTCTGTCGGACTGATCCTCGGCTGCTTACTCTGACCTTCGGGACATGGAATGTCACCTCTCTGGCGGGAAAGGAGCCTGATTTGGTGCGTGAGGTGGAGAGATACCGACTAGATATAGTCGGGCTCACCTCAACGCATAGCTTGGGCTCTGGAACCATCCATCTCGAAAGAAGCTGGACCTTCTTCTATTCTGGAGTTGCTCATGGGGAGAGGCGGCGAGCCGGTGTGGGTATTCTTGTTGCCCCCCGTCTCGGTGCCCAAATGTTGGGGTTCTCCCGGTTGTGAAAAGGGTAGCTTCCCTCCGTCTTCGGGTGGGGCGGGTCCTGACTGTTATTTGTGCTTATGCACCAAATGACAGTTCAGAGTACCCATCCTTTTGGAGTCTTTGGGGGTGTTGGAGAACGCTCCTCGGGAGACTCGCTCGTTGTCTTGGGAGACTTCAACGCCCATGTGGGCAACGATAGTGTGACCTGGAAGGGTGTGATCGGTAGGCACGGCCTCTCCAGTCTGAATCCGAATGGTGTGTCGTTGTTGGACTTCTGTGCTCGTCATAGTTTGTCTATCACGAACACCATGTTCGAACATAAGGGTGTCCATAAGTGCACTTGGCACCAGGACACCTAGGTCGCAGTTCGATGATTGACTTTGTAGTCGTGTCATCGGACTTGGCGACCATATGTTCTGGACACTCGGGTGAAGAGAGGAGCTGAGCTGTCTACCGATCACTACCTGGTGGTGAGTTGGCTTCGGTGGTGTGGGAGGTTGCCTTCCAGACCTGGCAGGCCCAAGCGTGTAATCAGGGTCTGCTGGGAACGCTTGGCGGAGCCCCTGTCCGAGAGGCCTTTAACTCCCACCTCCGGCAGAGCTACAACCACGTTCGGAGGAGGCGGGGACATGGAATCCGAATGGGCCATGTTTTGTGCCTCCATTGCTGAGGCGGGAGCCCACAGCTGTGGCCGTAAGGGCGTCGGTGCTTGGCGGGGCGGTAATCCCGAACCCGGTGGTGGACACTCCTGCGAAGGGGGCCGTCCAGCTGAAGAAGGAGGCCTATCGGGTTTTATTAGCCTGTGGGACTCCTGAGGCAGCAAACGGGTACCGGCAGGCCAAACGTGCTGCAGCCGAGGCTGTCGCAGATGCAAAATCTCGGGTGTGGGAGGAGTTCGGTGAGGGCCTGGAGAGTGATTATCGGTTGGCCTCAAAAAGGTTCTGGGCCACCATCCGACGCCTCAGGAGGGGGAAGCAGTTCTTCACAAACACTGTTTACGGTGGAGGTGGGGAGCTGCTTACCTTGACTGGGGATGTTGTTGAGAGGTGGAGGGAATACTTTGAGGACCTTCTCAATCCCACCAACACGCCCTCCGTGGAAGAGGAGGCCCCTGGGGGTTCGGGTGAGGGCCCGCCCTTCTCTGGAGTGGAGGTCACTGAGGTTGTCAAAACGCTCCTCGGTGGTCGAGCTCTGGGGGGGGACGAGATCCGCGCGGAATATCTCAGGGCTCTGGATGTTGTAGGACTGTCTTGGTTGACACGTCTCTGCAACATCGCTTGGTCATCGGGGGCTGTACCTCTGGATTGGCAAACTGGGGTGGTGGTCCCAATTTTTAAGAAGGGGACCGGAGGGTGTGTTCCAATTATCGGGAATTACACTCCTCAGCCTACCTGGGAAAGTCTATGCAGGGGTACTAGAGAGGAGGATCCGACCGATAGTCGAACCTCGGATTCAGGAGGAACAATGTGGTTTTCGTCCTGGCCGCAGCACTCTTGACCAACTCTATACGCTCCAGAGGATTCTGGAGGGGGCATGGGAGTTTGCCCAATCTGTCCACATGTGCTTTGTGGATTTGGAGAAGGCTTTCGACCGTGTCCCTCGAAAGATCTTGTGGGGCGTGCTCCGAGAATACGGCGTTCCGGATCCGTTGCTACGGGCTATTCGGTCGCTGTATCACCGGAGCCAGAGTTTGGTCCGTATTGGTAACAGCAGGTCGGATTCGTTTCCAGTGGGAGTTGGAGTCCGCCAAGGCTGTCCTTTGTCACCGATTCTGTTCATAATTTTTATGGACAGAATTTCTAGGCGCAGTCGAGGCGATGAGGGGTTCTGGTTTGGTGGCCATCGGATATCGTCTCTGCTTTTTGCGGATGATGTTGTCCTTTTGACTTCATCAAATCGGGCCCTCCAGCTCTCATTGGAGCGATTCGCAGCTGAGTGCGAAGCAGCCGGGATGAAGATCAGTACCTCAAGTCCGAGGCCATGGTTCTCAGTCGGACAATGGTGGAATGCACCCTCCGGGTCGGGAATGAGGTCCTGCCCCAAGTGGAGGAGTTTAAGTATCTTGGGGTCTTGTTTACGAGTGAGGGAAGGATGGAGCGAGAGATCGACAGACGGATCGCTGCAGCCTCTGCTGTTAAGCGGTGCCTGTACCGGTCCGTTGTGGTGAAAAAGGAGCTGAGCCGCAAGGCGAAGCTCTCAATTTACCAGTCGATCTACGTTCCAACCTCACCTATGGTCACGAGCTTTGGGTAATGACCGAAAGAACAAGATCACGGATACAAGCGGCTGAAATGAGCTTTCTTCGCCGGGTGGCGGGGTTCTCCCTTAGAGATAGGGTGAGAAGCTCCGCCATCCGGGGAGAGCTCGGAGTAGATCCGCTGCTCCTCCGCATTGAGAGGGGCCAGTTGAGGTGGCTCGGGCATCTGGTCAGAATGCCCCCCGGACGCCTCCCTGGTGTGGTGTTTCGGGCATGTCCAACCGGGAAGAGACCCCGGGGTCGACCTAGAACACGCTGGAGGGACTATGTCTCTCGGCTTGTCTGGGACCGCCTCGGTGTCCCCCGGGAGAGTTGGAGGAAGTAGCTCGGGAGAGGGATGTCTGGACCTCTTTGCTGAGGTTGCTGCCCCCGCGACCCGACCCTGGACTAAGCGGAAGAAGAAGATGATGATGATGATGAAAGATATGGTGACTGTGAAGATGATGATAATAGTGATGATGATTGTGTGTGTGTGTGTGTGTGTGTGTGTGTGTGTGTGTGTGTGCGTGCGTATGTGGTAGCTGGCACTTCTGGTGTATTATTGGGATGCAGGAGCTATGAAGCATTTGGTGAAGAAGCCACTGGAAGCATGGACAGAAGATGAAGTGGCCATGTGGATCGAGAGACTGGGGACATGGACAATTCCACATAGAGACATTATCCTCACGGACATGACTAATGGCAGGTAAACAAACAGACCAACACACACCTGCACCTTTCTTCCTTTGCTACCGCAGGTACTAATACAGTGGCCCCTCGGTGGTCGAACACAATGCGTTTCAAAGATATGGTCGATTACAGATTTGTTTGAAGAGTGAAACAATATTTCCCATCAGAAAGAGTTAAAGCTTGATTAATGCATTCAGATGAATGTTTACTTCCATCAGTACAGTTTATATAATTTCAAAATGAGATGTATTTATGAAACTTATTAATATACAATACATACAATGCAGCCATAAGGGGGGGGGGTACTAACCAGTGTCTCTCCCCCTTATGCCGGTCCCAAGCCCGGATAAATGCAGAGGGTTGCGACAGGAAGGGCATCCGGCGTAAAACTTCTGCCACATTAAAAATGCAAATGGTCAAAACAAAACTCATACCGGATCGGTCGAGGCCCGGGTTAACAACGACCGCCATCAGTGCTGTCAACCAACAGGGTGCTGATGGAAATTGGACTACTGTTGGTCAAAGACGTCAAAGAAGGAGAGGCGGGAAGCGTGTCCGTAGGCAGAGAGAGAAGAGGAAAGGCGTGAGCCTAGGACTGAGAGTAGGGACTTTGAATGTTGGAACTATGCAAGGAAAAGATAGAGAGTTGGCTGACATGATGCAGAGGAGGAAAGTAGACATACTGTGTGTTCACGAGACCAGGTGGAAAGGTCGCAAGGCTAGAAGCTTAGGAGCAGGAATGTTCTACAAGTGAAAAGAGTGTCAGACAGAGTAATGAGTCTCAAGTTAGAAATTGAAGGCGTGATGGTCAATGTTGTTAGTGCTTATGCCCCACAGGCAGGATGTAATCTAGAAGAGAAGGAGAGATTCTGGAGTGACTTAGATGAAGTGATGCAGAGTACCCCCAGAGGTGAAAGAGTGGTCATTGGGGTAGACTTCAATGGACATGTTGGTGCAAGCAACAGAGGGGACGAGGAAGTGATGGGCAGGTTTGGTATTTAGGACAGGAACACAGAAGGACAGATGTTGATCGATTTTGCAAAAAGGATGGAAATGGCTGTGGTGAATACTTTCTTCCAGAAGAAACAGGAGCATAGGGTGACTTATGAAAGCGGAGGTAAGAGCACACAGGTAGACTACATCAAGTCAGTGACTGCAAAGTAGTAGTGGGTGAGAGTGTTGCCAAACAGCATAGGATGGTGGTGTGCAGGATGACTCTGATGGTGAGAAAAGTGAAAAAGGCAAAGGCAGAGCAGAAGACAAAGTGGTGGAAGCTGAAAAAGGAAGAGTGTTGTGTTGTCTTCAAGGAGGAGTTGAAACAGGCTTTGGGTAGTCAGGAAGTGCTTCCAGATGACTGGACAACTACAGCCAATGTGATCAGGGAGACCCGTAGGAGGGTACTTGGTGTGTCCTCTGGAAGGAAAGTGGATAAGGAAACTTGGTGGTGGAATGAGGAAGTGCAGGAGTGTGTACAAAAGAAGAGGTTAGCTAACAAGAAGTGGGACACAGAGAGGACCGAAGAGAGCAAACAGGAGTACAGGGAGACACAGCGTAAGGCGAAGGTAGCGGTGTCAAAG
>CM045738.1:44619796-44642296 GCA_024760905.1 Plotosus lineatus
TAGATCCTCAGTACTACGAGTAAAAGGTACAGCTGGACTTGCAAAAAGTAATGACCTCAACACAGCAGATGAATTGAACAAATTCTTTCAGTCTGTATATGTAAAAGAGGATGACAAGGAATTGAGCTATTTTAATGATTTTGTACACTGTGTTTTTGACAGAGAGGCTCTTGAGCCTTTCAATTTTTGGGGTATACCAAGTGATATTAGTATTGATGATGTTCACTTTACTCCTGAGGATGTCAAAAAGTTACTATTGAATGTTAATCCTAATAAGGCTATGGGCCCTGATGTTGTGCACCCTAGGGTGTTAAGGGAACTTGCAAATGAATTGTGCCTACCTGTGTATAGCATTTTCAGACAATCACTTGATAGCGGATTGTTACCCACAATGTGGAAGATAGCCAATGTAACTCCAATTATTAAAAAAGGTGACAAATGTTTATCAGAGAACTATAGACCTGTTAGTCCTACATCTCAAGTGTGTAAACTCTACGAAAAAATAGTTAAAGAGAAAATTGTTCAATTTCTCAAGAATAATAGTACCTTTTTGCGATGAACAGCATGGCTTCTGTAAGGGAAGGTCATGTCTTACCAACTTGTTGTCTACCCTAGAGGAATGGACAAGGTTATACGATGAGGGTTTACCATTTGACACTTTGTATTTCGACTACTGTAAAGCTTTCGACCCAGTTCCAGGCACTAGACTGATTTATAAGCTTAATAAGTATGGCACAGTAGAAAAACTTAATTACTGGACTGAAGACTTTCTTAGAGGCAGGAAACAATTTGTGTGTGTGTGTGTGTGTGTGTGTGTGTGTGTGTGTGTCAGTGGTAGCAAGTCATCTTTATTGAGAGTAACAAGTGGTGCCCCTCAAGGCACAGTCTTAGGACCTGTCTTATTTTTAGTCTTTGTTAATGATTTGCCTGGTATGCTGACAGCAAAAAGTAAAATCTTTGCTGATGATACAAAAAATTTTATCCAATACTTTCCTTGGTAGACTATGATTGTGTTAAAAATGACTTGAAAAAATTAGATTCATTGTCCAAAGAGTGGTTACTTTGCTTTAATAGCAAAAAATGTAACGTTATGCACTTTGGGGCGAAAAACTCCTGTTATGATTACAATATGAATGGAGAAAAAATTTAAACAGTGTCAGAGGAAAACGACCTAGGTATATTATTTACAAACAAATTGTCATTTTCAAAGCACCATTAGCAATGCAGCTGCAAAAGCTAATAGAGTTTTAGGACTCATTAAAAGGTCCTTCAATTATATTACCAAAGAGTCTTTTTTAGTCTATAATATGTCAGACCACACTTAGAGTATTGTGTAAACAGGGACATTTTGGAAAAAGTCTAGAGGAGGGCTACTAAGATGGTCCCTGGCCGCGAGAATTTGGATTATGAAGACAGGTTGAGGGAACTTGGACTAACTACTTTAGAGAATAGACGCATCAGAGGAGATCTCATTGAAGTTTTCAAATTTTTGAATGGTTTTGAGAATATTGACAGTAGTGCTTTCTTTGAGATGAGGGAATATAGTGGCCTTAGGGGCCATTCCCATAGGATGCAAGTTAAAAGGTCACGATTGGATGTTAGAAAATACTTTTTTAGTAACCGTACAGTCACCATGTGGAACAGCTTACCACAATATGTTGTCAGTTCATCAACAGTCAACGATTTTAAAAATAATTATGATTATTATTATAATGGTTTTTGAGTTGTTATAAGTCAATTATGTGTGCTTTTATGTACAACTTTGTAAAAAAAAAAAATTCACATAATAAAAATGTTTTCAATGTTTTCAATGTTCTCATGCTGCCAATATGATTATAAACACATCATTCACCCAATCACCATTTGGCTTCTGAGTACCACAAACCAGTCATAAAATAGGAGGCGAGATCTTTGGGGTCATGATTGACTTATATATTGTCCAGTCGCAGATACGCACTGCTTATGAATGAGGCCTAAAAGCCAATAATAGTGGAGAAGGCGGGGTTTAAGAGGAATTCAGATAAAACGCAAACACATCCGGACCTGTCAACACAAATATGGAATCCGGAATGGAACTCGCACCGGATGCCCTTCCTGACACAACCCTTTTAATAAGGGACGGAAACATGCTGATGGCTTTGCAGCTACTCTTTACGAAAGTCAGCAATGGTTCTTTTACATGAACCTCTCACCATAGACAGTGAGAGACATGGTTCGCCTTTTGCTAACCCAGTTAGCTGCTCTGGGGGGACAGTGACAACCTTGTGGGGCCTCGAACCCCCAACCTTGGGATCAGCAATCCAGCACCCTATACCACTGGACCACGACTGCCCCTCAAAGAGTTTTCGAGGACTTCAGATAAAACGCAAACACATCCGGACCTGTCAACACAAACATGGAATCCGAAATGGAACTCACACCGTTCAGGCAATGGGATGATTTTTTCCCAGGAACGGAAAGATTTGCTAAACCAGACATGATGGATTTAACTCGGTGGAATAACAGAGTAATAAACAACCTGCTTTATTACCAGAACAATTATTTTGTTGTGGTTATTTTGATTTTATTTATCGTCAGGCACGTATGAAGCTAGTATAGAATTATCTAATTCAGGTGTGTGTGTGTGTGTGTGTGTGTGTGTGTGTGTGTGTGTGTGCATATATATATATATATATATATATATATATATATATATATATATATATATATATATATATGTATATATATGTGTGTGTGTGTGCGTGTGTGTGTGTGTGTGTGTGTGTGTGTGTGTGTATACAGTATATCCACATCGTGGTTCTCCAACACTATGGGTTCTAGGCGTTCTTCCAGCATTGCAGCAAATGACTGCTTGATGGTATTGATCTTCAGATTGTTGACATTCAGGCGTTTTGGTGCTTTCATGCCTTGTGGTCTTTTTGATTGGATTCGTAGCCGGAGTTTTGAGACAATAAGGTGGTGATCTGTCCAACACTCTGCTCCGCACATGGCCTTTGTGACAGGGACATCATGTCTATCCCTCTTCCTTATGATGACATTGTCGATGAGATGCCGATGCTTAGAACGAGGATGCATCCATGATGTCTTGTTGCGGGTTGAGAGTTGGAAGGTCGTGTTTGTAATTAGCAGGTCATGTTCAACGCAGGTCTGGAGAAGTAGTAGACCATTACTATTGCAGTTTCCTACTCCATGCTTTCCGATGATGCCTTCCCAGGTGGAACTGTCACAGCCTACTCTTGCGTTAAAGTCACCAAGGATGATGAGCTTATCTGTGTTGGGAACTGTGATGAAGACTGCATTCAAGTCTTCGTAAAACTTGTCCTTGATCTCACCTGGGTTTGACATGGTGGGAGCATAAGCACTGACAAGAGTAGCGAACTTCTTCCCGTGTGAAAGGGGGAGGCTCATTGTCATGAGCCGATCGTTCACTCCTTTAGGGGGTCCAGCCAGCTTGTTGACAAGTGAAGTTCTCACTGCAAAACCCACTTCAGCCTCTCATCTCTCTTCAGGCTCTCGTCCACTCCAAAAGAAGGTATAGCCTGCGCCTATTTCGCAGAGTTGTCCCTCGCCTGCTAGCCTGGTCTCACTAAGGGCAGCAATGTCGATGATGTATCGGGCGAGTTCACCTGCTATGAATGCAGTCCGTCTCTGGGGTCTTTCACTGTTGTTCCTGTCAAGAAGCGTGCGTACATTCCAAGTGGCAATGATCAGACTGTAGATCTTAGTTTTTATTGCTTTTGTCTTTTTTCTCGACCGCATGAACAGGATCCTCGCCAGCCGCGGTAAGCTAGCCAGGGTAATATGGAGCAGGCAATGTTTAGGGCACCTTTTTTAGCCCCTTCCTCAAGCATGGAGGTGAGCCATGCATTGCTAAAAAGGGCTGCTCAGACACTCAGACGGCTGCCGAAATCTACAAAAAAAATTCTGTAGATAGCGACCCGATGGCCTGCGCTGCCTGCCTGCAGTTTTGCAACTACGACTGCCGGTGTACCCACACCTGTTGCCTTCGCTGCTTGCCTGTCGCTGCAGGACTTCGGAGATGAGGATGGTGGATGTTAGATGAAATTGCACGATAACTTTGTTGAAAGTGAATGAAGAGTTGCGCAGCGTCAATCTCACTCTCTCATCCAAAAACCATCAGTATCCAGTGGCAGGACAGGGTCAACACGACCGGAGATGGGTCAGGGTGTAGGACTTGCCGGAAGGTGACAACGTATATCAGTCAACCAACCGCCTTAGGGGCTCCACTCCGGATTTTCTTTCAGGGTTTACTCCCTTAGCCTTTGTCTACAACAATAGACACCCACAAGGCAGTAGAACTGAAACAGGTTGCACTGGTTTACAGCTTTACCAGTGGCAAGTAGATTTATAATAAATAATAATATCTAACTTGACCTGACACATGCACACACACATGCACACACACATGCACAAGCACACACTCACACATACACGCACATGTACATACACACACACACACACACACACACACACACACGCACAAGCACACACACACATGCACACACACACGCACACACATACATACACGCACAAGCACACACTCGCACATACATGCACACATATACACACTCACACATGCACATATACACACACACGCTCAAGCACACATACACATGCACACACACATACGTGCACACGCTCCATTCTTTTCTTTTATTGTTTATTAATTTATACTATTTATGTATCTATTTATTTATTTACTTATATAATATATATGTATGTGTGTATGTTTGTACTTGTATCTATTTTTGCACCCCCTACTGATGGTACCTCAAGAGCCTGTAACAGTGAATTTCTCCATTGTGAGATTAATAAAGCTGTATCTTATCTTATCTTATCTTACGCACATATACAAACACATACACATGCACAACCACACGCACGCAAATAGACACACATGGGCACACACACACACACACACACGCACACGCACAAGCACACACACGCACACACACGCACACACATGCACATATACAGTACACATACATGTACACATACACACAAACACGTACATGCGCACACACAGGCACATACACATACACACGCACACACACACACATACACACACGCACACACAAGCGCACAAACACATACACATGCACAACCACACACACGCACATATACACACAAACACAAGCATGCACACAAACACACACACCACATGCACACACACACACACACATACGCATGCACATGTACACACACAAACACACACACATACACACACAGGCACACACACACATGCACAAGGACACATACTAGCACATATACATGCAAAAGGACACACACACTCACATCCACACGCACACACACACACACACACACACACACACACACACACACGCACGCACTCACAAGCACACACAAGTACAAACACACATACACACACATACACACACTCACATGCACACATGCACAAGCACACACACCACATGCACACTCACACACGCACATATACACACACACACACGCTCAAGCACACATACACATGCACACACACGCACACGCACATATACACACACATACACATGCACAACCACACGCACGCAAATATACACACATGCACAAATACACACACACATGCACACGCATAAGCACACACATGCACAAATACACACACACATGCACACGCATAAGCACACACACACACATGCACACACACGCACATATACAGTACACACACCTGTACACATACACACAAACACGCATACATGCGCAGACACACACACATACACACACACTGCATACACACACACACACACATACACATACACAGACACACACACACACACACACACACATACACATGCACAACCACAGACACGCACATATATACACAAACACAAGCATGCACACAAGCACACACACCACATGCACACACACACACACACACACACACACACACACACACACACACACATACACACACAGGCGCATACACACATACACATGCACATATACACACCCACACACATACACACACGCACAAGGACACATACTAGCACGCACACATGCAAAAGCACACATACACTCACATCCACACGCACACACACACATATGCACTCACAAGCACACACAAGTACAAACACACACACATGCACACATACACACACTCACATACACACATGCACACGCACAAGCACACACATACACGCACACATAAACACACTTACATGCACAAGTACACACGCACATACACGCACACACATACACACATATATACACACACAAAAACATGCACAACCACACACACGCACATATACACACGTACACATGCACAAACACAGACACTCACATACACACACACATACAAATGCACATACACACACGCACACACACACATTAGAGACAATCTCAGCCATCTCTGGGTGAAGATGGGGTGCATCTTGCATAGCTTGTCTGTTCACTGCAGGGCAACACACATACACAACCATTCAGGCTCGAAATCACTCCTCACGGCACATGTGAACTTCAGCATTAAAGGTTGAGGATGCAGTGGTGAACATAATTCTTTCTCTCTCTCTCTCTCTCTCTCTCTCTCTCTCGCTCTCGCTCTCTCTCTGAATTTCAGAGAGACACTGCACATCTTATTCAGCTTTTTATATATCATAGGATATATATATATATATATATATATATATATATATATATATATATATATATATATATATAGATAGATAGATAGATAGATAGATAGATATAGGATTTTCTGAGTAGATCCTTCCGTAGGAGAGTGCTCAATACTTTTTGGTAGAGCAAATAAACAAAAATAAAAGGACAGGACAAAGACTTTCTATTGAAACTCCATTTATCACTACAGATCTGTTTCGAGGGGTGGTGAAACCATCCTCTCTCTTCAGGTGATTATAGAGGAATTTCTATACAGTTCTTCTCCATGTTGGGCGATCCTGTGATGTAGACTCCCACGACCCAGTGTCTATGCCTGTTAACTTGAGGTCTCTTTTACAGACATCAGAAAACCTCAGCTGTGGGAGGCCAACTGGACGAGTACCTTCCACTAGTTGTCCATACAGCAAGTCTTTTGGGAGATGACCTTTGCCAGGGCAGGTGCCTCTGGCTAAGCATGGCAAAGCTTGAGAGGGACTTGGCTTTGCTGAGGACGTTGCGGTTGGTGATCTTATCTTTCCATGTGATGCCTAGTATCCGACATAGGCACTTCATGTGGTACGTGTTCAGCTTTGCTTCTTCTCTCACGTAGGTTGACCATGTTTCGCTGCCATAGAGGAAAGTGCTGAGAACACAGGTCTGATACACTTTCAGCTTTGTGTTACTGGTCAAGTTTTTGTTCTCCCAGACTCTTGTAGTGAGTTTGGACATCACTCCTGTGGCTTTCCCAATACGAGTATTGATCTCTGCATCTAGAGACAGGTTGTCTGAGATAATAGAGCCCAAGTATCGGAAGCGGTTAGCATTAGCCAACTGTGGGCCATTGATAGAGATTGAGGGTGGAATTGGAGAGTCCTGAGCCATGATCTCTGTCTTTTTAATGCCAATTGTGAGAGTAAACTCTCTGCAAGTGTGAGAGAAGCGTTGTAGACCATCTTGAGTATGACTTGCTAGGGCAGCATCATCAGCAAACAGCATTTCTCTGATGAGGACACATCTGACTTTGGATTTAGTCCTAAGTCAGGCTAGGTTGAACAGCTTTCTATTGTGTCTGGTGTAGATGTAGGACACCATCAAAGGAAGAGTCAAAGGCATGGTACAGAAGGAGAGAGAAGAAGATGTCGAAGAGTGTAGTGTGTATATATATATATATATATATATATATATATATATATATATATATATATATATATATATACAGTCGACCCCTGACCTATGAAATTAATCCATTCCAGAGCCCTTTTCATATAGTGGGGATTTCGTAAGTAGGGGCCACACCTTACATGTTAAATGCCTAATTCGTTCCAAGTCTCTAGTCTTTAGACTGGATAAACCCCATAAACCCTTTAAAAATGATAAAAGTACACAAATTTTGTATGAAATATGTGTTAAAAGTAAAAGAAACTTATTTATTAAATCATTTAAACATTTTATTAACATATTTATTAATTAAACCATTATTAAACATTTTTATTAGCACACACATACACACACGCGCACACACACACACACACACCTCGCTCTCTCTCTCTCTTTTCTCTCTCTCTCTCTCTCTCTCTCTCTCTCTCTCTCGCATGCGCGCTGTGGGCCACGCCCACAAGACCTGGAATTCAAAGCATATTTCCTGCTTGGCAAACTCAATTTTAATTTGATTCCTTGAGGGATCGGAATTCCAGATGAGCTCAAATGTGCCCACATTTATTAAACATGTACTGAATTAAACAACTTTAAAAACTAAAGCGTACACTAAGCGTAATTCCTTCTCTCTCTCTATCTGTCTCTCTCTCGTGCGCGCGCACATGCGCTGTGGGCTACGCCCACAAGTCGTGAATTCAAAGCGCATTACCTGCTTGACAAACTGCTATTTAATTTGATTCCTTGAGGAATCGGAATTCCAGATGAGCTCAAATGTGCCCACATTTATTAAACATTTACTGAATTAAGATAACTTAAACGAAACTAAAGCTTCCTTCTGTCTCTAGCTGGGAGGCCAGTGGGGCGGGATGTTGAGAGACAGTGAATGAGAGAGCAACTCGCTTGTTGAATTTCTTTTCATAAGAGGGGGTTGTTTCGTATCTCGGGGACGGAAACATAGGAAAATGTTTTAAGTAACCTAGGTATTTCGTACACATGGGATTTCATAAGTTGGGGGCCGACTGTATATGTATATAATGCAGCCGTGAGGGGGGCACAAACCAGTGTCTCTCCTTCACGCCGGTCCCAAGCCCAGATAAATACAGAGGGTTGCGTTAGGAAGGGCATCCGGCGTAAGGCAAATGCCAAATAAAATATGCAAATAAAAAGAAAGAATGTCATACCAGATCGGTCGAGGCTCGGGTTAACAATGACCGCCATCAGTGCTGTTAACCAACAGGGTGCTGGTGGAAATTGGAGTACTGTTGGTCGAAGACGTCGAAGGAGAACATGAAGGTAGTGTAAGAAAAGAAGATGCAAAGGATAGGGTGAGATGGAGGCAGATGATTCGCTGTGGCAACCCCTGAAGGGAAAAGTTGTAAGGAAAAGAATAATATATATATATATATATATATATATATATATATATATATATATATGTGTGTGTGTATATATTTATATAAAATATACACACAGTATATAAAACTGGAAGTCAGAAGAAAATAAATGGCTCACTTCGTCTGGTTGTGAAGGGAAGGCGGTTTGGACTCAGACTTTAGTGAAGCCCATTGGGAACTGATCGACTTGGGAACTGATTGAATCTGCACAAGGAGCCACCAAGGTCCAGAGAAGGTGGTTCCTAACAGTAAATTAATATAAAGATTAAGTTTTATGCAGTCCTGAGTGAGTGTTGTGCTGTATTTTATATGATAATATTTACATGTGCCCAAAGTATGATTTTTTATATTAATGTATTTTGTCATGAAATTTAAAATTAAATGTTACAATTTGTTGTTGTTTTTTTCCCTCTGGAGTAATGACGTGGAAGAAAAACTAGACTGCGTGCTCTGTGTACATGATGCATGCTGCCGTGGTCAATAGGCACTGACTTCTGGTTTGGGCAAAAAGCATGGTAAACAGACCCACATCGGTAGGGAAAATGATGCGACAAATCTAAATACTTTGGATGTTTTGGATCCCTAGAGACATGAATATCATATAAACATTTGCAGCATGCCCAGGAAGGTTTGGAAGATACATCGACACATAATAGGAGGTACAGACCTAATAATAATTGATTTCTATAGCGTCTAGACTCCATCTGGCTACTTGCTCGCTGGTGCTGTAAAAGGGTTATGAGGGAGGCTGAGAAAATTGTCAAATGTCATAAGCAGTTCTGAAGAGATGAATTTTCATTTGGCCTCTAAAAGAGGTTTCACAGATGTTGGTTTTAATGTCCAATGGTAGATTATTCTATAGTCAAGGTGCTACAATGAAGAAAGCTCTCTCGCTGATCTTATTGGCACATACAGGCTGGGACAAGAGGGACTGTTCAGAAGATCTTAGGGTTCTGGAAAGCTTGTAGACACTGATTAGTTGCTGAAGGTAAAGAGGGCTGTTTGGCTGATACAGTATAGTGCTCGATGGGTTAGTAGGAGAATTTTATAGGAGATTCGCTGTTGGACTGCTAACCAATGCAGTGACTGTGGAACTGGAGTGATGCGGTCATTGCGAGGTTGACAAGTGATTAGTCTGGCTGCTGAATTTTGTACTCTTTGGAGGCGTCATATGGGTTTTGCGGAAGATTGACCAGAAGGGAGTTGCAGTAATCCAGGCGGCTGATGATTAGCGTTTGAACAAGAAGTTTGATAGTGTCAAAAGTCAACAGATATCTGACTTTGCCAATATTGTGAATGTAGAAGCAGCAGCTTCTACACAAAGAGTTGATGTGCTCATCCATTGACATGGTTGATTGGAAAACTACTCCAAGGTTTCTTGCCTTCCGTGTGGTGTCAACAGAGCATGCTTCAACACTAATCACAGGCTGTGGGTTTAATTTGGACAGCTGATGATGAGTGCCTAGTATCAGAAACTCAGTTTTCTCATCGTTGAGCTTTAAGAAATTTGAACCAGGAGTGGATATCTGACAGACAGTTGTTGATGGTTTGTATGGCTATTCCATTTTCGGCTAGGGAAATGGACAAGTACAGTTGGTTGTTGTCTACATATAGATGAAAGTGAATTGAGTGAGTCCTGATTATTTTACCAAGCGGCAGATTGTAGACACTGAATAGCAATGATCCCAAAACTGATCCTTGATCCTTGAGGGACCCCGAATTCAAGATTAATAATAATATTCCCCATGCCAATTAAATCAACTGCCACACCCACCTCTCTTGTCTTAGTATAGTGTAGCAGGGATTTCAATTGATATATTCCACAAATTACAAGGAATTTTTCAGACACTTTTTGTAACAAAATGGCTCTATACATTTATAACCACAAACACAGTTAAGCTACACATGTAATATTATATCATATAAATGAGCAGGAGCAACATCATACTTTTTATTGATTACAGATACAGTATACACAATAACAGACCAGTTGCATACGTGCTTGTTATGTTAAAAATTAACTCAATTAAGATATAGGTACAAGTTCAGGAGGGATATTGATGCACAATGGCCGAACATCTATAGAGTACATGCACATGCCATCTCAGTACCAGTTTAGGGGAAAACACAACTGGCCTCCTTACAAGAAGTAAGATATCTTCTACCTGCAAGAAATCTTCTTTGTGACTGCACGCACCACCCATCCAGCAATATATTCTAAGATTCCCTCAACAAATGCAGTCAGCCCAGGTCTGGTAACACAAAATGCATGTTCACAGAGAACTGAATCAAAAGAGATTGCAGGCACAACCATATCAGCCCCAGTATCAACAACATTCAATAAGGATGTGTCCTGTGATACACAATTTAATATTATATACAATATACAATTGAATATTTACAATTGAATTTATTTAATTTTTACTCCCCTCATCCATATGATGCGAAGGGAAAAGTGTACAAGACGGTGGTGAAGCCAGCGATGTTGCATGGCTTAGAAACAGTGGCGCTGAGGAAAAGGCAGGAGGCAGAGCTGGAGGTAGCGGAGATGAAAATGTTGAGGTTCTCTCTGGGAGTAACGAGGATGGATAGGATCAGAAATGAGTACATCAGAGGGACAGCCCACGTAAGATGTTTTGGAGACAAAGTCAGAGAGGCTAGATTGAGATGGTTTGGACATGTACAGAGGAGGGATAGTGAGTATATTGGCAGTATGATGCTGAGGTTGGAACTACCAGGCAGAAGGCCTCGAGGAAGACCAAAGAGAAGATTTATTGGATGTGGTGAAGGAAGACATGAAGGTCGTTGGAGTCAGAAAAGAAGATACGGAGGACAGGGTGAGATGGAGGCGGATGATTTGCTGTGGCGACCCCTGAAGGGAGCAGCCGAAAGTAAAAGAAGAAGAAGAAGATCCATATGATGCTCTAAATTGTGTACATATTTAAATGATAAATCAACACAAAATGTTGCTGTACTGATACATATAGTTCGGTTTTACAAATCTACACCGGAGACCAATTTTGTGTCCAGAACAGCGATTCAAGAAGTAAGTTACTCATTAACCTTGTTGAAAGGCACTTCCAATAATATATGGCTGGTGGCATACTGACAGTCACAGTATATCTCTGAAAGCAAGAACATTAACTAATAATATTAACAAAAACTCAAAGTAAACATGGCGTATCTATTTTAAACAGTACCAAAATGAATTCAAAACCAAACATCAACTACCAAACTGTAAATTGACGGTTAAATTGAAATACCCTTACTGGTGAAAAATTGCTTCTTTGCGACCGCATGTACGGTTTTGACAGACAACAGCGCAACAAGAATTAACCCTATTTACACAAAACAAGCTAAACCTAACTTATTCCAATTAAATTTGATGGTGTTATGTTTCAAAACGTACAATTATAAGGACACCAAAAGGATGTCAACATTCAATTGAAAATAGTACCCGAAGCACTGTTTTGCCCGAACCGGAAGTTGAAGCCGAATTACCACGTGAAAGGGGCCTGTCCACGGTCTAGTTTTTCCTTCCACGTCATTGGTCTGGAGAACATAAAACTTGCATTTAAGGGTTCTCATGCCGCCAATATGATTATAGACTGTTCATTCACCCAATCATTGTTCGGTTTCTGAGTACAACAAACCAGTCATAAAATAGGAGGCGGAGACCTTTGGTGTCATGATCAATTTATATATTGCCCATTCGCGGATACACACTGCTTATGAATAAGGCTGAAAAGCCAATAATAGTGGAGAAGGCGGGGTTTAAGAGATTAGAGATTTCTTTTCGGCTTTTTCCCTTTTTTCAGAGGTCACTAGAGCGAATGATTCGCACGTTTGATTTGGCGTAGGTTTTTACGTCGGATGCCCTTTTAATAAGGGACAGAAACACGCTGACGGCTTTGCAGCTACTCTTTACGAAAGTCAGCAATGGTTCTTTTATGGCTCGGTTGGAAAGTAAAGAGGGAGAAAATGATTTATACAGGTTGGCACAGCAGAGAAATAGAAATGGGAAGGATGTGCCTCAAGTTAGATTGATAAAGGACAGAGAGGGAAATGTATTGACTGATGACAGAATTGTGCTGGGAAAATGGAAAAAGTACTTTGAAGAGCTGATGAATGAGGAAAATGAGAGAGAAAAAAGAGTAGAAGAGGTGACTGTTGAGGAGCAGGAAGTAGCAAAGATTAGTAAGGGTGAAGTGAGGAGGGCATTGAAGAGGATGAAGAGTGGAAAGGCAGTTGGTCCTGATGACATACCGGTGGAGGTATGGAAGTGTCCAGGAGAAATAGCAGTAGATTTTCTGACAAGAACATTTAACAGGGTCTTAGAGAGTGAGAGGATGCCAGAGGAATGGAGGAGAAGTGTGCTGGTTCCCATTTTTAAGAACAAGGGAGATGTGCAGAGTTGTGGCAACTACAGAGGGATAAAGTTGATGAGCCATACGATGAAGTTATGGGAAAGAATAGTGGAAGCTAGACTAAGGGCAGAGGTCAGCATTTGTGAACAACAGTTTGGTTTCATGCCAAGAAAGAGCACCACAGATGCAATGTTTGCCTTGAGGATGTTAATAGAGAAGTACAGAGAAGGTCAGAGGGAGCTACATTGTGCCTTTGTGGATCTGGAAAAAGCATATGACAGGGTGCCAAGAGAAGAACTGTGGTATTGCATGAGGAAGTCTGGAGTGGCAGAGAAGTATGTTAGAGTGGTGCAGGACATGTATGAGAGATGTAAGACAGTGGTGAGGTGTGCTGTCGGTGTGACACAAGAGTTCAAGGTGGAGGTGGGACTGCATCAAGGGTCAGCTCTCAGCCCCTTCTTGTTTGCTATGGTGATGGACAGGCTGACAGACGAGGTGAGACAAGAATCCCCATGGACTATGATGTTTGCAGGTGACATTGTGATCTGTAGTGAGAGCAGAGAACAAGTGCAGGAAAATCTAGAGAGGTGGAGGTATGCCCTGGGAAGGAGGGGAATGAAGATTAGCCTCAGTAAGACAGAATACATGTGCATGAATGACAAGGACCCAAGAGGAACGGTGATGTTACAGGGAGCAGAGATAAGAAAGGTGGAGGATTTTAAGTACTGAGGCTCAACAATCCAGAGCAATGGAGAGTGTGGAAAAGAGGTCAAGAAGCGTGTGCAGGCAGGTTGGAATGGTTGGAGAAAAGTGTCCAGTGTGATGTGCGATAGGAGAGTGTCAGCAAGAATAAAGGGAAAAGTGTACAAGACGGTGGTGAGGCCAGCGATGTTGTATGGCTTAGAAACAGTGGTGCTGAGGAAAAGGCAGGAGGCAAAGCTGGAGGTAGCGGAGATGAAAATGTTGAGGTTCTCTCTGGGAGTAACAAGGATGGATAGGATCAGAAATGAGTATATCAGAGGGACAGCCCACGTCAGACGTTTTGGAGACAAAGTCAGAGAGGCTAGATTGAGATGGTTTGGACATGTACAGAGGAAGGATAGTGAGTATATCGGCAATAGGATGCTGAGGTTGGAACTACCAGGCAGAAGGCCTCGAGGAAGACCAAAGAAGAGATTTATGGATGTGGTGAAGGAAGACATGAAGGTCGTTGGAGTCAGAAAAGAAGATGCGGAGGACAGGGTGAGGTGGAGGCGGATGATTTGCTGTGGCGACCCCTGAAGGGAGCAGCTGAAAGTAAAAGAAGAAGTTCATACAACATCGCTGGCTTCAATACCGTCTTGTACACTTTTCTTTTCATTCTTGCCGATACCGTCCTATCACACATCATACCAGACACTTTTCTGCAGACATTCCAACCTGCCTGCACACGCTTCTTCACCTCTTTTCCACACTCTCCAATGCTCTGGATTGTTAAGATAAGATAAGATACAGCTTTATTAATCTCACAATGGAGAAATTCACTGTTACAGGCTCTTGAGGTATCATCAGTAGTGGGTGCAAAAATAGATACAAATACAAACATACACACATACACATATATTATATAAGTAAATAAATAAATAGATACATAAATAGTATAAATTAATAAACAATAAAAGAAAGAAAAGAAGGGGATGACTTTATAGACTGGCCTATATTAAAGTGTAATGTATCTGAGTGCAGAGTAGATGGGTTGATATGGTTGACAGTCAGTGGGGTAGATGTGGTTGATTAAAGTGCACGGGGTTTTTATTGCACATAACCGGTATTTTCACAGACAGTTACAAAGTGGCGTTGTACAGTCTGACAGCGGTGGGAATGAATGACCTGCGCTCCTTCCTACACTGAGGATGTCTCAGTCGTCCACTGAAGGAGCTACTCAGCTTCTCTACAGTCTGGTGAAGTGGGTGAGAGCTGTTGTTCATGATGGATGTGAGCTTTGCTACCATCCTCCTTTCACTCACCTCCTCCACAGAGTCCAGTGGGCAGCCGAGGACAGAGCTTCTTCAGTCTTTTTCTGTCCCGCTCTGTGCTGCCCGGGGCCCAGCAGATGGCAGCCTAAGTACTTAAAATCCCCCACCTTCCCCGTAACCTCACCGTTCCTCTTGGGTCCTTCTCATTCACACACATGTATTCTGACTTACTGAGGCTAACCTTCATTCCTCTCCTTTCCAGGGCATACCTCCACCTCTCTAGATTTTCCTCCACTTGTTCTCTACTCTCACAACAGATCACAATGTCATCTGCAAACATCATAGTCCATGGAGATTCTTGTCTAACCTTGTCTGTCAGCCTGTCCATCACCATCGCAAACAAGAAGGGGCTCAGAGCTGATCCTTGATGCAGTCTTCTGCTCTGCCTTTGCTTTCTTCACCTTCCTCACCATCAGTGTCATCCTGCACACCACCATTCTATGCTGTTTGGTAACACTCTCACCCACTACTACTTTGCGGTCACTGACTTCCTTCAAATTACATCGCCTACACAAGATGTAGTCTACCTGTGTGCTCCTACCTTCGCTTTTATAAGTCACCCTATGCTCCTGTCTCTTCTGGAAGAAGGTATTTACCATGGCCATTTCCATCCTTTTTGCAAAATCTATCAACATCTGTCCTTCTGTGTTCCTGTCCTGGATACCAAACCTGCCCATCACTTCCTCGTCCCCTCTGTTTCCTGCATCAACATGTCCACTGAAGTCTGCACCAATGACCACTCTTTCACCTCTGGGGGTACTCTGCATCACTTCATCCAACTCACTCCAGAATCTCTCCTTCTCTTCTAGCTCACATCCTACCTGTGGGGCATAAGCACTAACAACATTGACCATCACGCCTTCAATTTCTAACTTGAGACTCATCACTCTGTCTGACACTCTTTTCACTTTTAGAACATTCCTGACCATCCCCTCCTTCAAGATGACTCCTACTCCATTTCTCTTCCCAGCCATACCATGATACAGCAGCTTAAACCTGCTCCTAAGCTTCTAGCCTTGCTACCTTTCCACCTGGTCTCCTGAACACAGAATATGTCCACCTTCCTCCTCTCCATCATGTCAGCCAGCTCTCTATCTTTTCCTGTCATAATACCAACATTCAAAGTCCCTACTCTCAGTCCTAGACTCATGCTTTTCCTCTTCTCTCTCTGCCTACAGACACGCCTCCCGCCTCTCCTTCTTCGGCCAACAGTAGTCCAATTTCCACCAGCACCCTGTTGGTTAACTGATGGCAGTCATTGTTAACCCGGGCCTCGACTGATCCGGTATGGAGGCAATATCTGTGGTTTGTATGATAAAGTTTGGCATTGGTTTTATGTCAGATGCCCTTCCTGACTTAACCCTCTGCATTTATCCAGGCTTGGGACCGGTGTGATAGAGAGACACTGGTTTGTGCCCCCTCACGGCTGCATTATATATGTGTGTTAATAAAAAATGTTTAATAATGGTTTAATTAATAAATATGTTAATAAAATGGTTTAATATGTTAATTTTTAAATGGTTTGATAAATAATTTTCTTTTACTTTTAACACATATTTCATACAAAATTGGTGTACTTTTATCATTTTTAAAGGGTTTATGGGGTAGTCTTGGGAGCCTTGGAACGAATCAGGCGTTTTACATGTAAAATGTGCCTCTACTTACAAAATCTCCGTTATACGAAAAAGCCACTGGAATGGATTAATTTAAGTAGGGGGGCCGACTGTATATATTTATATATTTATAAGTAAAAATAAAACGACAGGACAAAGACTTTCTATTGAAACTTCATTTTCACTACAGATCTGTTTTGAGGGGTGGTGAAACCATCCTCTCTCTTCAGGTGATTACAGAAGAGATTCTTCTCTCACCTGAAGAGAGAGGATGGTTTCACCACCCCTCGAAACAGATCTGTAGTGAAAATGAAGTTTCAATAGAAAGTCTTTGTCTTGTCCTTTTGTTTTTACTTATATTTGCTCTCCGAAAAAGTATTGAGCACTCTCTTACGGAAGGATCTAATCAGAAAATTCTCTCTCTCTCTCTCTCTCTCTCTCTCTCTATATATATATATATATAGAGAGAGAGAGGATTTTCTGAGTAGATCCTTCCGTAGGAGAGTGCTCAATACTTTTTGGTAGAGAAAATAACAATAAAAATAAAAGGACAGGACAAAGACTTTCTATTGAAACTCCATTTATCACTACAGATCTGTTTCGAGGGGTGGCGAAACCAACCTCTCTCTTCACTTTGTAATCATTATTCTATAATCACCTGAAGAGAGATCCTGTCCTTTTATTTTTATTGTATATATGTATATATATATATATATATATATATATATATATATATATATATATATATATAATAATATAATAATCACGGGAATAATAAATCAATGGAACTGGTCGAGCATGAAGCACGATACCAGGGGTCAGAGAGAAAGCAGAGGAATGGAATCACTGGGAAGACAATCTTCTGACATCGAAGGGAAGCGGGCCACTCCCATTTATAGCTTGCTGTTTGATGATTGCAGAGTGGGACCAGGTGGGCACTTCTGGAACTCGCCTACCGGCAACAGCCACGCCCCTCGCCAGCGCCTGCAATGACTGAAGAAAGAATTAATGCCGCCAGCCAGCACAGACCATAACAGATCAGTAACCCAGAGCCTGAACTACTGAGGCACCACGGCAAGGTCAGTGCAACGATTAGCATTTCTACCTGACAGCTAAATGGTCCTGGGTCCGTTGATCCTACTTGGATGAACTCTGAACCGCAGCAAGGCTGGAGCGAATCTCAGCCGAATGAGTGAATGTGTGTATCTCTGAACTGTAGGAGGAAACCAGAGTGCAATGAGAAAACCCACAAACAATGCGGAGAACATGCAAACACCACACAAAACCACCCTCACCGATCTCAGGACATGAACAAAGGACCTTCTTGCTGTGAAGCAGACATGAGGCACTACGACACCATAAATGAAATCTCAAATTAAGATAACTGCCTGTTCCAAATTGCCCCTTAGGGGTAAGGTGTGATTGTGAAGGGTGTACCGTACCTTTGCCCAGATTCGGCTGAGATAGCCTCCAGCCTCTCCATGGTGCAGGGCTTGTGAAAACAATATTAATTTACAACAATAACTGAATTTTGTGGAAGCATTCCACTAGGGGGCGCTTTAACAAACACAAACTTAAACCAGTAGTATGTTTTATGCTCAGTCCATGAAAATGTTACCTGAAGAGCGGCACGGTGGTATAGTGGTTAGCATGGCCACTTCACAGCAAGAAGTTCCTGGGTTCAATTCCCAGCTTGGCCATTTCTGTGTTGATGTTGCATGTTCTCCCCGTCCTTGCGTGGGTTTCTTCCGGGTACTCCAGTTTCCTCCACAGTCCAAAAAACATGCACAGTAGGTTAATTGGCTGTTCCAAACCACCTAAAGGTGTGAATGGTTGTGTGAGTGTTGGCCCTGCGATGGCCTGGTGAGCTGTCTAAGGTGGACAACCCATGGAGAGTGGGGCTTGAACCCCCAACCCTCAGGATCAGTGATCCAGCACCTTTACCACCAGGCCACCGCTCTGCCGTGACCATGAATGATAATAATAATTTAATATCGTGTATTTATTGAAGGGGACATCATAACCGTCGCTGTTCCAGAAACACACTGCTGCAACCCTGCGTAATATTTACATCAGGAACGTCACGGAACGTTCACAACGCGGAGAGATATTCCACTTCTTCATTATCGAACACTGTTCTCGTCTCACGCTGCGTGTCTCTCCTGCACCATCACACACTTATCTTCAAAAGAAACGACTTCCTAGAGACTATGCAATCCATGGTTGGGTGGAGTTTATTACCGTCTGATAAGTGCCGTTTTACATCTACTTTCACTTTAGACGTCCAGCTTATAAAGAAGATTTAGGAATTCAGACCTTGATTTTCATCATCATCATCATCATCAAATCATCATCATCATCTTTAAGTTGAGCAGAAGTAAGTAAACCTGAATATTCTCTCTCTCTCTCTCTCTCTCTCTCTCTCTCTCTCTCTCTCTCTCTCTCTCTCTCTCTCTCTCTCTGTCCTTACTGATTGCATGCCTCCAGCCTCTCTGTATATCTGATGATAATTGAAGACTGTGATTCTGTGCCGTAGAGCCCAGACTGTCATAAATTTAAGATAAAAATAAGAACTTGATTGTCATAATTATTTAATTCTCCATTTACATCACATCCTGTTTTGAATGGACGAATAGTTTTACTTTCACTTCTTTGTTTATGATTATCACATTTATTCTAGTAAGTGCTGTCAATCAACTGCTCAGCGGAAATTCCCCAAAAACTCCAGATACACTTCTCCAATAATGTTAACAACAACAACAACAACAACAATAACAAAAATAATAATAATAATAATAACAATAGCGTATATGGATATTGTGAGGAGTCCCCGTAGAGATTCTTTTTATTTTTCTTGTTTATTTATTCAAAAATCTCCTCAACAAATTTCAAGAAGTCTCATCATGTTCTGACTGAATATTTATTTATAACTTTATTCCCCTGTGTAATTCATATCTTGTATCTGATTGCAGTTCAATGGCAGATGTACGAGGCAAACCCACTGAAGAGGATGAAGAAGAATGTGTTCCCAACACCATCTCGCTGCCTGAAGTCACGTGTCTCTGCTGCTATGATGTGTTGCTGGAACCCACCACGCTGAACTGCGGACACAGTTTCTGTCGTCACTGTCTCGCCTTGTGGGTGCAGTCCTCCAAGACCACCATGTGTCCGACCTGTCGTAGCATCTTTCTCAGTTTCCCCAAAGTCAACATCTCATTCAGGTAAGATCTCCTTGTTCACACCACATCGAGTTCTCCGTGTGATTAATAGAACAATCTCAGAATTTTAAGAAAAGCTGTCTCAGTGTCACGCAAAAGTGGAGACGGTGGAGTTAGGGTGCTGCGTTCATGATTGGGAGGTTGTGTGTTCAAATCTCAGTTAGACCCCCAGTGTGCTAAGACCCCTGGGCAAGGTCTCAACCAAAAGTGTGCCTCTGTTCACCCAGCAGTATAAATGGCTACCAGTAAAAATATACTTGGAAGATAACCTGCCATGGACAGGCGTCCCATCCAGGAGGAGGTGAACTCCTGGTCGCTTCACGCTACGCAAACCGGAGATAAGCACCGGCCCAATGAGCCACTATGGCTCGGGTGTAAAAAGCCCAACGGACTTTACCTTTACAACGGTCATGGAAAGGCTGGAGCTTATCTCAGCCAACATTGGGCGAAGGTAGGATACACAGCTATGGCACTAGAGACCCTTACAAGCCCAAAACGCCACTCTGACCTACGGGTAATTTGGAATAGCCAGTAATAATGTGCATGTCTTTAGACTGTTGGAGGAAACCAGAGTCTCCAGAGAAAACCCCTACAATCCCAGGAAACTTCACACAGAAACACCCTCAACAAGCCTGCAACTCAAAAATAGGATCTTCTTCTTGTGAGGTGGACATCGACACAATTCATCAATATTTATTCACACTGATGTTCATGTGTGTTTTCCGTGCAGGGATTTGGTGAAGAAACATTTCCCAGCCGACGTAGAGAGAAGACGACAAAGTGTCATGGCCGACCCGCGTGTAGATCAGTCTCTGCGGGTGTTAGAACAACCTAGGCGTGTGACTCTGCAGGTGTTAGAACAACCTAGGCGAGTGATTCGTGCTCGAATTGCCCCCCTGCCTGTGCGGTGGTACCCCTGGCCTGGTCCTGGAGGATTCTTATCTGGAATGCTTTTCATTCTCATCATTAATACTGTGAGTTCCACTTCATTAATGAAGCTTTGTTTGAATAAATATACCAGAAGTGCTGAAATGTTTGTATATCATCTACATTGATCTGGTAATTTAGAAAATATATATTGTAATAAAAATATATTCTCCCTGTGCTTGTGTGGGTTTCCTCCACGTACGCTGGTTTGCTCCCACAGTTAAAAGACATGAACATTCGGCTAACTGGTTGTTACAAATTGCCCCTAGGTGTGAGTGTGAGTGTAAATAGTTGCATATGTGTTTTCACTGCCACAATCTTCAGGGTGTACCCCGCCTTGACCTTGAGTTTATAGAAATTCTCAAGAAATGGCTCAGAAATTCTTTACCGGGAAGTCTCTGTGATTCAACTCAATGTGAAAATGTCACTCAGAGTAGAAGTATTTTAATGACCGAGAAGGATATGGTGACTGTGAAGATGATGATAATAGTGATGATGATTGTGTGTGGATGTGTGTGTGTGTGTGTGTGTGTGTGTGTGTGATAGCTGGCATTTCTGGTGTATTATTGGGATGTAGGCGATATGGAGGTGAAGCATTTGAGGAGTTTGGTGAACAAGTCACTGGAAGCATGGACAGAAGATGAAGTGGCCATGTGGATCGAGAGACTGGGGGCATGGACAATTCCATATAGAGACTTTATCCTCATGGACATGACTAATGGCAGGTAAACAAACTGACCCACACACACCTGCACCTTTTTTCCTTATACTCGGTGGTCGAACACAATACGTTTCAAAGATATGGTCGATTACGGATTTGTTTGAAGAGTGAAACAATATTTCCCATCAGAAAGAGTTAAAACTCGATTAATGCATTCAGATGAATGTTTACTTCCATCAGTACAGTTTATATAATTTCAAAATGAGGTGTATTTATGAAACTTATTAATATACAATACATACATTAATGCACAACATAATAAAGAGTATTACATTTACAAAGAGAAAAACATAATAATTAACCTAGTTATGTCTGTCTTCCTTTCGGCTTTTTCCCTTTTTTTTACTCGGGAGTCGCCACAGCGAATCATCTGATTCGCACGTTTTTGATTTGGCAGAGGTTTTTACGTCGGATGCCCTTCCTGTCACAACCCTTTTAGCAAGGGACAGAAACACGCTGA
>CM045738.1:44649796-44654796 GCA_024760905.1 Plotosus lineatus
AGGACTTTCCTGTGAGAGAGAGAGAGAAAGAAGGGGGATTAAAGAGCAGCAAAGAGAGATAGATTACATCAGTATACACACACACACACACACACACACACACACACACACACACCTACCAGGTTCCTGAAGGTCAACTCATCCCCTGAACTCTTGTTCTGTGCTGATGGACAACTGATGTGAATGAAATTCAGGAACAAGTCGTAATAATCAAAGAAGTACAAGTAGGGGATGAAGAAACGTGGAGAGTTGGTCATGGTGTGAAGAAGAAATAAAGACTTTCCTCCAAATATTGCCTTCAGAGAAAACAGACACACATTCATTCATTCATTTTCTGAATGGCTTAATACTACTAGGGTTGTGGGGAGAGTGGAGACAATCTCAGCCAGCTCTGGGTGAAGATGGGATGCACCTTGCACAGCTTGTGTGTTCATTGCAGGGCAACACACATACCATTCAGATTCACAATCACTCCTCACTGCACATGTGAACTTCAGCATTAAAGGTTGAGGATGCAGTGCTGAACATAACCCTGGAATGACAGTCCCTGCTGCAGTATCTGCAGATGAATTCTGTACTGGCCACTGAACTTGATGATGCCTTGCTCCTCAATCTCCTCTGCCTCTGTCTCTTGTGTCTTTCCTCCTTCTCCATGTTGGGCGATCCTGTGATGTAGACTCCCACGACCCAGTGTCTATGCCTGTTAACTTGAGGTCTCTTTTACAGACATCAGAAAACCTCAGCTGTGGGAGGCCAACTGGACGAGTACCTTCCACTAGTTGTCCATACAGCAGGTCTTTTGGGAGATGACCTTTGCCCATATGCCTAACATGTCCTAGCCACGGCAGGCGCCTCTGGAGGGACTTGGCTTTGCTGAGGACGTTGCGGTTGGTGATCTTGTCTTTCCATGTGCTGCCTAGTATCCGACATAGGCACTTCATGTGGTACGCGTTCATCTTTGCTTCTTGTCTCGCGTAGGTTGACCATGTTTCGCTGCCATAGAGGAAAGTTCTGAGAACACAGGTCTGATACACTTTCAGTTTTGTGTTACTGGTCAAGTTTTTGTTCTCCCAGACTCTTGTAGTGAGTTTGGACATCACTCCTGTGGCTTTCCCAATACGAGTATTGATCTCTGCATCCAGAGACAGGTTGTCTGAGATAATAAAGTCCAAGTATCGGAAGCGGTTAGCATTAGCCAACTATGGGCCATTGATAGAGATTGAGGGTGGAATTGAAAAGTCCTGAGCCACGAGCGCTGTCTTTTTAATGCTGATTGTGAGAGCAAACTCTCTGCAAGTGTGAGAGAAGCGGTCCGTAAGGCGTTGTAGACCATCTTGAGTATGACTTGCTAGGGCAGTGTCATCAACAAACAGCATTTCTCTGATGAGGACACATCTGACTTTGGATTTAGCCCGAGTCGGGCTAGGTTGCTTTCCATTGTGTGTGGTGTTGATGTAGACACCATCAGAGGAAGAGTCAAAGGCATGGTACAGAAGGAGAGAGAAGATGCCAAAGAGTGTAGTGGCGAGCATGTGTACAAAATGGCTCTATACATTTATAACCACAAACATAGTGAAGCTACACATGTAATATTATATCATATAAATGAGCAGTAGCAACATCATACTTTTTATTGATTACAGATACAGATACAGTATACACGATAACAGGCCAGTTACATACATGCTTGTTATGTTAACATTTAACTCGTTTAAGATATCGGTACAAGTTCACCTGGGATATTGATGCACAATGGCCGAACATCTGTACAGTACATGCACATGCCATCTCAGGACCAGTTTAGGGGAGAACACAACTGGGCTCCTTACAAGAAGTAAGATATCTTCTACCTGCAAGAAATCTTCTTTGTGACTGCACGTACCACCCATCCAGCAACATATTCCAACATTCCCTCAACAAATGCAGTCAGCCCAGGTCTGCTAACACTGTATGTGCGATCACAGAGAGCTGAATCTAAAGAGACTGCAGACAAAACCATATCAGTCCCAGTATCACCAACATTCAATAAGGATGTTGTGTCCTGTGATACACAATTTAATATTATATAGAATTTAATAGAACCAGTGATAGATACACCAGCACAACAAAGCAGGGATCTGAAAGCACTGGAGAACTGCAAAGCTGATGGATTGTTACTCCGCCCACCACGTTGTCGCACAGCAGAGAAAAAAGTTCCAAATGGTCCTGAGATAACTTGTATGTCAATAAATATTTCTGTACAGGGTTCTGAGCCATTAACAATTCCAGGATTCTGACCCATTAACAATTCCTGAGACAATTTGCGGATACTCTCAATGTTACACAAGAAACCAATAGCCGTCTTTCTCGCACCAAAACACACCTTTCTAGCAGACATATCCGTCATACTCAGTAACGCTGACTCTGCATTAAAAACCTCTCAGTGTAAGCAAGATTTTCTGGCCTTACTGGACTTTTATAACTTTTTGCACAGGGCAGACGACTGTTGAAAATATCAAACATATGATCAATAACAGATGCAAAATTTGCTGTCCCCTCACAGTCATCAAAATCATCACAACCTATCTGACGTCCGTACCGTAAAGCAGCAGGTCCTGAAGAAGTCATTGAAGAACTGTGCTATTGAGAGTTAAAGGCCTCGCTCAAGTGGAAACTCGGTGGTACTGGGGAATGAACTCTCAGTGTTCTCATCAGTAACCCAGAGCCTGAACCACTGAGGCACCACGGCAAGGTCGGTGCAAAGATTAGCATTTCTACCTGAATGACTGAATGTGTGTATCTTTGAACTGTAGGAGGAAACCAGAGTGCAATGAGAAAACCCACAAACAATGCAGACAACATGCAAACACCACACAAAACCACCTTCACCGATCTCAGGACATGAACAATGGACTTTCTTGCTGTGAAGCAGACGTGAGGCACTACGTCACCGTGCTGCCTTGCCCCCTAGGTGTAAGGTGTGATTGTGAAGGGTGTACCGTACGTTTGCCCAGATTCGGCTGAGATAGCCTCCAGCCTCTCCATATTTCAGGGTTTGTGAAAAGAATATTAATTTACATCAATACCTGAATTTTGTGTAAGCATTCCACTAGGGGGCGCTTTAATCAACACAAACTTTAACCAGTATTATGTTTAATGCTCAGTCCATGATAATGTTACCTGAAGAGCGGCATGGTGGCATTGTGGTTAGCATGGCTGAATCACAGCAAGAAGGTCCTGGGTTCGATTCCCAGCCTGGGTGTTTCTGCGTTGATGTTGCATGTTCTCCCCGTCCTTGCGTGGGTTTCCTCCGGGTACTCCAGTTTCCTCCACGGTCCAAAAAACACACACAGTAGGTTAATTGGCTGTTCCAAACCAGCTAAAGGTATGAATGGTTGTGTGAGTGTTTGGCCCTGCGATGGCCTGGCAAGCTATCCAGGGTGTACCCCACCCACGCCAGGAGTCGGCTGAGATGGGCGCCAGCCTCCCTGCGACCCTAATTAGGATAAATTAGTTCAGAAAATGAATCCTGAAACTGAATGAAGTGAAAAATCCGAGCTGAAGGTGATTAATTTAATACACTTCACATCTGTAAGAAGTTCTCAGCTGTACGTGTGTTTGATCTTCACAGCTGGAGAAGCCGGGCGAAGGTCAGGACGTCTATGAGATCATGAGGAGCGTCCTGAAGCGTGCTTTACGGCAGCTGAGAAGGAAAGCCATGGATGAGCAGGACACACAGCAGTAGCAGAAGATTAAATATAAATATTTATAATTATATATAATTTAGAGGAATTATTATTAAAATATAAGGTTTGGTTTCAAATAAACATTCATGACTTTTATAAATTATGTCTACGATTTGCAATGTTGGCTCCTCCCTGTCTTCACACCTGATTAAAAATCATTCAATCTCTCTCTCGCTCTCTCTCTCTCTCTCTCTCTCTCACTCACACACACACACACACACACACACACACACACACACACACTCACTCACACACACACACACACACACACACACAGACAGATATAACTGTCTCAGAGCTGTAAGAGCTGCTGCTGTATTCATGAACATCATCACGACTCTTATTTATCTCTTCACGCTGAACATCTTTCTCTTCTCCTCCCCTCTAGTCACGCCTCTCACATCACCAGGTTCCCTTCGGACTCGACGTTTCTTCCTCAGGTCGTCTCGAGACGTTTTTCCTCATCAGAGTTTTCTCTCGGTTGAAATTGTCTGTAGCTGTATGGAGCACAAGGCATTGGTGGCCTGGAGGTAAAGGTGCTGGATCACTGGTTCCAAGATCAGGAGTTGAAACCCCACTCTCAACAGGTTGTCCCTGCTGTCCCCCCAGTGCCGCTAACTGGGTTATCAAAGGCCGGCCATGTCTCTCACTGTCTATGGTGTGAGGTTCATGTAAAAGAACCATTGCTGACCTTCGACAAGACGAGCTGCTTCACCAGCAGCTTGTTTCTGCCATGTGATGGCCTGGAGAGCCCTCCAGGGTGTACTCTGCCCTCGCCCAGAGACGGCTGAGATGGGTGTCAGCCTTCCCTGACCCTAATTAGCATAAAGCAGTTCTGAACACGAATGAATGAATGAATGAATGAATGAACCATCTTTTGTATTATATTTATCAGATGAAAGAATCTGGGTGGCACAGTGACAGTAATTAGCATCTCCACCTCACTGCAAGAAGGTCCTGGGTTCGAGTCCTGGGCTCAGCAAAGGTGTTTCTGGGTGGAGTTTGCACATTCTTCCCCACATGTGTGAGCATGAATTCATTCATTCATTTTCTGTAATCGTTTAATCCTAATTATGGCAGCGTGGAGGCAGGCGCCCATCCCAGCCGACTCCGGGCGAGGGCAGAGTACACCCTAGACAGCTCACCAGGCCATTGCAGGGCAGAAACCCGCTGATGGCTCTGCAGTTCCTCTTGACGAAAGTCAGCAATGGTTCTTTTACATGAAGCTCCATCATGGACAGTGAGAGACATGGCCGGCCTTTGATAACCCAGTTA
>CM045738.1:44659796-44662296 GCA_024760905.1 Plotosus lineatus
CAAACAGACCAACACACACCTGCACCTTTCTTCCTTTGCTAACGCAGGTACTAATACAGTGGACCCTTGGTGGTCAAACACAATGCGTCGGATTTGTTCAAAGAGTGAAACAATATTTCCCATCAGAAAGAGTTAAAACTCGATTAATGCATTCAGAGGAATGTTTACTTCCATCAGTACAGACGCTCCCCCACTTACGAACATTAGTTTTACAAACATCCAGAGATACGAAAATCCGATCTGAGGTCGAGAGTGAAAATGAAATGAAATTGAAGAACAAGTAGTAATAGAAATGGAATAAAATCTATAGAAAGATAGATCATAAATATAAGTATGAAATATGATTAAACATTATTCTGAGGTACACTTAATGGTCCGGGAAGAGAAGCAGAACGATACATTTCTAAACTCCTGCCAAAACTTTCAAAGAAGAAACAAATTAACTCCAGTATTATAATGAAATGGATATGAGTGTGGATGGGAAGAGAAATGGAGTCGGAGTCATCTTGAAGGAGGGGATGGTCAGGAATGTTCTAGAAGTGAAAAGAGTGTCAGACAGAGTGATGAGTCTCAAGTTAGAAATTGAAGGCGTGATGGTCAATGTTGTCAGTGCTTATGCCCCACAGGCAGGATGTGAGTTAGAAGAGAAGGAGAGATTCTAGAGTGAGTTAGATGAAGTGATGCAGAGTACCCCCAGAGGTGAAAGAGTGGTCATTGGGGCAGACTTCAATGGACATGTTGGTGCAGGCAACAGAGGGGACGAGGAAGTGATGGGAAGGTTTGGTATCCAGGACAGGAACACAGAAGGACAGATGTTGATAGATTTTGCAAAAAGGATGGAAATGGCCATGGTGAATACTTTCTTCCAGAAGAGACAGGAGCATAGGGTGACTTATAAAAGCGGAGGTAGGAGCACACAGGTAAACTACACCTTGTGTAGGCGATGTAATTTGAAGGAAGTCAGTAACAGCAAAGTAGTAGTGGTTGAGAGTGTTGCCAAACAGCATAGGATGGTGGTGTGCCGGATGACACTGGTGGTCATCAAGGTGAAGAAGGCAAAGGCAGAGCAGAAGACAAAGTGATGGAAGCTGAAAAAGGAAGAGTGTCGTGTTGTCTTCAAGCAGGAGTTGAAACAGGCTTTGGGTGGTCACGAAGTGCTTCCAGATGACTGGACAACTACAGCTAATGTGATCAGGGAGACAGGTAGTAGAGTACTTGGTGTGTCATCTGGAAGAAAAGTTGATAAGGAGACTTGGTGGTGGAATTAGGAAGTGCAGGAGTGTGTACAAAGGAAGAGGTTAGCTAAGAAGAAGTGGGACACAGAGAGGACCGAAGAGAGTAAACAGGAGTACTCAGAGACACAGCATAAGGCGAAGGTAGTGGTGTCAAAGGCCAAACAGAGGGCGTATAATGGCTTGTATAATAGGTTGGACAGTAAGGAGGGAGAAAATGATTTATACAGGTTGCCACAGAAGAGAAATAGAGATGGGAACGACATGCAGGAAGTTAGAGTGATTAAGGACAGAGAGGGAAATGAATTGACTGATGACAGAAGTGTGTGGGAAGATGGAAAGAGTATTTTGAAGAGCTGATGAATGAGGAAAATGAAAGAGAAAAAAGAGTAGAAGAGGTGACTGTTGAGGACCAAGAAGTATCAAAGATTAGTAAGGGTGAAGTGAGGAGGGCATTGAAGAGGATGAAGAGTGGAAAGGCAGTTGGTCCTGATGACATACCGGTGGAGGTATGGAAGTGTCTAGGAGAGGTAGCAGTAGATTTTCTGAGCATTCAACAAGGTCTTAGAGCATGAGCAAATGACTGAGGAATGGAAGAGAAGTGTGCTAGTGCCCATTTTTAAGAACAGGGGAGACGTGCAGATTTATGGTAACTACAGAGGGATAAAGTTGATGAGCCATACGATGAAGTTATGGGAAATAATAATGGAAGCTAGACTAAGGGCAGAGGTCAGCATTTGGGAACAACAGTTTGGTTTCATGCCAAGAAGGAGCACCACAGATGCAGTGTTTGCTTTGAGGATGGTAATAGAGAGGTACAGAGAACGTCAGAGAGAGCTGCATTGTACCTTTGTGGATCTGGAGAAAGCATATGACAGGATGCCAAGAGAGGAACTGTGGCATTGTATGAGGAAGTCTGGAGTGGCAGAGAAGTATGTTAGAGTGGTGCAGGACATGTATGAGAGATGTCAGACAGTGGTGAGGTGTGCTGTTGGTGTGACAGAAGAGTTCGTGGTAGATGTGGTACTGCATCAAGGGTCAGCTCTGAGCCCCTTCTTATTTGCTATGGTGATGGACAGGTTGCCAGACGAGGTGAGACAAGAATGCCAATGGACTATAATGTTTGCAGATGACATTGTGATCTGTAGTGAGAGCAGAGAACAAGCGTAGGAAAATCTAGAGAGGTGGAGGTATGCCCTGGAAAGGAGAGGAATGAAGACAGAATACATGTGTGTGAACGACAAGGACACAACAGGAATGGTGAGGTT
>CM045738.1:44669796-44677296 GCA_024760905.1 Plotosus lineatus
ATGTTTGGGTGGAGTTTATTGTCATACAAGTGTAGTTTCAGATCTATTTTCACTTTAGACTTTAAAAGAAGATTTAGGAATTCAGAGCTTGATTTTCATCATCATCATCATCATCATCATCAAATCATCATCATCATCATCTTTAAGTTGAGCAGAAGTAAGTAAACCTGAACATTCTCTCTCTCTCTCTCTCTCTCTCTCTCTCTCTCTCTGCTTTTCTCTCTCTTTGTCGCTTGCTCTCCTTCACTTTCTCTCTCTCATTCTCTCTCTCTTTCTCTCTCTCTCTCTCTCTCTCTCTCTCATGGTCTCTCTCTCCCTCATTCTCTCTCATTGTCTCTTTCTCGCCCTCATTCTCTCTCTCTCTCTCTGTCTCTCTCTCTCGCTCTCTCATTCTCCCTCTCTCATTCTCTCTCTTTCTGCCTTTGTTTTTCTCTCTCTCTCATTGTCTCTTTATCTTCCCCTCTCACAATCTCTCTCTCTCTCCCTCTTTGTTTCTCTGTCTCTCCCTTTGTTTTTCTCTTTTTCATTCTCTCTCTCTCTCTCTCTCTCTCTCTCTCTCTCTCTCTCTCTCTCTCTCTCTCTCTCTCTCTGTCCTTATTGATTGCATGCCTCCAGCCTCTCTGTATATCTGATGATAATTGAAGACTGTGATTCTGTGCCATATAGCCCAGACTGTCATAAATTTAAGATAAAAAAAAAGAAATTGATTGTCATAATTATTTAATTTTCCATTTACTTCACATCCTGTTTTGAATGGGTGAATATTTTTACTTTCACTTCTTTGTTTATGATTATCACATTTAATCTAGTAAGTGCTGTCAATCAACTGCTTAGCGGAAATTCCCCAAAAACTCCAGATACACTTCTCCAATAATGTTAATAACAACAAAAACAACAACAACAATAATAATAATAATAATAATAATAATAATAATAATAATAATAATAATAATAATATAGTATACTGATATTGTGAGGAGTCCCCGTAGAGATTCTTGTTATTTTTCTTGTTTATTTATTCAAAAATCTCCTTAACAAATTTTAAGAACTCTCATCATGTTCTGACTGAATATTTAATTATAACTTTATGCTCCTGTGTAATTTATATCTTGTATCTGATTGAAGTTCAATGGCAGATGTACGAGACAAACCCACTGACTGTTGCATCGACCTCTCCGAGCTTGATGATGATGATGAAGAAGAATGTGTTCCTGATGATGAAGATCCTGATGATGAAGATCTTAAACCCAACACCATCTCGCTGCCTGAAGTCACGTGTCTCTGCTGCTATGACGTGTTGCTGGAACCCACCACGTTGAACTGCGGACACAGTTTCTGTCGTCACTGTCTTGCCTTGTGGGTGCAGTCCTCCAAGACCACCATGTGTCCGACCTGTCGTAGGATCTTTCTCATTTTCCCCAAAGTCAACATCTCATTCAGGTAAGACCTCCTTGTTCACACCACATTGAGTTCTCTCTGTGATTAATAGAACAATCTCAGAATTTTAAGAAAAGCTGTCTCAGTGTCACGCAAAAGTGGGGTCGGTGGTGTAGTGGTTAGGGCGCTGCGCACATGATCGGGAGGTTGTGTGTTCAAATCTCAGTGAGACTGTGCTAAGACCCCTGGGCAAGGTCTCAACCAAAAGTGTGCCTCTGTTCACCCAGCAGTATAAATGGCTACCAGTAAAAATATACTGGGAAGATAACCTGCCATGGACAGGCGTCCCATCCAGGAGGAGGTGAACTCCTGGTCGCTTCACGCTATGGAAACCGGCGATAAGCACTGGCCTGATGAGCCACTATGGCTCGGGTGTAAAAAACCCAACGGACTTTAACTTTACTACGGTCATGGAAAGGCTGGAGCCTATCTGAGCCAACATTGGGTAAAGGTAGGGTACACAGCTAGGGTACTACAGACCATTACAAGCCCAACATGCCACTCAGACCTACGGGTAATTTGGAATAGCCAGTTAGCTTAATGTGCATGTCTTTAGACTGTTGGAGGAAACCAGAATCTCCAGAGGAAACCCCTACAATCCCAGGAAACTTCACACAGAAACACCCTCAACAAGCCTGCGACTCAAAAATAGGATCTTCTTCTTGTGAGGTGGACATCGACACAATTAATCAATATTTATTCACACTGATGTTCATGTGTGTTTTCCATGCAGGGATTTGGTGGAGAAACATTTCCCAGCCGACGTAGAGGGAAGACGACAAAGTGTCATGGCCGACCCGCATGTAGTTCAGTCTCTGCGGGTGTTAGAACAACCTACGCGTGTGATTCGTGCTCGAATTGTCCCCATGCCTGTGCGGTGGTACCCCTGGCCTGGTCCTGGAGGATTCTTTTCTGGAGTACTTTACACTCTCGCCTTCACTGCTGTGAGTTCCACTTCATTAATGAAGATTTGTTTGAATAAATATACCAGAAGTGCTGAAATGTTTGTATATCATCTACATCGATCTGGTCATTTTGAAAAAATATATATTGTAATAAAAATATATTCTCCATGTGCTTGTGTGGATTTCCTCCACGTACGCCAGTTTGTTCCCACAGTTAAAAGACATGAACATTCGGCTAACTGGTTGTTACAAATTGCGCCGAGGTGTGAGTGTGAGTATAAATAGTTGCGTGTGTTTTCACTGCCTTGATCTTCAGGGTGTACCCCGCCTTTACCCGAGTCAGCTGAGATGGGCTCAGAAATTCTTTACCAGGAAGTCTCTGTGATTCAACTCAATGTGAAAATGTCACTCAGAGTAGAAGTATTTTGATGACCAAGAAAGATATGGTGACTGTGAAGATGATGATAATAGTGACGATGAGTGTGTGTGTGTGTGTGTGTGTGTGTGTGTGTGTGTGTGTGTGTGTGTGTGTGTGTGTGTGTGTGTGTGTGTGTGTGTGTGTGTGCGTGTGCGTGTGCGTATATGGTAGCTGGCATTTCTGGTGTATTATTGGGATGCAGGAGATCTGAAGGTGGAGCGTTTGGTGAAGAAGCCACTGGAAGCATGGACAGAAGATGAAGTGGCCATGTGGATCGAGAACCTGGGGACATGGACATCTCCATATAGAGACGTCATCCTCAGGAACCAGGTTAATGGCAGGTAAACAAACTGACCCACACACACCTGCACCTTTCTTCCTTTGCTGCCGCAGGTACTAATACAGTGGACCCTCAGTGGTCGAACACAATACGTTTCAAAGATATGGTCGATTACGGATTTGTTTGAAGAGTGAAACAATATTTCCTATCAGAAAGAGTTAAAACTCGATTAATGCATTCAGATGAATGTTTACTTCCATCAGTAAGTACAGTTTGTATAATTTCAAAACGAGGTATATTTATGAAACTTATTAATATATACATATTAATATTATACAATATATGTATAATACAATACATACATTAATGCACAACATAATAAAGAGTATTACATTTACCAAGAGTAAAACATAATAATAGTACATAATAATTAACCTAATTATGTACTGTATTTATTTACTAGGGGGCAGTGGTGGACTAGTGGTATAGGGTGCTGGATCGCTGATCCTAAGGTTGGGGGTTCGAGTCCCACTCTCCGTAAGGTTGTCGCTGCCCCCCCCCCCCAATGCACTAACTGGGTTATCAAAGGACAGCCATGTCCCTCACTGTCTATGGTGGGAGGTTCATGTAAAAGAACCATTGCTGACTTTCGTAAAGAGTAGCTGCAAAGTCGTCAGCGTGCTTCTGTCCCTTGCTAAAGGGATGTGTCAGGAAGGGCATCCGTCGTAAAAATCTAGGCCAAATCAGACGTGCGAATCATTTGCTGTGGCAACCCCTGATAAAGGGGAAAAGCTGAAAGGAAAGCTCTCTCCCATGTACTGTATTTGTTTACATACCTTTCCGGTTGTGATGTGTCAGGGTATGTGGATGGATGGGGAGGGAGAGCTTGGGTTATTGCTCAGAGGGGGCATGGCGGCTTTTCCCTTCACTGTCTCTCAATCGCAGTTGAGTCTTCACGTTCTCGCAACGTTTCTCTTTTCCTTTCCAGAAGAATTACTGCTGCTTTTCTTTGGACTCAGGGTTCAGTGTTAAAGTAGCCGTAATATAAAGCATTTCATGAGAAGCTATTTAATTTTAAACTGTTGGACATTTCAGGAGGGTATTTTATTGTTTTCATAATTTACACACATAGGCAAAAGAGGGGACAAGGACGTGATGGGCAGGTTTGGTATCCAGGACAGGAATGCAGAAGGACAGATGTTGAAAGATTTTGCAAAAAGGATGGAAATGGCTGTGGCGAATACTTTCATCCAGAAGAGACAGGAACATAAGATGACTTATAAAAGAGGTGGTAGGAGCACACAGGTAGACTACATCTTGTGTAGGCGATGTAATTTGAAGGAAGTCAGTGACTGCAAAGTAGTAGCGGGTGAGAGTGTTGCCAAACAGCATAGGATGGTGGTATGCAGGATGACGCTGATGGTGAGGAAGGTGAAGAAGGCAAAGGCAGAGCAGAAGACAAAGTGGTGGAAGCTGAAAAAGGAAGAGTCGTATTGTCGTCAAGGAGGAGTTGAAACAGGCTTTGGGTAGTCAGGAAGTGCTTCCAGATGACTGGACAACTACAGCTAATGTGATCAGGGAGAGGGGTAGGAGAGTACTTGGTGTGTCCTCTGGAAGGACAGTAGATAAGGAGACTTGGTGATGGAATAAGGAAGTGGAGGAGTGTGTACAAAGGAAGAGGTTAGCTAAGAAGAAGTGGGACATTGAGAGGACCGAAGAGAGTAAACAGGAGTACAGGGAGACAGCATAAGGCGAAGGTAGCAGTGTCAAAGGCCAAACAGAGGGTGTATGATGACTTGTATGATAGGCTGGACAGTAAGGAGGGAGAAAATAATTTATACAGGTTGGCACAGCAGAGAAATAGAGATGGGAAGGACATGCAGCAAGTTAGAGTGATTAAGCACAGAGAGGGAAATGTATTGACTGATGACAGAAGTGTGCTGGGAAGATGGAAAGAGTACTTTGAAGAGCTGATGAATGGAAAAAATGAGAGGGAAAAAAGAGTAGAAGAAGTGACTGTTGAGGACCAGGAAGTAGTAAAGATTAGTAAGGGTGAAGTGAGGAGGGCATTGAAAAGGATGAAGGTTGGAAAGCAGTTGGTCCTGATGACATACCTGTGAAGGTATGGAAGTGTCTATGTGAGGTAGCAGTAGATTTTCTGACAAGAACATTCAACAAGGTCTTTGCGAGTGAGCAGATACCGGAGGAATGGAGGAGAAGTGTGCTAGTGCCCATTTTTAAGAACAAGGGAGACGTGCAGAGTTGTGGCAACTGCAGAGGGATAAAGTTGATGAGCCATACGATGAAGTTATGGGAAATAATAGTAGAAGCTAGACTAAGGGCAGAGGTCAGCATTTGTGAACAACAATTTGGTTTCATGCCAAGAAAGAGCACTACAGATGCAGTGTTTGCTTTGACTATGTTAATAAAGAAGTACAGAGAAGACCAGAAGGAGCTACATTGTGCCTTTGTGGATCTGGAGAAAGCATATCACAGGGTACCAAGAGAGGAACTGTGATATTGCATGAGGAAGTCTGGAGTGGCAGATAAGTATGTTAGAGTGGTGCAGGACATGTATGAGAGATGTCAGACAGTGGTGAGGTGCGCTGTCGGTGTGACAGAAGAGTTCAAGGTGGAGGTGGGACTGCATCAAGGGTCAGCTCTGAGCCCCTTCTTGTTTGCTATGGTGATGGACAGGCTGACAGACGAGGTTAGACAAGAATCTCCGTGGACTATGATGTTTGCAGATGACATTGTGATCTGTAGTGAGAGCAGAGAACAAGTGGAGGAAAATCTGGAGAGGTGGAGGCATGCCCTGGAAAGGAGAGGAATGAAGGTTAGCCTCAGTAAGACAGAATACATGTGTGTGAACGACAGGGACCCAAGAGGAACGGTGAGGTTACAGGGGGCAGGGATAAAGAAGGTGGAGGATTTTAAATACTTAGGCTCAAGAGTCCAGAGCAATGGAGAGTGTGGAAAAGAGGTGAAGAAGCGTGTATCGGCAAGAATGAAAGGAAAAGTGTACAAGATGGTGTTGAGGCCAGCGATGTTGTAAGGTTTAGAAACAGTGGCGCTGAGGAAAAGACAGGAGGCAAAGGTGGAGGTAGCAGAGATGAAAATGTTAAGGTTCTCTTTGGGAGTAACGAGGATGGATAGGATCAGGAACGAGTACATCAGAGGGACAGCACATGTAAGATGTTTTGGAGACAAATTCAGAGAGGCTAGATTGAGATGGTTTGGACATGTACAGAGGAGGGATAGTGAGTATATTGGTAGTAGGATGCTGAGGTTGGAACTACCAGGCAGAAGGTCTAGAGGAAGACCAAAGAGAAGATTTATGGATGTGGTGAAGGAGGACATGAAGGTAGTTGGAGTAAGAGTAGAAGATGCAGAGGATAGGGTGAGATGGAGGCAGATGATTCTTGTGGCGACCCCTGAAGGGAAAAGCCGAAAGGAAAAGAAGAAGAAAACACACATGTATATTTATAGTCTCGCATTTCTAAAGAGAATAAATGTTTAGAGGTATTTCTCAATCAGTTCAGGCTCTTAGGCTCAGTTTTTAATGGTGTGTGTGTGTGTGTGTGTGTGTGTGTGTGTGTGTGTGTGTGTGTGTGTGTGTGTGTGTGTGTGTATAAGGTTGTTAAATTCATTAGGGGAACAGGATTTGTTCAATCCTCCATATGGAATTGAGAACGAGCTCCACAGGCGAACACTGCTGAAAGAAATTTACCATGTGCAAGAACTCGGCTTCAAACAACCTCAAAATCTCTGGGAATACAAGGTAAACACACACACACACACACACACACACACACACATGCACATACACACTCACATATACATGCACACTCACATATACATGCACACTCACACACACGCACACACATGCACATACACAAGTGCACACACACGCACATTCACACACGCACAAACACAGTCACATACACACACACGCACACACGCACATACACACAAACGTACACACGCACAAGCACACACACTCATACACTCACACACATGCACATACACACTCACATCTACATGCACACACACACATGCATACACACATGCACACATACCGTCGTTCGTCACTCGTCTTCGAGTATGACCATAGGCATTACTTTAGGTATTCGTGCTGGTCTTATGTGACCGGATATGACTGACAAGCCCAATCCTGGCCTCTCCCACAAGTAAGGCAGGAGTGGGTAGGAGCTGTGTTTTTGGTTCTAGCTGCTCTGTCCTTCCGAAGCTGGCGTTTCTGTTCAGCTTGCTGGACACATTGTTCCTCTGCTCTTTGGGCTCCTGACGAAATTCCGCAGCGCCAGGAAGAGCGGTTGACAGCAAGCCTCTCCCATGATTCAACGTCAATTGAAAAGGCTTTGAGGTTGACCATCAGATTGTCCTTGAAACGTTTCTTCTGCCCTCCAGCCTTGCGCTTCCCTTCAGTGAGTTCTCAGTAG
>CM045738.1:44684796-44697296 GCA_024760905.1 Plotosus lineatus
TCCAGCAGACTGAGATTTGCAAGTTGTAACTGATGGAAGTCTCAACATCTGAGCTGAGCTCGCAGTGTCCATCACTGCTGCATATACACTGATCAATCATTTGGATTTAATCTGATCTCTGATTCAGATCAGATTCTGTTGCACCAGTGTGAATGGATTTTTTTTTTCCACATCGTACATGAGAACATAGTTCTACAGTTTCTTGATCGGGAACATGTCTGAGTTCTGGATGGTTCACTTCATTCTGCGTGCTCACATATGACTGTCTTGCTGTACGGGACACCTCAGGTGACTTCTGTGAATGATGAAGGGATGTCAGTGGTATGTGGAAGAAACCAGTGAAACCTGTGTAGCTTCTGGAGAACCCGAACTTTGTGTGATAGGAACACGTTGACCATGTCAGAGTGAAGATTAAAAAAGAATGTGGCTCACAGAGAGTTTAAAGAGCAGAACAAACACTGTCCGTGCACCAGAATCACTTTCTGTCGACACACACGTTTCTTTTATGTATAAATGGTGACTCCGCCCTTTTCATATTTGCATCACTCCTGAATGCTGTCTTTATTTTATCCTTCAGTTTGCTTTTACATTTCACCTGAGCCACATATAAGGTACTGGACGCACTGAGATTCGTTCCAGGTGACATTGACTGTGTGTTTGTCCAGTCACAGTCCACGGGTGTGTACTCGGTCCTTCTAAGTTTTTACCTGTCATGTGAACTATATATTGTTATTTAGATAAAAGTTTACAGATAATGTACATAAGTAAAGTAACATCAGGCCTTGATGTTTCAAAAACTTCGGGACCAGTTTATGGTTGACGGGTAAATGACTGGTAACCCAAAGTTGGTTCAGTTGAAAATGAGCTGCGTGACCCGCACGTTGTTCAAAATGGTTCCCTGAATTCCAAGTAAATTGTTAAACAAACCTGTTATTGAATGGATTAGATTTTTGCTTTTCAGTTTCGTAGATGGCTGGAATACTCTTAATACTTGAACATGCAAAGTTTCATCAATCAGCATAAACGTCAAACACCAACAGCACCAACCTGAATCTTTAACTGGCTGAACTGGGATGTTCACTAATCGCTAACATTAATATCTGTAACTCCACTGTGTTGCATTATATACCTATATTATATATAGCATTTTTCTGATAATTCGCAAGGGATTAATTAATAAATGTAGAACAGCTTTTTACCTAATTTGTACGATATACTTGTAGCAAATCCTGGATCTTATTTTGGTAAAACATCCATCGTCATTGATAGTTTAGTATTTCGAAGTTGTCTTTAAACGAATATTTTCTGAAAGTTTTTTGCTTGTACCTGTTTTTGTTTATAACGTACGAACCCTTTTTCAGCAGTGCACAGTATCACGCACTGCATTACGGACGTGAAATATGTACGTGACCATTTTGGCGTTCGCAGGTTTCGAAAGACTGACTGTCAGGTTGCGTAAACTGTCGAGACTTGTAATGTCATAATAGTCATTACATTTATATGGACTGAAACTTTCCACGAGGTGTAATGATGGGATTTGATTATATAATTACAAGTTAAATTTTGTCTTCAGGTAGACAGGGCATGCGGGTGTCCTATGAGATGTTGGAAGAGGCAAGTTTTTAAATTTGAATTTCTACACTAATGACATTGTAGGTAATGCAGTACTTCTCGAATAGTGGGGGTTGTTGGGGGGGGGCAGTGTAATTGCACCTCCGGTCCACTAGTTGGCAGTGGCGCTCTCATTGTCGCGCAATGGTGTAGTTGTTTTTCGCACGAGCAAACGATATGAAGTGCAGTAAACAACCCCTCAAGAAACAACATGGAAAAATTTCTAACAGGAATGAATAAAAATGTGGCGTGAGACGGAGGTATTAAGACATAAATAAGTTGAATGAGTTTAAATAAGGATGTATTTTAAATTTCAGGCACATTTGTGATTTAAATCTTTTCTATTACAGATTATAAAACAATGTTAATTGAAGTTTTTCTTTATTGTAAGTTGAACTATATTTCTTTTTTGTTTTTAATGTTAATAAAGATACAATGGTATGCAGAGGTGTACTGATAATGTTATAGACAAATCATGTTATTTATAGTCGCTGAGGGGGGTTCTTCCTGGGGGGGCGTGCCATAGAAAATAATTGAGAAGCACTGAACTCATGTCATGACTGTAGAAATACAGGGATCCCTCACTTTCTGCAGTTAATTGGGACCGAGATCCCCATGCGATCATCGAAATCTGTGAAGTAGGATCACACCTCCCCAACTGACGTATACTAGAGATGTCATTGACTATCGGAATATCGCCGATATAATTATGTCGATCCATAATCGATACCTATAAAAGGGGTATCGATACTTCTAACGTTATAGCTTCCTGTGTTCATGACAGTGTCTGTAGTAAATGCCATTTTCAATGACACCCCTAGTAAATGGTACGTCCCGCCTGGCTGTATGGTAAATGGTACGTCCCGCCTGGCTGTATGGTAAATGGTACGTCCCGCCTGGCTGTATGGTAAATGGTACGTCCCGCCTGGCTGTATGGTAAATGGTACGTCCCGCCTGGATGTATGGTAAATGGTACGTCCCGCCTGGCTGTATGGTAAATGGTACGTCCCGCCTGGCTGTATGGTAAATGGTACGTCCCGCCTGGCTGTATGGTAAATGGTACGTCCTGCCTGGCTGTATGGTAAATGGTACGTCCCTGTTTCTAGTGTGACGTCAGAGCGCGTGTTCTCAACAGTACGGAACATTTTGAACAAGAAGAGACACTTCTCATCGGATAATGCAGATATGTGCATCTTCTGAATCTATCTATTTTCGATTCACGTCACTGTGACCCGCAGCGGCGAGCCGGTCCTTTCTGTACTCCACTGTGTGGGTGGGTCCGATAGCTTCAAACTCCAGTGTTATTGGATTATAACAACAGCCACAGACTGCACGTGTTGTTGTTTTTTGAGTAAAGAGATAAATTTCCCTCGTTTTGATCGGCTCATTTCCACGAAGCCAAGCACAGCTGCAAAGCAAACACAAAAAGACAGACATGGAAAAACTTCAACCCGCAGAGCAGCTGATTGCCAAAACTCGCGCTTCCTGTCACATAAACACTGCAGCGTGTGAGTCCAATAAAATTAGAGCTTCAAGGTGTCGGACCCGCCCACACAGAAAGGATTGGCTCTCAGCTTTGCGCCACAGTGACATTTTGTTTTGTTTTTTTTTTTTTTGTTTTTTGCATAATTGGCCTTGTTTTTGTGGCATTTTCCTTAATTGCCTTATATTTTAATTCAATTAATATTTGTTTATTTCTTTTTTTTTAAAAAACGGTGATGCACTGAAGTCACATAAATTGAATCGTGAAATAGCGAGGGATCTCTGTAGTGTTATAGCGTAGTATTAACGTAAACACCTCATTCAGGTGAAATAACATCATTCATTCATTTTCTGAACCACTTAATCTTAATCCAGCCTGACACTAGTACGTATTTTAAATCCTCAATGGCACTCATTCATGCGTACCATGGCGGAATGATTTTGTGTTTATTACACCTGTCAGTCAAACAGTTCTTGCCAGAGAGGAATAAGCTTTGCTCATAGCTTGCTCATTCGTACCATTGAGGATGTTCCGCGACGTTCCACTCGATTCCTCTCCATTGCGGTATTTTTGCGAATTGTTTGTGCTGGGCTGCTCCAAGTTCCTCAACGTTACTCAATGACCAGACAAGTTTGCTCCACATCACGCTAAAAGGGTGACCGCGCTTCCGTTTATGACATGCCTTGTCATGCCTAATATATATATTGGGTAGCTGGATTCATCCACCATTCATTCTTGTAGTTGTCAAGATGATGAACTCTAGAGATGCCGAGAAAATGGCATTAAATCAACAAATTGTCTTTTCTTGCAGGTGCTGCTGCATTACTACTAATCAAAGACTATAACATTGACATATGTAAGCAGCTAGGATCCACACCTGATACTTTCTTCCTCTACCTGGCATTCTGAATATGTAAATGTCATGCAACTGATCACTTTCCCTTTAAGGTACAGGGCAAGTCAATGTGGACATTGCTGATTGGTTAACTGTTTGTGCATGGTGTTGCGGAATACAGTGGTTTGAGTTACCTATGAGGAAACAGTGAGAGAAACAGTTCTGTCCACAATTCACTCCCTGGTCTGCCAACAGTTAATGTTGGACAATGTATAGCAGTCAATGAACACCATCGAGGACACAAGAGCACCATTGAGGATACAGGTGTAACGTTGTGCGGCATTGATTACCATATAACGTGCGTGACGTGGTGGGAATTTACACGTGCCCTCACTGTTTCCTCACAGTTTCCTTATGGTTTGCGGAAAGGTATGCCAAAGAGTGCGTGAAAAAAATTAATGAACATGTTTCATTTTTTGGGTCGGCAATGCCCATCAATGGCACTCATCTCGCTCATAGTTTCCGCATTGTTCCCATGATGGCACTCACAATTCCCACGAAGGTACTCACTTTGGCGTACCGTGGCGTACTATGAATGCGTACTAGTGTCAGGCTGGCTTTCGTTAGGGTTACAGGGAGGCTGGTGCCCATCTCAGCTGACTCCAGGCAAGGGCAGAGTACACCCTGGACAGCTCACCGGGCCATCGCAGGGTAGGAACACACTGACGGCTATGGAGCTCCTCTTGTTGAAAGTCAGCAATGGTTCTTTTACATGAACCTCACACCATAGACCGTGAGAGACACGGCCAGCCTTTGCTAACCCAGTTAGCTGCATTGGGGGAACAGCAGTGATAACTTGCTGAGAGGTGGGGCTTGAACCCCCAACCTTGGGATCAGTAATCCAGCACATTTACCAACAGGCCACCACTGCCCTCCACCAGTTTTATATTTAACAATAATAAGTAATGAGAACATTAAAGGGTACCTGTACCCAAAATTGACAGCGTTTAAAAAAAAGATCCACTATACCTTATTATTAACTTTCAAACATCGCGTGATGTCGGTAGGTTATGTATAAGTCCACATTTCCTTTTCTTCTGTATGACATTCTTTGATCACGAAGGTTCAGCGCGCGGACATGTTGGCTTTTTTTCACCGGGGTCAAAGGTCATTATGACGTAACATCATTGACAGTTGTATCGCCAATTGCAGAATGTTAGTATATTTTCCTCAAACAATTCATGTTCTTTACAACAATAGTACTCCTGACACACTTTTTTGACGCACGCATTTTCCACAAAAGCACCAAATATTTGCTGGTTGTTTGCTACGATTTTCCCGTGTAAGAGCTTCTGCCGACTCTCCAATATCATCCTCCGAGTCGTCACTTTCCTGGTCCGATTTCACTAAACGTGGATAGTCTTTCTTCAGTGGTTCATATAAATAACCTTCTAATCCTTCTACGACATTGTCTTCGTCCATGATTTAAAAAAAAACTACTATAATGTCTGTTTTTTTCAAGTTTCCGTTAGCTCGTGTTGTGTGTCAGGTATATAGCCTTATGTTTACATTGCAATCTCGCAGTTCCGCTGGAGGCTTTGTCAACGATGTGACGTCACAGGAAATGGGACGCTGCAAAACTTGACATTAGTGAAGCCCTTAAATCGCTTAAGCTGGTTTTTGAGAGAATATAATAAACGCCTTATAGGTACATTGTCACCAGCTATACACAATAAATCAAATTAGGTATATGAGTGTTTTCACTACAGGCACCCTTTAATTTTCGGTAGTTCCCTACAGTATTATACTTGTTCTCCTTGCTTGTCATAGTGTGTGTGGGTGGGGTGGGTGGGGTGGGGGGGTTCAGGGTGAGGTTTATAAAGTTGAGTGTGTGAACAATGCAGCTGTCAGGAATCAGTGAGTCACGGTGGAGTTTATATATAGCTCGCCATGCCAGTGTGGGACACCACTTATCATCTCACGCTCCAAACATTTTCATATTTAAATATCTACACACTTTGTTGTCAGTGGACATCATTGGTGCAAAGGTTTGTGCAGCTGGTCTTATTTCTAGAGTTTTTACACTTTTCCGGATGTTTCTTCAACACAAACAACAGAAATGGTCGAGTTGTTGATGGTAATGTTGAAGTCTGAGAATAAATGTGAAAGTTTACACCCCAACCAATGTTTAACGTTGTAAAAGCGTTGTTTTTTTTTTTTTTTTGTGCAGGTTTATGAACCCCATCGGGATGATCCTGGGCTGCATCGTGGTGTCATTGGTGTTCCTGGGCTCGGTGTGGGCTGCAGAGAACAAGACCATGATCAAGAACTTTAAGAAGAAAAATCCGTCGCTGTTTGTCATCGCTGTTCTGGGGGCCAGTTACTTCCTGCTGTCTCTGTGTGGAGGCGTGATGGTGTTTATCTTCGGCATCAGTTTCCCACTGCTCTGTGAGTAGAAACCGCTTCACCATCCTTATCACCAACACCACCACCACCAATAGCAGTATCGGTATCATCACCATCTTCATTAACCCAACCGTCGTCATGATCATCGTTTAATCGTGCTTTCCGTCATACAGCGAGGCTGAAAATGGCGTACAGTTGTACCTCACCTTACGATACTCCCAGCAAACGAAAAATCCAGGTTACAAAAAACATTTTCCAAAATTTTTTGTCTCTGTATACGAAACAAGTTCTCCTTACGAAACGCGCCCGCGCCATTCAAACACGCCATTCAAACAATGCAGGAGCTGCTCTCCCATTGACCATCTTCCAACATCCCGTCCTGCTGGAACGGATTAATTTCGTAAGGTGCGGTACCACTATATATTCTGTCGTGACGTAAGTGTCTACCGCCATAGCGCTGACGTGGCATTCAGTCCAACTCTGAGAACGAGGCTCTTTAATCCTGAGTTTATTCTCAGTCAACATGTTCTGCAGGTCGAAGTGTGACAACTGGGTAAACTCGCTGGTTTAAGATGCAGCTCTTTCCTGGTCTGTATTAGAACCTCAACAGGCTTAAAATCTTCGTGAAATATTTACAATTGGGGTTTTCTTGTTGATTTATTTTACGTTTCCCGACGTGATTCCTGATTCATCTTTGTCTGCGCAGTGATCCTGACCCACGCCTCTCTCCGCCTGCGCAACATGAAGAACAAGCTGGAGAATAAGATTGAGGGGGTGGGACTGAAGAAGACTCCCATGGGGGTGATCTTGGACCTGCTGGATCAGCAAGAGGAGAAATTCAACAAGATGCAGGATTTTGTCGAGAGCAGGCTGAAGGACTAAGCGGTGGAATTGATCTGATTCCCCGATCCGTTACGCGTATAGCGATCACAAACCCAGATATCGAGCAGCCATCTGAAAGTCCTGAAGGGAAAATACTGAAACACTTTCTCCTTTAATGAGTCTGTCCCTGTGTCTTGATACACTCGCCACATGCTCCTGAGAAAGAACGTGTTTCAGTGTTCCTTAATGGCACACCGTGACTCCGCCTACTAAATGTGGAAAATCAAACAATTTAACATGTCATTCAAATAAATATTATAATTGATATTTAAACTGTTTAACTGTTCATCCTAAGCAAAAATTCTAAAGCAAGCACGTGTGTATTTAATATTCTTGTAACAAACAAATTCTTTTTCTAAAACAAAACTTAAAATGATATAATAAATGAAAAACTAAAGACTATTAACGATCTTATTTATGAGTGTATATGTTTATACAGGTATACTGTACCTCGGCTTACGTTGTTAATTGGTTTCAGGAGAGACGACTTTCGTTGAAAACGACTTGAATCTAATTAGCTTGTCTCTAGGCTAGCCTAGGCTAGGGTATGCTAAATTTACTTATATAATATTTTATATATATATATATATATATATATATATATATATACACACACACACACAGTAACCCCCCACCACCACCAATTCGCGGTTCATCGGTCGCAGCCGCGCATACTCGTGGATTAGCGTCAGCCCCAGAAGTTACTAGCACGTAATTCAAATTTAGCCAATGGCTGAGAAGATTTTGTTTCAGATGATGTAAACGCCTCTCTTTTTTTTTTTTTTTTCCTCCTTCGCACACATGTCATCATGATTAGCTGAATTGGGAATTTATGTTTTTTTTCGTGTGTTTTTAATGATTAGTTAAGCCCTATGATGTCACTCAAACACCCTGCATCTTCTAGCTTCTGGTAAGGAGCCTTTTATTATAATGATGTAAACTTGATTTATTTTTTTTATTTTTCCATATCTTCTTTTTTTTAAACTGACATATAATCGAGAACGACTTCACTCAAAACGACTTAAGTCGAGGTATACCTGTACACGCATATATATTTGTTTGTTATACCAGATATTACTATTTTTTCTTTCTTTCTTTATTAGATGAACGAAAAAATTAGTGCCAGAAATTTAGAAAATACGACAAACTTTTATTTCAAGCAATTTAATACTAAATTCATAATCAATTCTAAAACATTTCTCGAAAGCTTATTGAAATAAAATTATCCAAACAAAAGGTCAAATATTCAAAAAATTTTGTTACAAAATTTAAAACACTAAAAAATTTCAAATTATTCAAAACATCATCAAACCCTCAGAAGTAAAAAAATGCAAAAGTTCCAAATGTTAAATGAGCATCAAATTTCTGAACATAAAACTTATTATTAAGCATTTTTTTAATTCAAAAATCTGGATAATTGTTAAAAACATCACCTTCAAACAATCTGAGATTTAAAAACTTGTATTAAAAAGGTTTAAAAAATTATAATTAAAAAACATTGTGTTTTCCTCTTAAATAAAGTAAAATATTGATGCATGATATTTCTTGTAGTTAAAATGGATGTAAAGAGAGCGATGTTTACAGGTTACCGTTGAAACGCCATCTTTTTTTTATTATTTTAATATTATATTTTTAAGTTGTGAGTGCAGAATGAATCCTGGTCATTTCTGAAGAATTAAGTTAAATGGCTTCACATCTAGTTTAAAGTTCATTTGTCTTCGTGTCTTGTCTCGATATTGGATCAGATTTTATCCACATAGCTTTTACACTGACAGTCATGTCCTCTTCTGATTGGTCCGAGTGAAGCCTGATCAGATGTTAATATTGGGCCAGCCTTAAAAATATCTTTGTTTGGCGGTAACACGGACGGTTGGTCCTAAATTGTACATTAAAAACCCCGCCTGAGCATCCGCAGAAATAAAAATATACTGGCTGGTTGTGTGAGAAAAACGCGTGTGTCCCCCATCATACACCGTACTAAAAAGTGACCAAAGTGAAATCAGGGTCAACCGCGCCTTGTGATTGGTCAATTTCACCAGTTCGGTGAAACCGCAATTTTCATTGGGCAGTACTGTGTTAACAACAGAGGCGGAAAGCATGATGGAAGGGGACAATGATGAGGCCAAAAAAAAAACCCTGTTCTTTATAACTATTAAAGATCCAACGTGAAAATAAGAAATAAATTAATGCGTTTCAAATTGAGCAACACGTTTGCTGACATTTTCCAACAAATACAAGTTGATTATAAACCGCCAGCAACAGCGCGGAGCGTAACGAAGGTATTTGTTAGTTGTTGAGTGCAATATTAAAAGTTGATAAGTTGAAGAAACATTGATACTCTGTTGATTACAATATTAAAATAAGATTTTAATTTAATTCTACTGTGTTTACAACATCACATACATAATATTGCATGATGTATGAAAAAAATTTTCCCTGCGAATCCCGGGTGGCCTGCACACACACACACACACACACACACAAAAAAATTTCCTCCCTCCCGGGTAAATCTTTTTTTTTTTTTTATCATGTTATTGCCAACAAAGAATTTCTTAAGCCTGGCTTTACGAATAAATTCTCAATCGCTGGTTATTCTGTCGCTCCTTAATCGCCTGGTGGAATCATATCTTTTGAGTTAACATCACGCCACAAGCAAAATGCCTACGTGTCGGCGTCTCAGACCTCAGAATTGTGTTCATGTCTGCATTTATTATTATTTTTTAGATTATCCCAATCTGGATTATTCCAGAATGTTCCGAATGGCCACGTGTACACAGCGTCTCACGTGTAATGTACCAGCTCTTTCTGCTCTGTGATAATTTTACTGCTTGTCCGTAGGTGTCTGTATCAGAAATTCGCACAGCGCATTAATCACAACTGTATATGCGGCTGAACTTTTGCTTTGTTCTCACACCTTTTGGGGAAACTTTATTGTTTGCACATTTTATATTTGCATCAGAAGTCCCATGTGAAGGTTATGATGGTGGGGGAAAAGGGTGAAAAAGCACTTTTTAGATTAAAAGTAAATAATAAAATTCATTATTTATCTAAAACTTGAATTTGCTCGCTGTAATGAATGATAAATGTTTTCCTGTTGAATAAAATACGCACACAGCATGTTACCGTGCATTCCCAGTGGCATGATGAGGAAGAACGAGCTATCGGATATTCAAAAAAAATATATATTATATTTGTTTTTTTTATTATTCGTTTTGTGGACACTTTATTCACAGCAACGCCAAATGCAGTCCAATCATAACCATTGTTCCTTTACCAGCTTTGGGATCTAAACTCATAGCCTTTTAATCATTAGGGTAATAATTTAATCAGTGATTATTTGCAATTAATTTATTTCTACCTCAGATAAAAATCAGTGAACTCAAATGGAATAAAAATTCAAATTACAGCGATCCCTCGCTACTTCGTGCTTTAGTTTCTGCAGCTTCCGTGCATTGCGGGTTTTTCAAAAATATTCATCGAAAAATAGGGAAATTAAGGGAAAATAGGGACAGAGTTTAGGAAAATGCTGCAAAACAAGGCCAGTTATGCAAAAAAAAAAAAAAAAAACAAACAACAACAAAACAACCCAACAGAACTACTTAAATTTTAATGTGAGGTGCGCATCTGTGTATGCACGTGCGTCTGTATGTGTGTGTTTGTTTATATTTTTACAACTTATGCATTATTTTTGAATGTTTGTTATTATAAGCATTTATAGCATTGAATATGTATTTATTAATATTATATACACATATACATGTACGTATACATCAGTCATGGGGTCGATCCTACTTCGAGAAAATCGGTGGTCGCGGGGGGGCCTCGGTCCCCATTAACCGCGGAAAGTGAGGGATTCTGTAATTTAAAAATTAAATGAATCAAATTTGAAGGAAGAAAAAAACCTTGAGTGCATAAACTCAAATGATGAAAGATTAATTAAAAAAAAAAAAAAATCAGAAATCCTCAGATGAATCAAATAGAACAATAAAGCAATCAAAATGGAATAAAAATGTGATGGGTATAAAAATCAAATTATTTACAATTGAGTCGCGACTTGTCTGCGTTATCATAATCAGTATAATCATAGTTGCCGTAATGGGGGGAAGGGGAGGAGACGTTTTATTTTTAGCTATGCAATGATTATAATGACGATTTTGCAAATTTGTGCATGATAAGACTTAAGTATTTACAGGGATCCTTCACTACTTCGTGCTCAATTCATGTGGCTTCAGTGCATTGCGTTTTTTTTTAAAAAGAAATAAATATTCATTGATTTAAAAAAAAAAAAAAAAAAAAACTAAGGAAATTAAGGAAGGATGAAGGAAAAGGTTCAGGAAAATGACACACAAACAAGGCCAATTATGCAAAAAAAAAAAAAAAAAAAAAACCAAGCCAACACAAAACAAAAAACCCCAAAATCTCCGATCAAAACTACTTACATTGTTGCATCTGTGTGTGCATGTGCATCTGTGTGCACATGCATCTGCACGTGTGCGTGCGTGCACAAGCAAGCGTATGTATGTGTGTCATCTTCTCATGCAATACCATCTGTATGTGTGTGTATTTATACTTTATTTACATCTTGTTCTTTTTTTAATATTTAATTATTATAAGCATTTATAACATATTGAATATGTATTTATTGATATTATATACATATACATGTACGTATATATCAGTCAGAGGGGGTGTGGGGGATCCGACCTGGAATATTTCGGTGGTCGTGTTGATGGGATTTCGGTCCCAATTTACCGCGGAAAGTGAGTGATCCCTGTATTTGGTTTACATTGTGTGTTCTGTTGGTGCTTCTCAAGCTAAACCTGCTTTAACCATCTCGCTGTTTTCTTGGGTTTTTCTTGTTTGTTTGTTTGTTTATAACAAGTTGTACCTATGCAGTTACAGTGGTCTGTAAAGACTCGTTTGGCACTTTCTTCTGTTTTGTTTTTCTCTGATGGGAACTGATACAGAAGTAATAAATGTTTCTGACGGACTAAAATTTGTTTATTTATTTCCACGCCACTATTTTTTTTTACATGTATATAACATGTTCTTATTGTGTCTGTTTCTTTTTAAATTAACCTGTTAATGAAGTTGACTCTTGTGAATAATACATCACTACTAACCACCAACATCAGAGAAAGAAAATTTTGTCGAACACTCCATAACCTCCAGTGTAATAAAATAGGGGTTTGGAGGTTTTATTAAACTTATTACTTTATTTATTTGCATCGTTTTCAATTTGTATCTTCTGCATAATGAACTCTGCTGTTGGACAAAGGTGCA
>CM045738.1:44704796-44742296 GCA_024760905.1 Plotosus lineatus
TGACCTTCAGGGAATGCGCTTTGAATTCCCTGTCTTAAAATGCTCCTGCGTCCTGTATCCTACATTCAGCGGAGTGCGCCAAATGTATTCTGTATGTGAATTCTGTTTGTGTATTGTGTGTGTGTGTGTGTGTTAGTTAGTGTGTTAGAGAGAGCGAGAGATATAGAGAGAGACAGGTGTGTGTGTGTGTGTGTGTGTGTGTGTGTGTTAATAAAAATGTTTAATAATGGTTTAATTGATAAATATGTTAATAAAATTATTTAATATGTTAATAAAATGTTTAAATGGTTTAATAAATAATTTTATTTTACTTTTAACACATTTCATGCATATTTCATATAAAATTGGTGTACTTTTATCATTTTTAAAGGGTTTATGGGGTCATCTTGGGAACCTTGGAACGAATCAGGCGTTTTACATGTAAAATGCACCTCTGCTTACGAAACCTCTGGGTTACGAAAAAGGTGCTGGAACGGATTGATTTTGTAAGTAGGGGGCCGACTGTGTGTGTGTGTGTGTGTGTGTGTGTGTGTGTGTGTGTGTGTGTATTTATATATATATATATACAGTGAGTCGTCAACTTACGACCACGTTTGGTTCCAGCAGACCGGTCGTAACTCGATCTGGTTGTATGTCGACTTTCCATCCAAATACACTCACGCAGAAAACAAACAAAAACAGATGAATAAATCTCGCGCATTTAAATCAATACATCTATTTTCAATTCCACGTCACTGTGACACGCAGCGGAGAACCAATCCTTTCTGTACTCCACTGTGTGGGCGGGTCCGATAGCTTCAAACTCCAATTTTATTGGATTGGATTTTTATTGGATTTTATTGATTATGCTAATTTTTTGAGATAGGGATTTTTGTTTTTTCTTTACTTTTTTGCCAAAGTTATCAATATTAAAACAATAAAAGGCTTGAACTACTTCAGTTGTGTGTAATGAATCTAAAATATATGAAAGTCTAATGTTTATCAGTACATTACAGAAAATAATGAACTTTATCACGGTATGCTAATTTTTTGAGAAGGACTAGTATATATATTAGTGTGGGTGTGTGTGGGTGTGTCTAAGTTCATTCATGCAAGACATATTTCTTTATAGTGTAATAATTGACAATTTTCACAAAAACAGAAATATTTATAGGAATAATAATGATCAGAATTATTGCTGCTATTATTATCATCATCATATCAATGTGATTGTAGTTTTTCTAATGACTTTTCTTAGTGTTATATCTGTGACCTAAATTGATCAGTAATGCTACAACAACAACGTAGATGTTAAAATGCATCTGTAAAATTTCCACTGGGAGGTTTTTTATCTCATTTCTTCCAGCAGACTGAGATTTGCAAGTTGGAACTGATGGAAGTCTCGAGATCTGAGCTGATTGACTATACCGAGCTCGCAGTGTCCATCACTGCTGCATTTACACTGACCAATCATTTAGATTTAATCTGATCTCTGATTCAGATCAGATTCTGTTGCTCCAGTGTGAATGGATTTTTTTTTTCCACATCGTACATGAGAACATAGTTCTACGGTTTCTTGATCGGGAACATGTCTGAGTTCTGGATGGTACACTTCATTCTGCGTGCTCACATATGACTGTCTTGCTGTACGAGACACCTCAGGTGACTTCTGTGAATGATGAAGGGATGTCCGTGGTATGTGGAAGAAACCAGTGAAACCTGTGTAGTTGCTGGAGAACCCGAACTCTGTGTGATAGGAACACGTTGACCATGTCAGAGTGAAGATTAAAAAAGAATGCGGCTCACAAAGAGTTTAAAGAGCACAACAAACACCGTCCCTGCACCAGAATCACTTTCTGTCGACACACAGGTTTCTTTTATGTAAAAATGGTGACTCCGCCCTTTTCATATTTGTGTGTTTTTACCTGTCATGTGAACTATATATTGTTTAGTACATAAGTAAAGTAACATCAGGCCTTGACGTATCAAGAACTTAGGGACCAGTTTATGGTTGACGGGTAAATGACTCTGGTAACCCAAAGTTGGTTCAGTTGAAAATGAGCTGCGTGACCCACTGGTTGTGCAAAATGGTTTCCTGAAGTCCAAGTAAATTATAAAACAAACCTGTTATTGAACGGATTAGATTTTTTCTTTTCAGTTCAGTAGATGGCTGGAATACTTTTAATACCTGAACATGCAAAGCTTCATCAATCAGCATAAATGTCAAACGCCAATAGCACCAACCTGAATCTTTAACTGGCATGTTCACTAATCGCTAACATTAGTATCTGGAACTCCATTGTGTCGCTATAGCATTATTCTGATACAGTGGAGCCTCAGAATCCGAACAAAAAATCTGAGTTCTTCTGTCTGGGAAACCGAACAAAAACCAGAAGTCGAACTCGAGAAACGCGAGAAAATACGAGACTCAGAGGGAGGAAAAGTGCATGACTTCTGGAAGTCCGGAAGTTGTTGATACTATGTATGTTCTGAGGAAGTCCGGAAGTTGTTGATTCAGTACTATGTATGTATCACAAGCACCAAAGCTAAAGCTAGCGCTAAAGTACTAAAGCTATCTAATCACTAACGCCATATACCACCTCCAGCGACAAATACGATTTAGAGTACCGAACAGAAAACCCACAGATCGGCTTATAAGCATAACCGCCTAGACAAAGCGGAAGAGGATGTATGTATGTAAGCTAAGCTAAAGCGCTAAGCTCAAGCGCTAAAGCCCTAGCAGCACTGTGAACACCTTTAACTGTGAGGTCATGAGCCACTTCTGTAAGGTTTTGAAAAGAAGACAGAAACAAGCCATGTTAGAAATGTTCTTCAAGAAAAGAAAGGAACATTCTGAAGAAGAGTCATCCATGCAAACCGGTAGCAAGAGAAAAAACACCATTGGCTGATTTAACTGAAGCTGTTATGGAAGGGAATCCGCTTTCCTATGTCTCTCTCTGTTATGGAAGGGAATCCTGCTCTTCTCTCACTCTCAAATATTTACGTGTGCCAACTGCTCACCATCAAAAAGGTTGAAATTCTTATCTTTATTGTTCTTCTGCTTTAACTGCACAGTGGATTTTTATGGTCTCTCACAAAAGAGTTGCACGTTGGAGAGGGGCGTGACGAAGTGCTAAACAAACACATCTGATTCCATTTAATCACGGGCTACAAAGACTAGCAGTGCTCTTCCTGTTCTCTCTTTCTCTCGCTCTCTCTATCTCTCTCTCTCTCACACACACACACACACACACACACACACTCTCTTTCACACACAGAAAATCTCTCTCTCTTACACACACAAACTCTCGCACACACACACTCGCACACACACACACACACACACACACACACACACGCTCTCTCTCTCTCACACACACACACACACACACACAAACACACTCTCTCGTTCGTTCGTTCGTGTGTGTGTGTGTGCGAGAGTTTGTGTGTGTGTGTGTGTGTGTGTGTGTGTGTGTGTTTGAGAATGTGATTGGGAAAAGCGCTGCTAGTCTTTATAGCCCGTGATTAATGGAATCAAGTGTGTCACGCCCCTCTCCAACACGCAACTCATTTGTAAGAGACAATAAAAATCCACAGTGCAGTTAAAGAGTCTCTCACAACACAGACCATGACATGGTGTACTGTACTTAATAATATTTTCACTTAATATGCGGACCTATGGTATGAGTTACGGTACTGTTAACTTCTGTTCAAAAGACAGTGGAATGGATTAAGACCATTTACATCATTTGTAATGGGAAAGGTGGATTGGGAATCCAAACAAATCGGAATCCGAACAGCCGTCTGGAACGGATTAAGTTTGAGTATCGACGCTCCACTGTAAATGCCACCGTGACTCCCTGATTCGTGATAGCTGCATTGTTCACACACTCAACTTTATAAACCTCACCTTGACCACACACACACACACACACACACACACACACACACACACATATAGTATATATGACTCACCATGCCAGTGTGGGATGCCACTTATCTTCTCCTTGCTTGTCATAGTGTGTGTGTGTGTGTGTGTGTGGGGGGGGGGGGGGGTTCAGGGTGAGGTTTATAAAGTTGAGTGTGTGAACAATGCAGCTGTCAGGAATCAGTGAGCCAAAGTGGAGTTTATATATAGCTTGCCATGCCAGTGTGGGATGCCACTTATCATCTCACGCTCCAAACATTTTCATATTTAAATATCTACACACTTTGTTGTCAGTGGACATCATTGGTGCAAAGGTTTGTGCAGGTGGTCTTATTTCTAGAGTTTTTACACTTTTCCGGATGTTTCATTAACACAAACAGCAGAAATAGTTGAGTTGTTGATGGTAATGTTGAAGTCTGAGAATAAATGTGAAAGTTTACACCCCCAGCCAATGTTTAACGTTGTAAAAACATTTTTTGTTGTTGCAGGTTTATGAACCCCATCGGGATGATCCTGGGCTGCATCATGGTGTCATTGGTGGTCATGGGCTCGGTGTGGGCTGGAGAGTGCAATATTGTGGTCAAGAACTTTAAGAAGAAAAATCCGTCACTGTTTGTCTTCGCTGTTGTGGGGGCCAGTTACTACCTGTTGTCTCTGTGTGGAGGCGTGATGGTGTTTATCTTCGGCATAATTTTCCCACTGCTCTGTGAGTAGAAACCACTTCACCATCCTTATCACCAACAACATCACCAATATCAGTATTGGTATCATCACCATCTTCATCAACCCAACCGTCATCCTCGTTTAAGCTTTCTGTCATACAGAGAGGCTGGAAATGGCGTATTTTAACCGTGACAGTCTCTAGTACGTAAGTATCTACCTTGTAGCTCCGCGTCCTTGCAGTAGACGTGGCATTCAGTCGAACTCCGAGAACGAGGCTCTTGAATGATGATGGCTGTTTCTTCACATACGAAGATCAGGGAAGGGTTGGTGAGTTGCAAGCCCGCTGGTGGCTGTAGAGGCCAATGCATGATTCACAGGCTCTGCTGCAACGTGGGCATGTAAAGGCTGCGGATGGTGAAGCCTGGTTTTGAGACAGTGCCCTCTCCTTCTGACGGCATCTTTTTCCTCTCACTGCTCCATTCCTCTGGATTTCGAACTCTTGGCTTGCTCTTTGGATTGTGTACTTTCACTTGGGGCGGTCAGTGACATCAACTTGCCATGAACTGGGTGTAATTTATGCCAGGGAAAAGTGTCTTTTTAGCTGGTCTTTTTAACGCTTTTTCGGAGTTTTGCTTTCCAGACTTGAGTTCCCGGAACAGGACAGCTTTTGGAATGCGAGAGTCCTCCATTCTTGAAACATACCCTGGCCATCATAGCTGCTGTTTAAGCAGGATGGACTCGATACTGGGAAGTTGAGCTTCTTCCACAACATCCTCATTGGACACGTAGTCATGCCACTTGATGTTCAGGATGGAGCGCAGGCACCACTGATGGAAGCGTTCAAGGAGTCGCACTTGTCTTCTGTACAGTGTCCAGGCTTCTGCACCGTATATGAGAGTGGGGATGACAACCGATCTGTAAACTTTGATTTTGGTGGTTAGCCGAAGTGAGTGGTTGTTCCAGACTAACTTGGAACATCTACCAAAGGATCTGTTTGCCTTCAAGAGACGATTGTCGAGGTCCTTGTCAATGGTTGCATCGTTTGACATCACACTGCCAAGGTAGGTGAAGTGTTCAACTGCATTTAGAGTTGTGCAATCAAGAGTGATGTGAGGTGGGTGTAGTTTTGCAGAGGTGTGGGTTGGAACAGCCCACTTAGGAAACTTAGAAAATGTTTTCATAACCCGGAATTTTAGTACCCAGGGTGTTTCGTAAGTAGGGGGCTGACTGTACATATATTCCAGGACGCAATGTTCATGTAATTTTTTTTTTGTTTTGCACCGTGTAGGGAGATGACCAGTTGGCAGCAGTGAGCCAACTGGGTAGGGTGAGTCAAGCAATTTTCGGATCACCTTTTCTAGACCCGTCTCCATGTAGAGCAAGCAGCGCTGTCCCTAAAAAGGGCTGCTTGGTCGGTCGTCTTGGGTGAAACCGGATGATGGTCTGTTAGCGCTGTCTAGAAGTTTCTGCCCTCCGTAAGCAGGAAGCACATGTTTTTCTGGAAGCTTCTCTAAGGATGTAGATATTTCTGAGACTTTATAAGGAGGTGGAGCACTGGCCTAGGGAACAGTTTTGACTTGACCGCTATGAAAGTTATTGTTGGACTTTTCTGAACTCCTGGACCACTTGGCACCTGCTACTGACAGGAGTGGTAGTTTGAGCAGTCCGTTTTCTCCCCTTTGTTTTTGTACAGCAAGACGATGACTGTATCCTTGAGGTCCTGTGGAAGAGTGCCCTGTTCGCACTAGGAGTTGAACAGTTCCTGCAGTCTGGTGACCACAATCTCCCCACCATGCTGGTAGATCTCAGCTGGGATCCCATCTGATCCCGGGGACTTCCCAGGTTTAATTTGACTAATAGCAGTTTTGTTTTCTTTCACTGTGAGAGGCTCATCGAGCTCATGCTTTGGCTCGTTGATAGGGACCTTCCCGATGGAGGAGTCTGCTACTTTATGATGGTCACTGAATAAGCCCCCAAAGTGTTCAGCGCAGCGAGTCATGATCAACCCTTTATCGGTGTGAAGAGTGGTTCTGTCTGCAGAAAGGAGTAGTGTTTGAGTTTGGTAGGAGGGGCCTCAGATGGCTTTCAAAGCTTCAAAGAAAGAGCGAGTGTCTTTTCTGCCACTACCACCCACCAGTCATTTTGCATGGTTCTTTAGGCTGGCCTGCAAAGTTCTACAAGCTTTCCTGTATGCCGTCTTGGTGGCATGATCAGCAGGCTTGGATAAGAGGTGGATGTAGCAGGAGCATTTCTTGTCCTGGAGATCTTGGATGGCTGGGTCAGACTCATCGAACCAGTCTCTGTTTGATCTGACTGAGAAGCCGAGTATTTCTGCTGCGGTTTCTTGGACTGCAGTCTTGAAAACCTGCCATTTAATATTTTGGTCAGGGTTTGATGGGTGCTGCAGCCTTTCCACTAGCTTGGCCTGGAAGACTGCTTCCATCTTTGGTTGTTGGAGTCGGTGCACCTGGAGTTTCTTGGTTTGTGGACTTTCTTCTTAGGAGGCGGCTTGAAGGTGAATGCAAGCTTTGCACACACAAGTCTGTGATCTGTGTAACAGTCTGCACTGGGCATGACTCTGGTGTGCAGAGCATCTCTGGTGTTACTCTGGTGAACTAGGATGTAGTCCAGTAGGTGCCAGTGCTTTGAGCGAGGGTGACGCCATGTGGTTTTGAAGTGATCTTGCTGTTGGAACAGTGTGTTAGTGGTGGTTAACTGGTGTTGGGTGCAAAACTTCAGGAGCAACGCCCATTGTAATTGCAGTTCTCAAGTCCGTGTTTTCCAAGGACTCCTTTCCACAGTTGGGAGTCACTGACGACCCTGGCATTGAAGTCACCGAGGATGATCAGCTTGTCCTTGGGGTCTACTCATGTCACAACTGTGTGCAGATCATCATAGAAGGCCTCCTTAACAGCTGTGTCCGCTTGAAGTGTTGGGCTGTACACACTGATGAGAGTGACAAATTGTCCCCTTGGAGTGGTAGTCGAAGGGATATGATTCCGTCAGAATGACCTGTTGGTAGTGCTTGAAGCTTTTTGGCGATGACATTCTTTATCATGAAACCGACACCTGACTGGCGTTGTTCCTCCTTTCCTCTCCCGCTCCAGAAAAGAGTGTAGCCTGCTCCATGTTCAACAAGTGATCCTTCCTCAGCAAAGCAAACCTCACTGAGGGCTGCAATGTCAATCTGAAGCCTAAAGAGCTCTGTAGTTCTTTAGAGCAGAGCGTCTTTGTGAATGATCATTGTTGTCTGAATCCAACAAAGTAGAGTCAGCCCCCTACTTATGAAAATAATCTGTTCCAGTGCCTTTTTCGTAACACGGGAGTTTCGTAAGTGAGGGTGCATTTTACATGTAAAATGCCTGATTGGTTCCAAGGCTCCCAAGACTACCCCATAAACCATTTAAAAATGATGAACGTACACCAATTTTGTGTGAAATATGTGTTAAAAGTAAAAGAAAATTATTTATTAAACCATTTCAACATTTTATTAACATATTTATTAATTAAACCATTATTAAACATACATACACACACCTGTCTCTACCTCTCTCACATACATGCACAATACAGTACACATTAAATGTGTATAGTATAAACATTAAATGTTTATTGTGGCGCTTGAATGCGGGCCCCGCCCACAAGCAGGACGCCATAGCATTTTAAGACGTGGAATTCAAAGCGCATTCCCTGCTTGACAGATCGGAGGTCCAAACTCAACTTTAAGTGGAATCCTTGAGGGATCGGAGGTCCAGATGAGCCGCGTTTTGATCACATGCACCACATTTATTAAACAATTACTGAATTAAACAACTTAAAAAAACTAAACTAAAGAGTTAAGCCTCCTTTCATCTCTGACTGACTCTGTAAGCAGTCTCTCTCTATCACACGAACACACACACACACACTCACTCACTCACTCACTCACTCACTCACTCTCACTCTCTCTCTCTCTCTCTCTCACAAACACAAACAAAACTCAGACCCCGCCACATGCAACGCGCAGCTGATGGAACAATTCTATTTAAATGTTTAAATGGATGGGATGTTTTATTTAAAGCAGAATTACAATACCTGTTTGAAAGAGCAGAGGTCCTTATTCTCAGTCAACATGTTAATAAACACAGGATTAAAGAGCCTCGTAGATCTCAAAGGCTGACACTGCCGACGTGGGTTGTGAAGTTGAGCTCTTACTTCCATAAAAAGTGCTCCCAAAGGGCGTGCTTCAACGGAGCCTCTGTCAGCGAAAGCCCAGCTCCCTGGCCTTCACGTGCGGCTATCTCATAGACCGGCAAGACCGGTTTACACTGACAAGGAGACGGGTCGAAAGTGGGCCTCTGGCGCCTTAAAACTAGTTTACTCTCAGTCAACATGTTAATGCAGCTGTGAGAGAGGGGCACAAGCCAGTGTCTCTCCCTCACGCCGGTCCCAAGCCCGGATAAATGCAGAGGGTTGCGTCAGGAAACATCCGGCGTAAAACAAATGCCAAATAAAATATGCGAGTCACAACAAAAAATTTCATACCGGATCGGTCGAGGCCCAGGTTAACAATGACTGCCATCAGTGCTGTTAACCAACAGGGTGCTGGTAGAAATTGGACTACTGTTGGTCGAAGAAGGAGAGGCAGGAGGCATGTCCGTAGGCAGAGAGACAAGAGAAAAGGCATGAGTCTCGGACTGAAAGTAGGGACTTTGAATAATGGAACTATGACAGGAAAAGGTAGAGAGCTGGCTGACCTGATGCAGAGGAGGAACGTGGACATACTGTGTGTTCAGGAGACCAGGTGGAAAGGTAGCAAGGCTAGAAGCTTAGGAACAGGGTTTCACCTATTTTTTCATGGTGTGGATGGGAAGAGAAATGGAGTAGGAGTCATCTTGAAGGAGGAGTTTGTCAGGAATGTTCTAGAAGTGAAAAGAGTGTCAGACAGAGTGATTCGTCTCAAGTTAGAAATTGAAGGTGTGATGTTCAATGTACTTAGTGCATATGACCCACAGGCAGGATGTGAGCTAGAAGAGAAGGAGAGATTCTGGAGTGAGTTAGATGAAATGATGCAGAGTACCCCCAGAGGTGAAAGAGTGGTTATTGGTGCAGACTTCAATGGACATGTTGGTGCAGGAAACAGAGGGGATGAGGCAGGTTTGGTATCCAGGACAGGAACGCAGAAGGACAGATGTTGGTAGATTTTGCAAAAAGGATGGAAATGGCTGTGGTAAATATTTTCTTCCAGAAGAGAGAGGAGCATAGGGTGACTTATAAAAGCGGAGGTAGGAGCACACAGGTTGACTACATCTTGTGGAGGCAATGTAATTTGAAGGAAGTCAGTGACTGCAAAGTAGTAGTGGGTGAGAGTGTTGCCAAACAGCATAGGATGGTGGTGTGCAGGATGATGCTGATGGTGAGGAAGGTGAAGAAGGCAAAGGCAGAGCAGAAGACAAAGTTGTGTAAGCTGAAAAAGGAAGCGTATTGTGTTGTCTTCAAGGAGGAGTTGAAACAGGCTTTGGGGGGTCAGGAAGTGCTTCCAGATGACTGGACAACTACAGCTAATGTGATTAGGGAGACAGGTAGGAGAATACTTGGTGTGTCATCTGGAAGAAGAGGAGATAAGGAGACTTGGTGGTGGAATGAGGAAGTGCAGGAGTGTGTACAAAGGAAGAGGTTAGCTAAGAAGAAGTGGGACATAGAGAGGACCGAAGAGAGTAAATAGGAGTACAGGGAGACACAGCGTAAGGCGAAAGTAGCGGTGTCAAAGGCCAAACAGAGGGCGTATGATGACTTGTATGTTTGGTTGGAAAGTCAAGAGGGAGAAATTGATTCATACAGGTTGGCATAGCAGAGAAATAGAGATGGGAAGGACGTGCAGCAAGTTCGAGTGATTAAGGACAGAGATGGAAATGTATATGACAGACGTGTGCTGGGAAGACGGAAAGAGTACTTTGAAGAGCTGGTGAATGAAGAAAATGAGAGAGAAAAAAGAGTAGAAGAGGTGAATGTTGAGGACCAGGAAGTAGGCAGAGAAGTATGTTAGAGTGGTGCAGGACATGTATGGGAGATGTAAGACAGTGGTGAGGTGTGCTGTCGGTGTGACAGAAGAGTTCAAGGTGGAGGTAGGACTGCATCAAGGGTCAGCTCTGAGCCCCTTCTTGTGGTGGTTCTTATGGTGATGGACAGGCTGACAGACGAGGTTAGACAAGATTCCCCATGGACTATGATGTTTGCAGATGACATTGTGATCTGCAGTGAGAGCAGAGAACAAGTTCAGGAAAATCAAGAGAGGTGGAAGTATGCCCTGGAAAGGAGGGGAATGAAGGGTAGCCTCAGTAAGACAGAATACATGTGTATGAATGACAAGGACCCAACAGGAATGCTGAGGTTACAGGGAGCAGCGATAAGGAAGGTGGAGGATTTTACGTACTTAGGCTCAACAATCCAGAGCAATGGGGAGTGTGGAAAAGAGGTGAAGAAGCATGTAGGACATTTTGGAGACAAAGTCAGAGAGGCTAGATTGAGATGGTTTGGACATGTACACAGGAGGGATCGTGAGTATATTAATAGTAGGATGCTGAGGTTGGAACTACCAGGCAGAAGGCCCAGAGGAAGACCAAAGAGACGATTCATGGACGTGGTGAAGGAGGACATGAAGGCAGGTGGTGTAAGAGAAGATGCGGAGTATAGGGTGAGATGGAGGCAGATGATTCGCTGTGGCGATCCCTGAAGGGAACAGCCGAAAGGAAAAGAAGAAGAAGATTCTCAGTCAACATGTTCTGCAGGTCGAAGGGTGACGACTGGTTAAACTCGCTGGTTTCAGCTGCAGCTCTTTCCTGCTCTGTATTGTAACCTCTACAGGCTTAAAATCTTCATGGAATATTTTCAATTGGGGTTTTCTTGTTGTTTTATTTTACGTTTCCCAACATGAATCCTGACTCATCTTTGTCTGCGCAGTGATCCTGATCCACGCCTCACTTCGCCTGCGCAACTTGAAGAACAAGCTGGAGAATAAGATGGAGAGAATGGGACTGAAGAAGACTCCCATGGGCGTGATCTTGGACCTGCTGGATCAGCAAGAGGAGAAATTCAACAAGGTGCAGGGTTTCACTGAGAGCAAGCTGAAGGACTAAGTGGTGGAATTGATCGAATTTTCCGATCTGTTACGTGTATAGCGATCCCAAATCCAGATATCACACAGCCATCTGAAAGTCCTGAATGGAAAGTACTGAAACACTTCCTCCTTTAATGAGTCTGTTCTTGTGTCCTGTTGGACTCGCCACCTGCTCCTGAGAAAGAACGTGTTTCAATGTTCTTTATTGGGACACTGACTCTGCCTACTAAATGTGGAAAAATAAATTCAAATAAATATTATAATTGATAATTAAACTGTTTAACTGTTCATCATAAGTGTCAAATTCCAAAGCAAGCACCTGTGTATTTAATATTCTGTCTAACAAACAGAAATTCTTTTTGTAAAACAAACTCAAAATGATATTACAAATTAAAAACTAAAGACTGTTAACGGTATTACTTGAGAGTGTATGTTTATACAGGTATACCTCGGCTTACGTTGTTAATTGGTTTCAGGAGAGACGACTTACATCGAAAACAACTTAAATCGAATTCGCTTGTTTCTAGGCTAGCCTAGGCTAGGGTACGCCAAATTTACTTGTATAATATTATATACAGCTACCCTCCCGCCCATTCGTGGTTCACCGATCGCGGCCTGCATACTCGCAGATTAGCGGCAACCCCAGAAGTTACTGCCATGTGATTCGAATTTAGCCAATTACAATATTAAAAGAATAAACTTTGATAATCAGTATGTTAATTTCAAATATAAGATTTATTTCATTCTACTGTGTTTACAACATCACATCAAAAAAATTTCCCTGTGAATCCCGGGTGGCCTGGACACTCAAAAAAATAAATAAATAAATTTCCTCCCTCCCAGATGAATCTTTTTTTTATCATGTTATTGCAAACTAAGAATTTCTTAAGCCTGGCTTTACGAATAAAATCTCAGGAATTAGCACAGCGCATTAATCACGACTGTACATGCGAGCTGAACTTTTGCTTTGTTCCCGACCTTTTGGGGTAACTTTATTTGCAAATTTTATATTTGCATCAGACGTCCCATATGAGGGTTATGATGGAGGGGTAAAGGGTGGAAAAGCACTTTTTAAATTGAAGTAAATAAAAATTTTCTGTATTTCTCTAAAACTTGAATCTGTAATGAATGATAAGCGTTTTTTTGATAAATAAAATACGCACACAGCATGTTACCGTGCATTCCCAGTGGCTTGATGAGGATGGATGAGCTATAGGATATTGAAAAAAAAAAAAGTTTTTATATTTGTTTTTTAAATTATTCCTTTTGTGGACACTTAATCCACAGCAACACCAAATGCAGTCTAATCATAAGCATTGTTCCTTTACTAGCTTTGGGATCTAAACTCATAGCCTTTTAGTCATTAGAGTAACGATTTAATCAGTGATTATTTACAATTAATTTATTTCTACCTCAGATAAAAATTCAAATTACAGTGATCCCTCGCTACTTTGTGCTTTGGTTTTTGCGGCTTCAGTGCATTGCGAGTTTTTCAAAAATGTTCATCGAAAAATAAGAAAATAAGGAAATTAAGGAAAAACACGGAAATATTTAAGGAAAATGCCACAAAACAAGGCCAGTTATGCAAAAAAAAAAACAACCCAACAAAACTACTTAGATTTTTATGTGAGGTGCACATCTGTGTGAGTGTCTGTGTATTTATATTTTTACATCTTATGCATTATTTTTGAGTGTTTAATTGTTATTATAAGCATTTATAGCATTGAATATGTTGAGGCAGTGGTGGTCTAGTGGATAGGGCGCAGGATCGCTGATCCTAAGGTTGGGGGTTCAAGTCCCCACAAGGTTGTCACTGTCCCCCAAGTGCAGCTAACTGGGTTATCAAAGGCGGGCCGTGTCGCTCACTGTCTATGGTGAGAGGCATGTAAGAGAACCATTGCTGACTTTTGTCAAGAGTAGGCTGCAAAGCCGTCAGCGTGTTTCTGTCCCTTGCTAAAAGGGTTGTGACAGGAAGGGCATCCGACGTAAAAACCCATGCCAAATCAAATGTGCGAATCAGATGATTCGCAGTGGCGACTCCCGAGAAAAGGGAAAAAGCCAAAAGAAAAGAAGAAGCTAGCATTGAATATGTATTTATTGATATTACATACACATATACATGTACATATACATCAGTCGGGGGGGTCGATCCTACTTCAAAGAAATTGGCTTTATGTTTAGCTATGCAATGATTATAATGACAATTTTGTGAATTTGTGCATGATAAGACTTTTAGACTTATAAAACTTTTTTAAAATAAGTATTTACAGGGATCCCTCGCTACTTCGCGCTTCAATTCATGCGGCTTCAGTGCATCGCGGTTTTTAAAAAAATAAATAAATAAATATTCATCGATTTAAAACAATGTGAAAATGAAGGAAGAAGAGGGGAAAGAGTTAAGGAAAATGACACAAAAACAAGGCCAATTATGCAAAAAAAAAAAAAAAACAAGCCAACACAAAACTAAAAAAAATCTCCCATCAAATCTACTTCCATTTTTGCATCTGCGCACGCACGTATGTATGTGTGGCGTCTTCTTCTCATGCAATACCATCTGTATGTGTGTATTTATATTTTATTTACCTGTTATGTAATTTTTTTAAATGTTTGTTATTATATGGATTTATAGCATTGAATATGTATTTATCGATATTATATACACACATATAGATGTACGTATACATCAGTCAGGGGTTTTGGGGGGGTGATCCTACTTTGCGGATTTTGGTGGTCGCGTTGGGATTTCGGTCCCAATTAACCGCGGAAAGTGAGTGATCCCTGTATTTGGTTTACATTATGTGTTCTGTTGGTGCTTCTCAAGCCAAACCTGCTTTAACCATCTCGCTGTTTTCTTGGGTTTTTCTTGTTTGTTTGTTTGTTTGTTTATAACAAGTTGTACATATGCATTTACAGTGGTCTGTAAAGACTCGTTGGGCACTTTCTTCTGTTTTGTTTTTCTCTGATGGGAACTGATGCAGAGGTAATAAATGTTTCTGACGGACTAAAATTTGTTTATTTATTACCACGCCACTATTTTTTTTACAGGTATATAACATGTTCTTAGTGTGTCTGTTTCCTTCTAAATTAACCTGTTAATGGTTTGGAAGTTTTGACCATGAAGTAAACAGGCAGTTAACAGAATTATTTCATATTTTATACATAATTGTGGGCGGGGTGGCTCAGTGGGTATTGGTTATGAATCAGAAGGTCAGGGGTTCAAAGTGCAATGCCACAAAGCTGTCACTGTTGGGCTCATGAGCAAGGCCTTTACCTTTATCTACTCCAGGGATGCCTCATAATCGGATCTGATCCTAACGTCCAAACAAGCTCGGTTATATGTTCATTAATTCATTTTATAAACCGCTTTATTTTAATTAGGATTAGATTATATAGATATATATAGATGGGCTGTTGCCCATTTCAGCTGACTCGTGGCAAGTTCAGAGTACACCCTGGACAGCTTGCCAGGTTATCGCAGCTCAGAAACATGCTGATGACTACATGCTGATGTCTACCCTTTCTGAAAAATAGAAGTGGTTCTTTTACAGCATCTTTCCACAGACACTGAGGGACATAGGTAAACTCTGTTGGGCTTTTTACACTCGAGCCTAGTGGCTCATCAGTCCGGTGCTTATTCCCGGTTTCTGTAGCAGAAGCGACCAGGAGTTCACCTCCTCCTGGATGCGTTGCTAGTCCATCACAGGTTACCTTCCCTATATTCACACTGAATCCTTTCGGCTTTCCCCCTTTTTCAGGGGTCACCATAGCGAATCAACATCACACATAATTTGGCATGTTTTTTTTTTTTTTTTTTTTTTTTACGTCGGCTGCCCTCCCTTCCCTTCCTACCCTTTAGCAAGGGAGAGAAACTCGCTGACGACATTGCCACCTACTCTTTATGAAATTCAGCAATGGTTCTTTTACATGCCTCTCACCATAGACAGAGAGACACGGCCGGCCTTTAATAACCCAGTTAGCTGCACTTTGTTTCTCCAACCATTCCAACCTGCCTGCACACGCTTCTTCACCTCTTTTCCACACTCCCCATTTTTCTGGATTGTTGAGCCTAAGTACTTAAAATCCTCCACCTTCCTTATCTCTGCTCCCTGTAACTTCACCGTTCCTCTTGGGTCCTTCTCGTTCACACACATATATTCTGTCTTACTGACGCTAACCTTCATTCCTCTCCTTTCCAGGGCATACCTCCACCTCTTTAGATTTTCCTGCACTTGTTCTCTGCTATCACTACAGATCACAATGTCATCTGCAAACATCATAGTCCATGAGGAATCTTGTCTAACCTTGTCTGTCAACCTGTCCATCACCATAGCAAACAAGAAGGGCCTCAGAGCTGACCCTTGATGCAGTCCCACCTTGAACTCTTTTGTCACCCCGATAGCACACCTCACCACTGTCTTACATCTCTCATACATGTCCTGCACCACTCTAACATACAGTACTTCTCTGCCACTCCAGACTTCCTCATACAATACCACAGTTCTTCTCTCGGCACCCTGTTATATGCTTTCTCCAGATCCACAAAGGCACAATGCAGCGCCCTCTGACCTTCTCTGTATTTCTCTATTAACATCCTCAAGGCAAACACTGCATCTGTGGTGCTCTTTCTTGGCATGAAACCAAACAGCACAAATGCTGACCTCTGCCCTCGGTCTAGCTTCCACTATTCTTTCCCATAACTTCATCGTATGGCTCATCAACTTTATTCCTCTGTAGTAGCTGCAACTCTGCACGTCTCCCTTGTTCTTAAAAATGGGCACTAGCACACTTCTCCTCCATTCCTCCGGCATGTGCTCACTCTCTTAAAGACCTTGTTGAATGTTCTTGTCAGAAAATCTACTTCTACCTCTCCTAGACACTTCCATACCTCCAGCGGTATGTCATCAGGACCAACTGCCTTTCCACTCTTCATCCTCTTCAATGCCCTCCTCACTTCACCCTTACTAATCTTTGCTACTTCCTGGTCTTCAACAGTCACCTCTTCGACTCTTTTTTCTCTCTCATTTTCCTCATTCATCAGCTCTTCAAAGTACTCTATCCATCTTCCCAGCACACTTCTGACATCAGTCAATACATTCCCCTCTCTGTCCTTAATCACTCTAACCTCCTGCAAGTCTTTCCCATCTCTATTTCTCTGCTGTGCCAACCTGTATAAATCATTTTCTCCCTCCTTACTGTCCAACCTATCATACAAGTCATCATATGCCCTCTGTTTGGCCTTTGACACCACTACTTTCGCTTTATGCTGTGTCTCCCTGTACTCCTGTTTTCTCTCTTCAGTCCTCTCTATGTCTGACTTCTTCTTAGATAACCTCTTCCTTTGTACACACTCCTGCACTTCCTCATTTCACCGCCAAGTCTCCTTAACTACATTCCTTCCAGAGGACACACCAAGTACTCTCCTACCTGTCTCCCTGATCACATTTGCACTTCCTGACCACCCAAAGTCTGTTTCAACTCCTCCTTGAAGACAACACGACACTGTTCCTTTTTCAGCTTCCGCCACTTTGTCTTCTGCTCTGCCTTTGCCTTCTTCACCTTCCTCACCATCAGCGTCATCCTGCACACCACCATCCTATGCTGTTCGGCAACACTCTCACCCACTACTACTTTGCAGTCATTGATTTCCTTCAAATTACATCACCTACACAAGATGTAGTCTACCTGTGTGCTCCTACCTATGCTTTTATAAAATAGATAGATAGATTCAGCTTTATTGATCTCACAATGCATAAATTTACTGTTACAGGCTCTCGAAGTACCATCAGTAAGGGGTGCAAAATAGCTCAGAAAGGTGTAACATCATCAAGTCATAATATTAGAACAGAGCAATAAAATATAAAAATAATAATCAACAAACAAACAAATATATATATTTGTGTATATATATATATATATATATATATATATATATATATATATACACAGTCACAGGGGGGTAGATGTGGTTGATTAAAGTGTTTTCTTGCACAGAACCGGTTACTTCACAGACAGTTACAAAGTGGCGTTGTACAGTCTGACAGCGGTGGGGATGAAAGACCTGCGGTAGCGCTCCTTCCTGCACTCAGGGTGTCTCAGTCTTCCACTGAAGGAGCTGCTCAGCTCCTCTACAGTCGTATGTGTAGTCTGCAGTGGGTGAGAGCTGTTGTCCATGATGGATGTGAGCTTGGCTACTCACCTCCTCCACAGAGTCCAGTGGGCAACCCAGGACAGAGCTGGCCCTCCTGACCAGCTTGTTCAGTTTCTTTCTGTCCCGCTCTGTGCTGCCCGGGGCCCAGCAGACAGCAGCGTAGAGGATTGCAGAGGCTACCACAGAGTCATAAAATGTCCTGAGCAGAGGTCTGCATACTCCGAAGGACTTAAGTCTCCTCAGAGGTGGAGGCGACTCTGGCCCTTCTTGTACAGGGCGTCAGTGTTGTGGGTCCAGTCCAGTTTATTGTTGAGGTGAACACCCAGGTACTTGAAACTGTCCACTGTCTCAATGTCCTGTCCCTGGATGTTCACCAGTGAGTGTGTTGGTGTCCTCCTGAAGTCAACGACCATCTCCTTCGTCTTACGAGTGTTCAAGCACAGGTGGTTGCGCTCACACCAGTCCACAAAGTCGATGATGACCGACCGGTACTCCAGCTCGTTCCCCTCTAACACACGGCCCACGATGGCTGAGTCGTCAGAGAACTTCTGAAGGTGGCAGCTGTCCGTGTTGTAGGTGAAGTCCGAGGTGTAGATGGTGAAGAGGAAAGGTGACAGGACAGTTCCCTGGGGTGCCCCCGTGCTGCAGACTACCACCTTTGACTCACAGCCGCGCAGCCGCATGTACTGTGGACAGTCAGTGAAGTAGTTTATGATACAGGCAGCAAGATGTCCGTCCACTCCCGCGTCCTCCAGCTTTCCCCGCAGAAGCGCTGGCCTGATGGTGTTGAAGGTGCTGGAGAAGTCAAAGAACATCACAGCGCTGCCGGCGATGTCCAGGTGGGTGAGCGCCTGCTGCAGAAGGTAGATGACAGCGTCTTCTACCCCGATGTTGGGCCTGTAGGCCAACTGCAGCAGGTCTAGGGTGGAGCTCACCACAGAGTGGAGGTGGTCGAGGAGGAGCCTCTCCATGGTCTTCATGAGGTGGGAGGTCAGGACAACAGGTCTGTAGTGGGTCGGTTCCTTGGCTTGCGCTGTTTTAGGAACTGGGACCACACAGAAGGTCTTCCACAGGACAGGGACCTTCTCCAGGCTGAGGCTCAGGTTGTAGAGGTGGCAGAGGACCTCACAGAGCTGGTCCGCACTGGTCCTCAGCAGCCTGGGACTAATGCCATCTGGTCCTGCAGATTTCCTCTGATTCAGTCGCCTCAACTGTCTCCTCACCTGGTCCGACGTGAGGGAGAGGTGGGGACTGGGGTGGGCTGCAGAGGGAGGGGGATGTGTCTGTGGGGCTGCTGCAGTCAGGTGAAGTTGGCCTGGGGAGGGGGGAGGTGTCCACTGGACTGGAGACATGTGAAGAGGGGGATCAGGGAGGGAGCAGAGGGAGAGGGGGAGAATCAAACCTGTTTAAGTAACAGTTTAATTCGTCTGCCCAGCGCTGGTCACCATCAGCTGTCCCTCTGACACTCTGTCCAAATCCAGACATAGTCATTAGTCCGCTCCAGACGTCCCGTGCGTTGTTCTGAGCCAGCTCCTCCTCCATCTTCTTCCCATAATCCTTCTTGGCCCTCCTGATCCTCCACTGGAGCTCACGCTAAATCTTCTTCTGCTCCGCTCTATCCCCCGAGATGAAAGCCCTCTTCTTCTGGTTCAGGAGGACTTTAAGCTCAGGGGTGACCCACGGGCGGTTGTTGGAGAAGCACTGTACCCTTCATGTTGGCATAGTGCTGTCCACGCAGAAGTTCATGTCATCACTGATACAGTGTGTGAGGCCGTGATAAGCAAGTCCAGCGTTTTATTGTCTCTCGTGGTACACTGCACTTACTGCATGAACGTCGAGAAAGAGGTGAAGAGAGAGGTGTGATTAAAGTCCCCGCTGATCAGAATCATGGCGCGGGGGTGAAGAGTCTGCATTTGACTGACAGCGCTGTGGAAACGCTCACACGCGGCCGCCGCATCAGCCGAGGGCGGAATGTACACGCAAAACACAATCACGTGTGAAAACTCCCTAAGCCACCCTATGCCCCTGTCTCTTCTGGAAGAAAGTATTCACCACAGCCATTTCCATCCTTTTTGCAAAATCTTTACAACATCTGTCCTTCTGCATTCCTGTCCTGAATACCAAACCTGCCCATCACTTCCTCGTCCCCTCTGTTTCCTGCACCAATGACCACTCTTTCATCTCTGGGGGTACTCTGCATCACTTCATCTAACTCACTCCAGAATCTCTCCTCCTCTTCTAGCTCACATCCTGCCTGTGGGGCATAAGCACTAACAACATTGAACATTACGCCTTCAATTTCTAACTTGAGACTCATCACTCTGTCTGACACTCTTTTCACTTCTAGAACATTCCAGACCAACATCTCCTTCAAGATGACTCCTACTCCATTTCTCTTCCCATCCACACCATGATAAAAACAACTTAAACCCTGCTCCTAAACTTCTAGCCTTGCTACCTTTCCATCTGGTCTCCTGAACACACAGTATGTCCACCTTCCTCCTCTGAATCATGTCAGCCAGCTCTCTTTCTCTTTTTCTTTCATAGTTCCAACATTTAAAGTCCCTACTCTTAGTCCTAGACTCGGGTTATCAAAGGCGGTCCATATCTCTCACTGTCTATGGTATGTAAAAGAACCATTGCTGTCTTTCGTAAAGAGTAGCCTGCAAAGCCATCAGCGTGTTCCTTGCTAAAAAAGGGTTGTGACAGGAAGGGCATCCGACGTAAAAACCTCTGCCAAATCAAATGTGCAAATCAGATGATTTGCTCTGGCGACTCTCGAGAAAAGGGAAAAAGCCGAAAAGAAAAGAAAACTCTCAGTCTTGGTTATACAAACAGAAAAGAATCTGGGCAGTATGGTGAAGTAGTGGTGAGTATGTCTGTCTCTCATGAAAAAGGTCGTGGGCTTGTTGAAGGTGTTTCTGTTCGGAGTTGGCATTGTTCTCCCCGGGCTTGTGCTTCTGTGGGTGTCCTCCCTGTACTCTGGTATCTTCCCACATTCCAAAGACATGCGCATTATTCTAATTGACAGTTTTAACTTGGGGTGAGTGTGAATCGTTGGGTGTTGGCCTTGTGATGGGCTGGTGAACTGTTCAGGGTGTACCATGCCAGAAGCAGCTGAGATAGTCTCCAGCCTCCCCATGACTCGAGCAGAATTAGACGGTTTGTCAAATAAATTAGATTGATGAATGTACAGAAAAATCGCAAAATTTAAAAATGGGATAAAAACGCTTTCAGTTTGTCCAAGTCCTGATTGTACTTTATCGTTTAATATATCTTTAAATTATTTACATTTAAAACTGAAAAACAAGAAAAAAAACGTTTAAGCCTTTCAAACAGAGCTAAATACTGAGAGAGAAATAAATGTTCTTCATCCTGCTTGTCAATAAATCTCAAGACTATTATTTTGAAAAGTCTCCATTTTGGGAATTAAAACAAACAAACAAACAAAGCGAAACCTTCATGAATCCGAAATGGATGAATTGTAATTTCTTACTGTTTGACTGGTGGGGTGTCACGTGATTCTCCATTGGCTTTATGAGCATGCGCACTGTGTCTTGGCTAGCGGCGCTGTTGTGGAACAACGTTGACCGCCATGCCTCGCGTTTACATCGGTCGCCTGAGTTACCACGTCCGCGAGAAGGATATCCAGCGGTTTTTCAGCGGATACGGAAAACTGTTGGAAATCGACTTGAAAAATGGGTAAATCACGATATTAAAAATAGCTGAAGGCTGCTTGCGTAACCTTTGGTGTAGGTATGAGAACACGGCTAGCACGCAGTTAGCCTGGATGCGTAATGGCGGCGTTTAGCTTTGACTTTGCACAAATAAGCAACATTTCAATTTACAAACAGAACTCTGTGCAAACGTGTATCGGATAAAATACTGCAGTCTTTATGTTATGAAACATTTCTTTCTTGGAGTATTTATTGTTCGTTTGCAAATCCGATTTAGCATGGATAAGATGGTCATTTTTTTTCCTTCACCAGGCCCAGGATTGGCTGAGGGTATATCCAAGACTTTGGCTGATTGGTCAATTCGATTTTAATTTATTGGCTCATCGTCACGCTCTTCTCATCCAATCAAGATGCAGGAGGCGGGACGGAATAAGGAAGCATTTTGGTTAACAAGATCATGTGACTCAGACAAGAAAAAAAAAAAGAAGAAAAGCCCGCGCACTTCACCTTTTAAATAGTAAATACACACACATGCGAAATTCACTTTTTGCCAATTCCAAAAGTATTTACGCTGGTTTTACACACTTTTGTTTTCCAATCCAGTAGTTCAATAAAATTACATATTATTGAGTTGTAACACTTGGTACATATCTAGGTTTGTATCGAAGTTTAAAAGTGGGTTAGTGGACAATTCGTTCCAAAGATATGGTCGGTTACCGATTTGTTCAACTGGTGAATCATCAGAAAGAGTTAAAACTCGATTAATGTGTTCAGATGTATGTTTACTTCCATCAGTACAGTTTATGTAATTTTTGAAAAAAGTCATGAAACATTAATATACAATACATGGGGCAGTGGTGGTCTGGTGGTAAAAGGTGCTGGATCGCTGATCCTAAGGTTGGGGATTCGAGTCCCACTCTCCACAAGGTTGTCACTGTCCTTCCAGGGCAGCTAACTAGATTATCAAAGGCTGGCCATGTCTCGCTGTCTATGGTGTGAGGTTCATATAAACGAACCATTGCTTCTTTTCCTTTCGGCTGTTCCCTTCAGGGGTCGCCACAGCAAATGATCTGCCTCCGTCTCACCCTATCCTCTGCATCTTCTACTCCAATTACCTTCATGTTCTCCTTCACCACATCTATAGATCTTCACTTTGGTCCTCCTCTAGGCCTTCTGCCTGGTAGTTCCAACTTCAGCATCTCACTATCCCTCCTCTGTACATGTCCAAACCATCTCAATCTAGCCTCTCTGACTTTGTCTCCAAAACGTCTTACATGTACTGTCCCTCTGATGTGCTCATTCCTGATCCTATCCATCCTTGTTACTCCCAAAGAGAACCTCAACATTTTCATCTCTGCTACCTCCAGCTCTGCCTCCTGTCTTTCCCCCACGGCCAATGTTTCTAAACCATACAACATCGCTGGCCTCAACGGTCTTGTACACTTTTTTCCTTTCATTCTTGCCGATACCATCCTATCACACCGGACACTTTTCTCCAACCATTCTACACTGCACACGCTGCTTCACCTCTTTTCCACACTCTCCATTGCTCTGGATTGTTGAGACTAAGTACTTAAAATCCTCCACCTTCGTTATCTCTGCTCCCTGTAACATCACTGTTCCTGTTGTGTCCTTGTCGTTCACACATGTATTGTCTGTCTTAAGCTGACCTTCATTCCTCTCCTTTCCAGGGCATACCTCCACCTCTCTAGATTTTCCTCCACTTGTTCTCTTTTCTCACTGCAGATCACAATGTCATCTGCAAACATCATAGTCCATGGGGAATCTTGTCTAACCTCGTCTGTCAGCCTGTCCATCACCATAGCAAACAAGAAGGGGCTGAGAGCTGACCCTTGATGCAGTCCCACCTCCACCTTGAACTCTTCTGTCACCCTGATAGCACACCTCACCACTGTCTTACATCTCTCATACATGTCCTGCACCACTCTAACATACTTCTCTGCCACTCCAGACTTCCTCATACAATACCACAGTTCTTCTCTCAGCACCCTGTCATACAAACCATTGCTGACTTTCATGAAGAGTAGCTGCCAGCATGTTTCTGCCCCTTTTGTAAAGGATCGTGTCGGGAAGGGCATCCAACATAAAAACCTACACCAAATCAAACCTGCTAATCATTAACATGACTTTCATGAAGATGGTGGCAGATGAGTTGCCGTGGCGACCCCTGAAGGGAACAGCCGAAAGGAAAAGCTTAATATTAGAGCTGTGTATTGCCTAAGTTTTATGCATTGCAATATATTGCGATATACAGTAGGCCCTTGACTATTTGCAGTTTTGCATTTGCGGTTTAAGTATTCACGGACTGCCGAGCAGCTCACACCTGATTCAACTTCAGTCAATGGCTGTCCTCCTTCCTGCTGATTGGTTGAGGTGATGTAACGCCCCTTTTCCTCGTCTGTGCACAAGTTGGCAATGAGCCTTTTTTTAGTGTGTTTTAATTACCAGTTAAGTTTTGTCACTCAAACGCCTGCTAAAGCACCAGAAAAAGGTGATGAAGTTGGATGTCTCTTATGAAGAAATAAGACTTTCTCTGGAAGAAGCGACCGTTTCCTCTGAATTCACCTCATTACTGAAGAGGAATACAGTAATCCTTTGAACTGTTGTAAAACACTCCACTATTAAAGTCTTTTTTTTTTTTTTTTAATTATTCCAGTACATGACCGAAGGTCAATGTTTATATTTTATTTACTGTGGTGTAGCATGTTTCTCATTGTTTTGTTTATCCAATGTATTACATTTTATCGTTTTGTCCTTTTTGTTATGGTCTGTGTTGTGTGGGACTTTGATTTTGGCGCTCTGCCTCTAACTAACTGTTTACTTCCTGAGGGGCGGAGCTGAACTGCTCACACACACACCTGGATTCACTATTCTCATTTACTCCCAATAAACAAAAGCATGCTCACCTCTGTGCCAGAGGATGAACTCACATCAACATCACCGCTTCTTTAGTTTGTAACGCCTCTTACTCGATCACTCTAAAATTCTGTTTTGTGCTTCGGCTGGGGGGCGTGGCTGAGCTGCTCAGACTCAATGCAGTTAATACCTGAATTCAGTCATGTAATGCCTAATGCAATACAGTACATTCCTCTAGTGGGCATTTTTGAAAACTACCGTGCTGTATGTTTATAAACAGAATGCACTGAAAGGTACTTTATGCATACGTATGCTGTATAATGTTTATTTTAGCATCAATAAACATAACAGTAAAAATTGAAGTTTTTCTTAATCATGACATTTTACTACATTAATACTGTATTAATGACTAAGACTGTCTATAGAATGTGTTTTTAAGAAGCATATTTTAGCTAATAGATACATAGTATTTTACTTGCAGCTGCTCATTCACGTTTCATACATGGGGTTTTACTTCCGGGTACAGAACTTGCGGATTATCTCGATTCGTGGGAAGGCTCAGAACCAAACCCCCGCAAATGTCAAGGGCCTACTGTATCCCAAGAAGAATTTTAAATTAAATGAGTCTGTTCTTGAGGTTTTTTTTTTTTTTTTTTTTATTTCAAAAAGAGAAATCGACATCATTAAAAACATGGTTTTAAGCATTTAAAATAAAAATTCTAAGCATCAGAAAAAATCCACTTATGAAATTTTTAATGTTTTAAACTTTTGCACACACCTTAACATTGAAATAGATTGTCATATTGAGCAAGATAAGCTATTTAAACATATTAAATACACACGGTGGCGTAGTGGTTAGCACGTCCGCCTCACAGCAAGAAGGCCCGGGTTCGATTCCCGGCCTGGGCGTTTCTGTGTGGAGTTTGCATGTTCTCCCCGTGCTTGTGTGGGTTTCCTCCGGGTGCTCCGGTTTCCTCCCACAATCCAAAGACATGCACTGTAGGTTAATTGGCCGTTCTAAATTAGGGACTACAGATGGAAACTAGCTATTAAGCTATAATCTGGTACAGTACATCTCTGTCTCTATGAGCTTAATGTTCCTGTACATTGTCCCTTAAATAAATAAAAATAAAATAAACAAACATTAGAATAGTGCAAGTGCAGTGGTTGTTAACCTTGTTGGCGGTACTGAACCCTGCCAGTTTCATATGCTTATTCACCAAACCCTTTAGTGAAAAAAAAAAGATTTTTTTTTTTTTTTTTTTTTTTCAAATTCAAGACATAGGTATATATTTTTATTGGGGCACCAAAATGAACCATGCATTAACATCACTGTGTTCAAAGAACAAAACCAATACAATGTATGAACTCCCCCATCACAACTACTTACATTTTTATGTGAGGTGCGCATCTGAGTGCGTGCACGCGTGTGTGTCTGTATGTGTGTGTATTTGTTTTATTTACATATTATGCATTATTTTGAATGTTTAATCATTATAAGCATTTATAGTATTGAATATGTATTTATTGGTATTAGATGTACATATACGTCAGTCAGCACAGGGTTGATCCTACTTTGCAAATCATTCAGATAGGACGCCGACGAATATCACGTTCCGTTATATATGTGAATCCATGTTGTACATGTTCGTCCAACCACTTTCTTTTTTGACTCAACATAGTATGGATTAAAACATTTTAAGAAAGAAATCACACGACGTACCATCACAACAGTCACAATTCGACTACTGAGCGCAACAAATTTCAATCTGCAGCACAGATTGGCCAAGCAATGTAGCGTGATCACCTGCAGCCAGCGATGGCCAAGTGGGGCGTGTCGTCATGAATATGAGTCAGGTGTGTGTCTTGACCTCCGCCAAGCCCCTGAGACTGACTCACCGAACCCCTAGGGTTCGATCGAACCGAGGTTAGGAACCACTGGTCTAGTGTTATTAGCATACTATGAAGCCTTAATCATTAATGCATGCATATTACACTTTTAAGCTAAGGTTAAAGGTAGAGCATCAGCTGCGCATAACTGCATCATGCCTGATTATACCTCATCAGACCCATGACCCTGTGAGCAGTAGATTGGTATATTTATATATAACAATATTTATATTAATGCCATTATAGCGATGCCCATAGGAATGCTGGGCACTTGTAGCACTTAGTGACACTGACTGCTCCGGAAAGTCCGTCAAACTTTACAATAATAACATGCAATATCGTATATAAATCACATATTATGCTAGAGAGAAGTGGAATGTAATTTACTGGAATCTGGGACTGATTTGGGCATGTTTAGCCTGAGGCGGCGTCCACAAGTTGTGACTTTTTTTTTTTTTTTTTTCCCGGAGTCAACAGATATTATTGCTGTGTTCAGCAAAATAAAAAAGGGAGAGAAAAAACATGCCTGGTTAATGTGCCTTGTTGCAGATCAGGTTCATAGGACAGCTTCCCTCTTTTTCTCATTTTAAAATAAATGTTCAAGCAAAAATTTAGATGCAGTAGGTCAGTAAATTTCTGAGCAATTAGCAACATGAACTATGGTTTTGTTTTAAGTAGGAATTTCCGTATCCTGTATTTTAACATATTCTATTGGCTGAAGGCCTTTGTGACAGCTGCACTGCCCATTCACAGCATGGCTCTTATTATACCAGGCTCTCCACACACTGACTGACTGAAGATAAGAGGACAGAAACACGATTGTGTTACGATTACATGCCGGGACCTCTGCGGGCGCCATTTTAATCTTTTTTTTTTCTCTCAACAAAAGCATTACAGTGGTACCTCACCTTACAAAATTAATTTGTTCCAGAAGTGGTTTCGTAACCTGATTTTTTTTTTTTTTGTAAGTTGAGTAGCGTTTTACATGTAAAAGGCTTGATTTGTTTCAAGGCCCCCAGTACTACCCCTCAACCCTTTAAAAATGATAAAAGTATACCTTTTTAATGCCGCTTTCTGCTTCAATATCGTACCCATGGTAGATGGGTTTTGGCCATATTTCTTTGCGATATCACTCAACTGCATGCCACGAGCCTGCTTCTTCTTTTCACTCGCACCGGGAATCACTGGGAATATCGCTCGCGCGTGCGCAACCATGTCTTCTTAGCAGAGTTATAATCTTAGAATATTTATGCAAGGTTAAAAGCCTGGGCTAAAAAATAGTTTCAATGAGCACACTCGAAAAACTCACGAAACAACAGTAACTCTGTCCTTTATGCATGTTACGTAACGAACAATGGGTCGAAGGCACACGAAAAGCATTATGGTTATTATGGGGATGCAACTTCATAATAGCCAATGGGAGGAAGCCGCATTTCCATGACGAACAATGGGTCGACGGCACATGAAAAGCATCATGGGTATTACAGATCAGTAAACAGCAGTACTGCTATCTATTACATTTACTTATTATTGTTGCAAAACAAAAGTGTTCTAGAAGAAGAACTGTGCTCGTTGTGTTGTGGTCCATTGTGCAGTCTAGAAGTTACAGGTGCTCCTTGACTTGTGTTCATCCATTTTACATTTTTTGCCCCCCCCCCCCCCAAAAAAAAAAAAAAAGTCAAATTTTGAGTAGGTGACGTAGTACGTTGATTTAATGACGCCACGTCCATTGTTTACCAACGACAGACTGAACGTGCCCTGCTGCTTCCCAGTTGACTGCGTGTTACCCTTGTGTTAAGACGTCATCTCTGTGATCTTTGTGTTAACACTGTTTTGCAGACTTGTGTAACCCTAAGCAAGTATGGTTGGTCATAAGCATAAGCGTACTAGCATGGGTGCAAGTTTTCCGGCATATGCAGGAATTTCTGGTTTTCCCAAGACTGAAATAACTGTCTGCTTGGTTCGGCGCAATCTGCCATGCATACTCAGTTAAGCAAAGAGAGTTGTAAAATGAATCAAAACCCAAATCCAGAAAAGAAAGAACTCTCCACTCTGCTGGTGATTCACATCAGTGCAGGCTGAGTACTAAACAAGTATTCAACAGTGCCCTTGATCACTTGAAAGACCGGAAGTCCGTATAACCTGTGCTTTTTGTCAAGCACAAGCAAGTAAACTACTTTTGGTGTAGAGCGCCTCACCTATTGTAAGCGTTGATTGGCTGTTTAAAGCTTAATGTTATGTGACTCAGCTCAGCTTCATGTGAAGTGACCATCCGTCCACCATCGGAACCATTTACAAGCAGAAAGATTGCATCATAGAGAATGTTAAAGGTTGTATTTGATGAGTGAATTTGATTAAAATTTATCTATTTGAAATTATTTTGCATGAATTTAATTTATTTGAAATTAATGTTGATATTATTTGATATATTTAATCTTGTTTTACAATGTTATGTTTATAATAATTGGTTTAGGGGTGTTTTATAAGATACAGTAATGGTATTTATGGATGTATAGTACAGTATGAACGTTGTGGGGCGGTGGTGGTCTAGTGGTATAGGGTGCTGGATCGCTGATCCAAAGGTTGTGGGGTGCGAGTCCCACTCGCCACAAGGTTGTCACTGCCCCCACCCCCCCCAGTGCAGCTAACTGGGTTATCAAAGGCGGGCCATGTCTCTCACTGTCTATGGAGAGAGGCATGTAAAAGAACCATTGCTGACTTTCATAAAGAGTAGGCTGCAAAGCCGTCAGCATGTTTCTGTCCCTTGCTAAACAAAAAGGGTTGTGACAGACAGGGCATCTGACGTAAAAACATGCGAATCAGATGATTTGCTGTGGTGACTCCCGAGTAAAAAGGGAAAAAGCCGAAAGGAAGACGGACAGTACAGTATGAACGTCATACGTCACTGGGAGCATACGGTAACAACTTGCGTTCATTTTTAACTTGCGTTGGGCCGGCCGGAGCCAAACAAAAATGTAAGTTGGGGAGCGTCTGTAATCAGTACTGATCTGGCCCATTGTATGTTTTGATTAGTTACGGATTTGTGGAGTTTGAGGACATGCGCGATGCGGATGATGCTGTGTACGAGCTGAACGGGAAGGAACTGTGTGGAGAGAGGGTGATGGTGGAGCATGCCAGAGGACCTCGGCGTGACCGGGACGGATACGGTGGTGGAGGTGGAGGAGGAGGAGGAGGAGGAGGAGGTTATTATGGAGGTGGCCGCAGTAAGTACCTCACAATTCCCTGAAATAATATAAAGATAATGTTTTTTCAAATTTAGATGAGTGAAATTGTTTGAATTTTTCATCAGCTGAAAGATGAGGAGTCCGGGTTCATATCGGTGCCTGATGGGTAAGAGTATGCGAGATACACGCCGAGAACGTTACAGAACGTTCTAAAAGAAATGCTGAACTGTTCTCTGGATTTAGAGTTTAATATAAACCCACAGATGATATCACGGTGTGTGTGTGTGTGTGTGTGTATGTATGTATGTGTGTGTGTGTGATTTTTTTTTTTTTTTTTTTTTTTTTTTTTTTTTTTTAAAGATGCAAAAAGCAATGAGGTTATAATGTAGAGCTAATATCATGAGTCAGATATAAATGTGATGGGTTTTTTACCCCTGAGACTTTTTTATTTTTAGTCTTGAATCTAGTCCCAGTAATGAATAATATACCGTTCCATGATTTCAGCATTTAATTTATTCTAGAACTTTCCTCTTTAACCCCAGTCCTATTAAGTTAGAGCATTAACCTTCGCCAAACCCAGGAATTTTTACATGCAAATGTCAAGAATTGTCAGCTCGTAATGTTCAAAAAATGTTAAAAATTTTCCCAAGCTAGACTGACTTGTCTGAAGCCCCACCTCTGGTAGAAATTTTATGAAAATACAAATCTAATTTGAATTTTTTTTGTATAATCCCACTAATAAACACAAACCATGATTAAATAAAACATGATCTTTATATATATATGGTATGGTAGGCCTCCGTCAGTCCCGAAGGACTATGGCTGCGCTCTGGCTGGTACCCCAGCTGGTGATACTCCCCAGTGCGCAGAGCCTGGGTAGGGAGTAATGAGGTTGCTGTTACCCAAGCAGCAAGTCCCCCTCCTGTCTCGGCGCCACCGGAAGGATCCAATGGAAGGGCAAATGCCGATACGACTGGGTTCCAGTGCCGCTGCAGGAGAGAATCTACAGTCAATTTAGGATGGCCAATTAACCTACAGTGCACGTCTTTGGACTGCGGGAGGAAACGAGCACCCGGAGGAAACCCGCACAAGCACGGGGAGAACATGCAAACTCCACACAGAAACGCCCAGGCCGGGAATCGAACCCAGGCCTTCTTGCTGTGAGGCGGACGTGCTAACCACTACGCCACCGTGCCGCCTTTATATATATATATATATATATATATATATATATATAGACACACACACACACACACACACACACACACACACACACACATCTGTCTGATCATGAAACTGGAGCTGAAATATGTGACATTGACTCATTACATTTTCTAAAAATTTAGAGAGAAAAAATGCCCCCTTTTTTTTTTTTTTTTTTTAAATGTCAACTAAAATTACATATGGCCATTTTGCATTAATCATGGCATATTTAGGATAATATTCCTTGGACAAGCAGCATCATCAAATTGTCACTAAGTAACATGGACATAATGGACTGCCTTCTATTCACTAATAATAGTTTTTAGATAATTGTGTAATTAGTTACTCTGCCAATTGATGGTGCTTTACATGCTCAACTTTTCTTTATCTCGAGTAAACAAATGCCAATCCATCAGCGATCAGTGGGAACACAAGATACACCGTGTAATATGGACAGGAAAATTCATGTGTATCATCAATCCTATTTAAGTCTTGTGCTTATTGACCAATTTTGCCACACACGTTCAAATTCCATGGTTCATTGTGTGTGCACCTGTGCTCCGATTCATGTGGTTATTGGACCTGTGGAGACCTTAGCAGAGGCTCAGTGGGATGTGAAAATAATCAGGTCTTTCTCTTGTCAGAAATTGAATGTGAAAAAGATGTAAACCAGCAAATATTTGAATTATTTCAAAAACTGTTCAACATATGTACATATTTTGATGAGAAATTATCTCCCAGGCATGTACTAAAGATTTTAATGCATTGATTCACAAATAAACTTGGACATCATATTTATTCAAGTTTTATAGTTGGAAAATGTGCCAGATTCATGATCAGACTTGATATATATTTAATATACATAAATAAATACACACCTTTATTTGAAATGACGCTCAGGGGGACAGCTAGTAAGCGCGAGGGACCGTTTTATTTTGAAGTTCAGTTTAAGTGCCTGTTAGCAGTCAAGCAAAACTACTTCCAGTTTTAGGATGAAGGACAGGGGACCTGCTGCTGTATACTTTTGTATCACGAATTATGCTCTACTCAAAGATTAGTGTATGAGACTTTTGTAAATATGTTAATATTGATAATCGTTAATATAAAAGACTGGTAATCTGGGTAATTGCCTTATAACGTCCCCTGTAATCATTCAGGCAGATAATTGTTTGGATTTTGGAGTAGATAATATATACAGTGAGTCGTCGACTTACGACCTATGTGAGTTTTGTCTGATCGACTTGACGACCTCAAAAGTGGTGAAGCATGATTCATGGCAGTGCAGCGCAAGTGTTGCGTACGACGTTTGTTTGTGCTTCCGGCAGCGGCAGCATCTTAAAAAGCCAAGCAGGAGATGATGCAGCTTCACTTTCTAACTGCTCAGAGCAAATCTATTCATCTACTTTCAATGCCACGTCACTGGCGCGAAGCTGAGAGCCAATCCTTTCTGTGTGGGCGAGTCCGATACCTTGAAGCTCTAATTTTATTGGACTCGCACGCTGCAGTGTTTATGTGACAGGAAGCGCGTCCCAAGTTTTGGCAATCAGCTGCTCTGCGGGTTGAAGTTTTTCCATGTCTGTCCTTTTGTGTTTGCTTGCCAGCTGTACTCGGCCTCGTGGAAATGAGCCGATCAAAACGAGGTAAATTTATCTCTACTCAAACAACACGCGCAGTCTGTGGCTGTTGTTATAATCCAATAAAATTGGGGTTTGAAGCTATCGGACCCGCCCACACAGTGGAGTACAGAAAGGATTGGCTCTCTGCTGCGTATCACAGTGACGTGGAATTGAAAATAGATGTATAGATTTAAATGCTCAAGATTTATTCATCTGTTTTTGTTTGGCACGGGTGTATTTGGATGGAAAGTCGACATACGACCAGATCGAGTTACGACCGGTCTGCCAGAACCAAATGCGGTCGTAAGTCGACGACTCACTGTAATAATTATACTATAGATTGTGCAGTGTGACCCTACAGGGGAAAATGCAATTGTAGACTTTATTGTTTTTACTACTACTACAGAGGTGTGTGTGTGTGTGTGTGTGTGCGTGCGTGTGTATGAGAGAGCGAGAGATACTTGACTGCGTCGCCTGTTCCCTGGACGTTTGGAAGGAAATCTACATCCTGATGTGAAATGTTAATATAAATGTTATGTTTGTTGTGATTGTATCCCAGAGTGGAAAAGAAAAACAGAAAGACAATCAGTGATAAATGTCTGCCTGCTAAAGCTGCCATTTTATTTCCAGTTTGATTGCCACGTTAACAGAGTCTTCCATGTTTCAAATTGAGACAGTGGAGTGGGGGCCGAGGCCGTGGCTGTGGCCGAGCTCGTTGTGGCTAAGATGACTCCCTGACCGCTTTGGCCTTGGCCTTCACCTTACAATGTGTGTGTGACCTTTGCCCCCCTTGATGCTTTGGCTGACGTTACCGGAAGCCAAGATGACAGCAGCCTTTTGCCAATAGACCAGGGGTGATGGTGAGGAATGCTAGTTATTATGTTGTCGAATTTGGACATTAAAAAAAAAGAAAGAAAAACTTCTAGCCAAAGATTTAAATAATAAAAATTCAACCAGTTGTGTGAACAGCGAGCTTTTGTGTCAGGCTTTAGAGATCAAAAGCAAAGTCATGTCTTAATCGGACATTTCTGATAGAATTTTTTTTTCTGTAGTTTATGATGCACCATAAAGCCGACGTGTGTGAATGTTTGTTTTCATGTCGGTGCTTTATATCCCTGTTCCTAATAGTGAGAGAGGCAGCAGAAAAGTTGATGCCTGAGTGTGAACAGGTTTGCGATGTAAGAGGGTGAAGTTGATTGAGACTCTAAAGTAGCGGCGTAAGAGAGGAGTAGCGCTCTGACACCGCTGTCCCTTCCCCTTTCTATCTGAAGGTGGCTACGGCAGCAGGAGCCGCTCGGGCCGAGATAAATACGGCCCTCCGGTCCGCACGGAGTTCCGACTCATCGTGGAGAACCTCTCCAGCCGCTGCAGCTGGCAGGACCTCAAGGTGAGGAGGAGAGCCTGAGAGTGCTGTGTAAATGCTACGAGGAAAACTTTGGCTTGACTGATGACATCACAGATATTAGCTTTAATGTGTGTGATGATGATTTATTTTTATACCCCATTGTCATGCTGATCAAGGTGTGATTTCACTGTGTGGGTGGAGCTTAGCTCAGTGACTTGTGTGAGTGCTTGCTCTTGTTTCCCTGTGCTTCTGTATAGGACTGTGGGAGTTTCTATTGAAACTAATGTACGTTATTCTGCAGGACTTCATGCGGCAGGCGGGTGAGGTGACGTATGCCGACGCCCATAAGGAGCACGCCAACGAAGGCGTGATTGAGTTCCGTTCTCACTCAGACATGCGCAGGGCTCTAGAGAAACTGGATGGAACCGACATCAATGGCAGGAAGATCCGACTGATCGAGGACAAACCACGCCGCCGCCGTTCGGACTCGGGCAGTCGCTCCAGGTGTGTGTCTTTTTAATTTCTTTAGTAATTGACACGAATGATGGGGCGGTGGTTTCGTCATCATTACTGTTGGTGTCTGGTTGTAATTTTAAAAAGGGAGCAGGAAGGATTTATTTACCGTAATCAGTGGGCGGAGCTTCAGGGAGGTTTGTGGTACAACCAAAGTGCAGTAATGATGGGATGATGACGATGAGGGAGGGCTGATCTGAGATGAAGGGATAATGCTTGAACGGGAGGAGGGACAGGTGATTCTGAAGAATCACAGATGATGGAGGGGGCGGTGATGGCTGGAGGGGCCAGACAGGGGGATTGTATGTGAACATCACATGGTGTCGTTGGCTGTACTGGGTCAGTGTTGGCTGTACTGGGTCAGTGTTGGCTGTACTGGGTCAGTGTTGGCTGTACTGGGTCAGTGTTGGCTGTACTGGGTCAGTGTTGGCTGTACTGGGTCAGTGTTGGCTGTACTGGGTCAGTGTTGGCTGTACTGGGTCAGTGTTGGTAACGGATGATCAGTTTTCCTCAGAACAAACCTGTAGATGTAATTCCCATCGTGTTTTTGTCTGCAGGTCTCGTAGCCGCCGGCGTTCTCGCAGCAGGAGCCGCCGGAGCAGCCGATCCCGAAGCAACTCTAGGTCTCGCTCAATGTTTCCTGTGTCACTACTTCACCTCTCATCACTTCATCACACTAACACTTATTTTCTCCCATCTCTTTCCCTCCAGGTCTCATTCACGCCGGCGCCGCTCTCGCTCCCGATCCCATCACAAGTCCCGTTCCAGGTCTGGTCACAAGTCCCGCTCCAAATCTCCCTCTAGCAAATCTCGTTCTCGTAAGTCCCGTTCACGCACGCAGAAATCCCATAGCAGGTCTTGCTCCGGTGACCGCCAGTCTCGCTCCGGTGACCGCCAGTCTCGCTCCGGTGACCGCCAGTCTCGCTCCGGTGACCGCCAGTCTCGCTCCGGTGACCGCCAGTCTCGCTCCGGTGACCGCCAGTCTCGCTCCGGTGACCGCCAGTCTCGCTCCAAGAGCACTTCAAAAGTGAAGTCTGAGCGCGGTGGCTCACGTGGAAGATCAAAAGAGAAATCGACGGGTAAGAAATCACGCAGTCGCTCGGCGTCGCCTGCTGAGAACGGAAACGATGAGCGAGTCAAATCCGCCTCGCGCTCCCCATCTCCACCCAAGAAGAGCGGCTCGAAGTCTCCTGAGCTTTGTTCACGTTCTCGCTCGCGTTCCAAATCCCCCTCTCGCTCGAAGTCCAGATCCCGGTCCAGATCCGCATCCCAGGATTAAACCACTTGCAGGAAAGAATCCATTTCTAAACTGCACACCGTGATTCCTGTCGGGTAGCGTAGATATTTTATACGTGGCATGAACACAAACAAGCAAAATTATGGGTCATAATCATCCATTTAAATCAACGTATTATTATTATAATTATTATTATTATTGAGTGACCGTTCCGAGAGCTGGATCGAGCCGCATGCCCCGTATAACCCCCCCCCAGTCGGTTCAAGAGAAGAGCGAGTGGGTTTTGTGGTTCTGTGATCTCATGTAAACCCGGATGTTTCAGTTGTAACTTGTTCACACTAAAAGTTTTAAACCATAATTTTTACTGTACCTTTTATTAAAAGTCCTCACTGATGCTGATATACAGAGTGTGTGTTTTTTTTTTTTTTTTTTTTTTTTAAATATATATATAAACATCTCGCTGCTCTATTTGAACTACTCCATGTTCTGGTTTTGGATGCGTGCGGATCAGGATTCTGAGCACCATACTCTCTCCAAACAGGATGAATAACGGTCCAAATGTTATCCAGCTGTTCTTCAGGTCATCACTCGGTGAAAGGTGAAGAACCGGTTCCTCATTTGGAATCCTCAAGGAACCTCCAGGTTTAAAGCATGAACTTGAAGGGTATCTTTGGTTTCTCTGTTTAGACAGAACCCGTGAAGACGCCATGTAGAACAAGACAGCCTGACTTTCAGGAAACTGAACGTAAAGAATCATCTTACCGAGTGTTCTCTGGGTTTTAGGGATTTTCTATCATGACATGTCTCCACACAGTCTCCCTGGAACCTGCCAGATGTTTGATATCCAAGAAAGAAAAATCAAGAACTCTTGAGTCTTTAGATATGGCAAGGAACCTTTTAATAAGTGTAAGGAACTTTATTATTATTTAAAGGCTGTGACCCTCTGGGAGAAGTTTGGAGATGCTCTGCCAAACCTTTTTATGTGCAGAAGCTCTCGTGCTTTGGAGCCCTTAATGATCCAGAAACCTGGTTCACCATAAAATGTCTATTCACCGAAAGGAACTTCTCAAACTCGGAAATATTCGGCTCTCAACCTCAGGGGTGCCATGACATTACATACGTGTAAAGAGTCTTCAAAAATAAAAAAATAAAGGCTATGAGAAATTTATCACGAGAGATGAACTGGACCAATATCTGCAAAAGCGGGTTACTCTGGGGGAAACATGGGGTGGTTCTGGTGTGATCTAAAACGGACGGACAAGGTTCTCCATGAGAACAGTGTTACTATGTGCTTGGAGCTACTAATAAAACCTACTTGGAAGAGTCTTTTTGGTGGACGTTGTGGGAGCGATCCTTAAAGGAGGATGTGCACAGAGCCCTGCAACCCTAGATTTTGTACCAAGGGTTCTGTTGGACACGAAGGTTCTGCAGGATTGCATGGGGAATCATTTATGTTAAACCCTTTGGTGCATTTTAACCAAAAATGAATTTTGTGACAAAATTTGTAACCAGAAGAAACCTGGTCCCCCCCCCCAAAAAAAAAACAAAACAAAAAAACAAACAAAACCAAAGCCCTATGTCCACACACAGTGTGATCATCATGAGATCAACCAGCATGTAGTTCATTTGGAGATGAGCACAGTTATGGAAAAACGTGGAATATGAACCATGAAGTGGACAAATATCTAATGGCAGCAAAGGCAGGGGTTGTGTTTAAACCGGGCGGGGTCGAGGCCTAACACTGGGAGTTACAGAATTGTGGGTGGAGCCTGGTTGAGGAGTGAAATTATTTAATACTTTTCTATTAAACCTTCTTTATTCTAACCTCTGCCTGGTTCTGAATTAAAAATGAATAAATTTTAAATCACGTGCACCTGCAATTTATTTAAAAGGTTGATTAAATATTTTTTCTGTTCTATGGGGGGGGGGTCTTATTCTCTCGTGTGTGTGTATACAGGGATCCCTCACTTTCCGTGGTTAATTGGGACCGAGGTCCATGAAGTAGGATCCCCCCCCCCGAGTGACGTATACGTATCTCTATCTAGTGCCTGAGTCGTAGGACGACCGTTGGCGACCCACCATGAAGGATAACACCCTGGTTATCATCTTCACGGAGGTTTTCTTGGCAGGATTAGTGCAGTGG
>CM045738.1:44747296-44777296 GCA_024760905.1 Plotosus lineatus
TAAATATTTTCTTGTTTATTTTTAATCTTAAAGAAAATAATTTTTGTAAAGCATCCACTCATCCACTGCCAAAAGTGGACGTGTCCCAAACTACGGCAAAGGAAGTGACCCAGGTGGGCGGGACATGCAGCATCGTTCACGTTCTGGAGTGGAAAGAGGGGATGGCGATTCTTCCGGGGAGCAACCTGAAGGTGAGACAGAAATATTTCACCTGAACTTCAGCAGGTAGCTTTTAGTAAAAGTGGTAAACAGGTACATTTAAGGATGAATATACTAACAGAATGTGTGTGTGTGTGTGTGTGTGTGTGTGTGTGTGTGTGTGTGTGTGTGTGTGTGTGTGTGTGTGTGCGTGCGCGTGTTCTGCAGCTGTGTGTGAGTGACAGTGGCACTCTGGAAGTGATCAGTCAGGGGAAAGTGAGCTCAGCGAACCCTCTCACTGATGGAACTTCAACCAAACTGATGGATGGAGAAACCAAACCTGTGATGAAACCCAGCACAGATCCTTCAGCAGGTCAAGCAGGATTTATTTGTTTTGATCCATCATGATTATCATCGTCATCATCTCCACCATCACCATCATCCTCTCGATCATCACTAACATCGTCTACATCATCACCATCATCCTCACTATCATCACCAACATCTCCACCATCATCCTCACTATCATCACCAACATCTCCACCATCATCCTCACTATCATCACCAACGTCATCTCCATCATCACCATCATCCTCTCGATCATCACTAACATCATCTACACCATCATCCTCACTATCATCACCAACATCTCCACCATCTCCACCATCATCCTCACTATCATCACCAACATCATCTCCATCATCACCATCATCCTCACAATCATCTCCACCGTCATCCTCACTATCATCAGCAACATCATCTCCACCATCATCACTACTATCATCAGCAACATCATCTCCACCATCATCACTACTATCACCATTATTCTCACTATCATCATCATCATCATCATCATCATTATCAATACCATCATCATTATCATCACTATCACCATCACCATTACATCATCACCACTCTCATCATTGTCATTATTATCATTGTTATTATCACTATAATCACAACCACTAATATGATTACATCACTATCATCACCAACATCATTTCAATCACCACCTTCTTCATTGCCACCATCATTGTCTACAGAAAGTTAGCATAAAGTCATCATTCATTCATTTTCTGAACTGCTTAATCCTAATTAGGGTCATGGGATGTTGGTGCCCATCCTAGCCAACTCCGGGCGAAGTACACCCTGGACAGCTTGCCAGGCCATCGCTGGGCAGAAAAACGCTGACGGCTATGCAGCTCCTCTTGTTGAAAGTCAGCAGTGGTTCTTTTACATGAACCTCACACCATAGATAGTGAGAGACATGGCCCGCGGCCTTTGATAACCCAGTCAGCTGCACTGGGGGACAGTGACAACCTGGTGAGAGTGGCGCTTGAACCCCCCCAACCTTAGAATCAGTGATCCAGCACCTCACCACCAGGCCACCACTGCCCGACATTAACAGAAGGCTTTCTGACGATATAATAACATTTATTATCCATTCCTGTAGAATCGTAGCAGGCTGTGTTTATTTTGTATATTGAAGCGATACCTTATTGAATAGTATCAGAGAAGATAATTCGGAGGTTGACTCTGCTGCTGTCGTGTCTTTCACTGTCTATGGTGTGAGGTTCATGTAAAAGAACCATTGCTGACTTTCGACAAGAGTAGCTGCAAAGCCGTCAGCGTATTTTCGTCCTGCAATGGCCTGGCAAGCTGTCCAGGGTGTACTCCGCCCTCACCTGTAGTCGGCTGGGATGGGCACCAGCCTTTCCGCCACCCTAATTAGGATTCGGCGGTTACAGAAAATGAACTGAACTCTGCTACTGGAGGTGTTATAGTAACGAGTAATTAAACAGTAAACACATTAAGAGCAACTCTTCTGTACCATGGGGATCGTTTATTAGAGTTATTATGGCTGGTCTGCTACTTCAAGAGTTACGGTACACAAATCCAAAGTGTTTGATGGTGATAAAATGAATCTATCTGGATTATTATTGTGTTTTATAATCTGCACATTTTATTTAAATCAGAGTTTATGCAAAAATATGTAAAATAAAAATGGATGATGCGGAATGTTTGCTGTGAATTGAGCTGTTACCATAGAAACAATAACACTTATAATGATGCTTATGCTTCTAATATAGAGACTCCAAGTCACTTTCTTAATAATAAATTCCATTACGCACAATGTCGTGTGTGTGTGTGTGTGTGTGTGTGTGTGTGTGTGTGTGTAGTGTGTGTATTGTATTGTATTGTTGCATTTTGTAAATTGAAATTTGTGCCTATAAAGACATGTTGGTCCCGTCCTGGCTGCATTCGGATCGGAAGTGTGTGTTGTGTTTGTAGACATCCAAGCTGTGTGTGTGGATGGTGGTCGAATTATTAAAGTCAACCCGGATGTCTCGGAGAACTTGGTCCTGCAGAAGAACAGCGATCAGATGATGAAGCGCACCTACACTGAGGAACTCCGGCGAGATCCAGCACTGGACAAGTAATGAAAATATAAACACACCGACTAAAATCCATAAGCACACACAAGTGAGAAACCGGAGGTCTGTTACTTTGAGCAGGTCATTATATATGATACATATAGTACAAAAACAGCAAAAAATTAAAATAAAAAAAATTGTAACCATAATATATATTTTTTTTCTGAGCAGCCATGGCCTAAAAGTTAAAGAAGTGGGTTTGTGACAGAGAAGCAGGTTGCAGGTTCGATTCCCAGACTGGCAAGAAAAATGGGAGGGGGGGGTGCTCACTTCACCTGTGTGTGTGACGCCAGTTTCACTGACTCATTCTCTGTACCATTTAATCCTACCATTTGGGTTATGGAGAGGCTGAAGCCTATTTCAGCCAGCAATGGGTGCGGGCAAGGTAAACCCTGATCTGCTTGCCACATTATCAAAGGAGCCTACACACACACACACACACACACACACACACACACACACACACACACACACGCCTAGGTGCAAAGTGAAACAGTCAGTTGCCCTAATGTGCAGGTCCTTGGACTGTAGGAGGAAACTACACTACAAAGCAGGTGTGGCCAACCCGTGTCTTCCGAGCCGCGTGTGGCTCTTTGCCTAGTTTGATGCGGCTCTTATGTTCATATTGAAGTTTGTATTTTTTTGTTACTGTGCGTGTTTGCTTCGCTTGAGTTCGATACGGTATTATTATCAAATGCTTATGTGCGTGAGATGAAAATACTGATCTTGCCAGAACAGGCGAGAACATTTCAGTAAACAATTTGTCTCAAATTTGCTCTTAAAATGGCAGAAGAAATACACAGCAAAATGAAAATATGAAGATGAACAAAGGATGTTTTTAACAGAGTGGGAGGGGCTTATTTTGTTGTTGTTGAATGTAACGGAAAGCCGTTCTGCTTTATATATCAGGTGTCACTGGCGCATTTCAAAACCTCAAATCTTCAGCGCCACTCCAGCTCACTGCATGCTAACCTCGACCAGGAATTTCCTAAAGGGACTGAACTCCACAAGCACAAGCTGTTCACTTTGAAAAGTCAGGAAGAAAACCACATACAGTTTTTCCAAAAATTTATGAAGCGCTCAGAGACCGTAACACTTGCATCTTATCAACTGGCTCGGGGAACTACATGGGCTGAAACGCCATACAATGAAGGAGAGTTCATTATAAAACCCCTCAGTGTCATTGTTGAAATCTTGTCTCCTGGACACGACAAACTAAAACGCGTGGTATTGGACGTCCAACTGTCCCGCCACACTGAACACAGAATATTGGACATTAACACGGCTATTGAATCACAGCTGCACTCTGACCTTCAAAGATGTATTTGATCATGTGGTGTGTGAATTTACAATAAATCTGGCTTAGCAGAGGTGTGTGTGTGTGTGTGTGTGTGTGTGTGTGTGTGTGTGTGTGTGTGTGTGTGTGTGAGAGAGAGAGAGAGAGAGAAGGGATGGGTGATGTTCATGTGTGCCCGTGTATATAATGTGGCTCTCTGCGGTAACACTGTAAAAAAAAAAAAAAAATGTGGCTCTTGGCCTCTGATTGGTTGGTCACCTCTGACCCAAAGGAAACCCGCACAGCATGAGTTGTGGCCACTGCTGTTTTGTTTTGTTTTTGTTTTCAAAAATCAAAATGTGTGATTGCTCATGTTCAGTAGATACCGATAGAATATAATCGATAAATCCATATTTATATAATGTGTGCATACAGTGGTACCTCACCTTACGAAATTAATCCGTTCCAGAGGCTTTTTCTTAACCTGAATGTTTCATAAATTGAACCGCATTTTACATGTAAAATGTGTGATTTGTTCCAAGGCCCCCAATACTACCCCATAAACCCATTAAAAATTATAAAAGTTTACCTTTTACAGCCTCCTTCTGCTTCAATATCGTACCCATGGTAGACGGGTTTGGCCTTGTTCCTTTGCGATATCACTCAACCGCATGCCACGGGCCCGCTGCTTCTTTTCACTTGCACTGGAAATCACACACACGCATGCGCGCGCGCGCGTGTGTGTGAGAGCGTCTCTTGACTATGTCTTCTTAGCAGAGTTATAATCTTACAAATGTTTATGGAAGGTTAAAAGCAATGAGCACACTCAAAAATCTCATGAAACAACAGTAACTCTGTCCTTTACACGAAAAGCATGATGGGAGATGCAGCTCCATAATAGCTAATGTGAGGGAGCTGCATCATCCCTCCTAGCCAATGGGAGGCCAGCGGGCGGGATGTTGGGAGATATGGGAGAGCAGCTCGTGCATTGTTTGAATGTTTGAATGGCGCGTTTTTGTGCGTTTCGTAAGGAGAACTTGTTTTGTATACAGAGACAAAACAGAGACATTTTGGAAAATGTTTTTCGTAACCTGGATTTTTCGTTTGCTGGGACTATCGTAAGGTGAGGTACCACTGTGTGTGTGTGTGTGTGTGTTTATATATATATGTATATGTTGCAGCTGGAGATTTTGAGTATCATAGAAGGGATGACTTTTGATCATAGCAGAGGTTTGCACTCTACAAGTGCATTTCTACTCCTTATTATTATTATTATTATTATTATTAATTCATTCATGTTCTGAACTACTTAATCCTAATGATGGTCATGGGGAGGCTGATGCCCATCTCAGCCTACTCCAGGCAAGGGCAGGTTACACCCCGCACAGCTTGCCAGGCCATCGCAGGGCTAACACTCACACAATCATTCGCACTCACACCGAGGGGTTTTGAAACAGCCAGTTAACCTACTGTGCTCGATTATGGACTGTGGGAGGAAACCGGAGAACCCGGAGGAAACCCTCGCAAGCACGGGGAGAACATGCAAACTCCACACAGAAACGCCCGAGCTGGAAATCGAACCCAGGACCTTCTTGCTGCGAGTTGGACGTGCTAACCACTGCACCATCGTGCCACCCATTATTATTGTTGTTGTTGAGGGGGGAAATAATAATGACTCTCCTTTTAATTATTGTAATGACTGAATAAAGTGTGTATGCAGTGTTTACATGAATGAATGGTTTTCATTCATTTTCTAAGCCACTTAATCTTAATTACGGTCACGAGGAGACTGGTGCTTATCTCAGCCAACTTTGGGTGAAGGTGGGGTACACCCTGAGCAGCTCACGAGGCGATTGGATGGCCAACACACAGATACGTTCGTTCACACTCACACCTAGGGGCGATTTAGAACAGTCAATTATCCTACAAGTCATGTTTTCGGATGGTACGAGGAAACCGGGGTGTCCGGAGGAAACCCACACAGGCATGGGGAGGAGATGCAACCTCCACACGGAAACATCCGAGTCCAGGATACGAACCCAGGACCTTCTTACTGTGAGGTGAACAAGCACTGTCTCACCGTGCTGCCCGTGTACCAATATATTTCGAAGTATTTATAATTTCTCATTATGAGATCATTTATAAAGATAATGATGACCTGATATAACCTTCACCTGGATGTGTATTTATTTTACCGTTTGGGTTGGAAATGCTCTTTATTTTATTTTAATCATCTGTGTCAGTGAGCGTAGGCGTGTAACGCAAGCGCTGCTCAGACGGTTTCACTTAATCCCTCCAAAGGAAAAAAGCCTGAATTGATATAAGTGGTCTTTGTTTCGCAGTAGCACGTTGTTCTGAAGACATCAAGTCGTTCCCGAGGTCGTTTTGGGGTTTTGTAACGCTGTGAATCGAGCTCGTGAATATTTCATGTCCCACCCACGCGATGTGATGTTGTATAAGAGGAGCTGTAAAGGCCGCCACTCTCGTGCTTGTTCGAGTGGATTCAGTTCACAGTCGGCATCGGTACTTTCAGCTTTTTATAACTCTGACTCACCGGCGCTGAACTGATCTCTCACGGCTTCCTAAGACACATACAATCTCACATTTATTCAGTTTATTACATCAAATCAAAACCACAAGGGATTCGCCACTGTCACCGTTATTGAACAATTAAACTGATTAGATTCATCTTCCATATGAGGTCATGTTTATGTCTCAGTGAGTTTAGAATCCAGCAACAGTGGTGCAGTGGTTAGCATGTCCACCTCACAGCAAGAAGGTCCTGGGTTCAAGTCCCGGGTTTGGCTAGAGTGTGTCTGTGTGCAGTTTGCATATTCTTCCCTTGTTTGTGTGGGTTTCCTTTGGATTCTCTGGTTATCTCTTACAGTCCAAAAACATGAATATTAGGCCAACTGTTCATCATCATCGTTCATTTTCTGTAACCGCTTAATCCTAATTAGGCTCGCGGGGAGGCTGGTGCCCATCCCAGCCGACTCCGGGCAAAGGTATAGTACACCCAGGATGGCTCACCAGGCCATCGCAGGCGGAAACATGCTGACGGCGGTACAGCTACTCTTGTCGAAAGTCAGCGACTGTCGAAATGCGACTTCTGGTGCTGCATGGTGTTGCTGGTGGCTTTGTAGTCTGGTTGATACGTGCTGAGGTTCAGCTTCATGCAGACATTTAGGCTTCCATCTATTACATGTGACCGCAGGTTGGTCTTGATGCTTTTCAGTTGTGAGAAGGACCGCTCGCGTGCGCATGTGGACCCAAACATGATCAATATGACAGGACTGACACTGCAATGTTTATGTGACAGGAAGCGCATCCCAAGTTTTGGCAATCAGCTGGTCTGCGGGTTGAAGTTTTTTCATTCTGTCTATTTGTGTTTTGCTTGCCAGCTCTGCTTGCTTTCTTGCAAATGAGCTGATTTGAGGGAGGGAAATTTACCTCTTTACCCAAAAACAACTCGCGTAGGGTGTTGCATATAATCCAATAAAATTAGAGTTTCAAGGTATCTGCCCCGCCCACATACTGGAGTTCAGAAAGGATTGGCTCTCCGCTGCACGCCACAGCGACAAGAGGCATTGAAAATACAGTGGCTGTATACAGTAGATTGAAATGTGTGAAATTTATTTATGTGGTTTTGTTTTATTTGATGGCTTTTTCTGTATTTTTATTTAAAGGACAGCGACATTATGTATTAGTTATTCTGTTAAGAAAGGTCATCTGATTTATGTGAGAGCCAGATGCAGTCATCAAAGGAGTCATATCTGGCTCACGAGCCATAGGTTCTCGACCCCTGATTTACATGAACCTCCTACCATAGACAGTGAGAGACATGGCCGGCCTTTGATAACTCAGTTAGCTGCACTGGGAGGGACAGGGACAACCCACTGAGAGTGGGGCTTGAACCCCCAACCTTAGGATGAGTGATCCAGCGCCCTATACCACAGGACCACCACTGTCCTTAGGCTAACTGTTCCAAATTGCCCCTAGGTGTGAAATGGTTTGCCATGGGATGGTCTGCCAAGCTGTTCAGGGTGTACCCTGCCGTCACCCAGTGTTGGATAGGAGAGGCTTTAGCCTCTCTCTGACTCTAATAGGATTAAATGGTTTAGAAAGTGAGTGGTTTTACAATTTTGTAAAATATGGATTATTAGACACTGAACATGGAATAATGGGGTTATTAATTCCGCTTCCTCTATAATATTATTTCACTATGAGATTATAATCTGATGGCTCAGATATTATTATTCCATTTATATTATATTATTATTCCATATTTGCAGTCTAACAGGAAATGAGAGGAGTTTGGAATCAGGACTGACATCTCGTGACCCGGAGCTCTTGAAGCCGATGAAGAAGAGGAGGAGGAGGGATTATTTAAGTCCCTCTGAGGAAGACTCCGAACCTGAGCCAATGGTACCATTTACAAGCAAAACAAAATGAAACAACTTTTCATGATTTATTTTTCCATTTTAACGGAAAAGATGATGACGTCTCCTCCAAATGACTGTGGTAGTGCCCGTAATTCGAACTTCAGCATTATTCACTCGGGATAATATATTTTTATTCTCCACATAGTGGCCCAATCAGATGAGAACTATCTAGTGCAGTAATTAACATGTATTCCATGACCTCGAGTTGATGTGATGACTGTGGGCTATCAGTCATATTTGACGAGAGTGAGTGGAATACCTGTTTAATTCTGTTGTCTGCCTATTGCATTGAAATTATTGAAAATTAAAAACATATATATACTACAATCAAGTGCTTCATAGGAGAGCCAGCTGGTTAGCATGAGGCTAGCTGGTTAGATGAAGTCCAGTAGCATGAGGCTAGCTGGTTAGATGAAGTCCAGTAGTCTAATAAAATTACATTTGGTGGAACAAGATAATACAGTGGTACCTCACCTTACAAAATTAATCCGTTCCAGAAGTGGTTTCGTAACCTGATTTTTTTGTAAGTTGAGTCACATTTTACATGTAAAACATGTGATTTGTTCCAAGGCCTCCAATACTATCCCCTAAACCCTTTAAAAATGATAAAAGTATACCTTTTAAGGCCTCCTTCTACTTCAATATCGTACCGATGGTAGACGGGTTTTGGCCATATTCCTTTGCGATATCACTCAACCGCATGCCACAAGTCTGCTTCTTCTTTTCACTCGCACTGGGAATCACTTTCTTGGGGCTCATGATGAAAGATGGAAAATAAAGTTGCGATGAACACACTCGAAAAACTCACGAAACAACATGAACTCTGTCCTTTTGTCCTTTACGCATGTTAAAACTCTGTGACGAACAATGGGTCGAAGGCACACGAAAAGCATCATGGGTAACATGAAGATGCAGCTCCCTCCTAGCCAATGGGATTCCATTGGGGCGGGATGTTGAGAAATGGGAAAGAAACGCTATCGCGCCAATTTCAAAACAAAATACAGGATGTTACAAGTGTATTTACGTTTCTGGGGATTCGGGCAGCTGTGAAGCTGAGCACGCATTGTTTGAATTTTTGAGATGTTATGTTTCGTAACGTGAATTTTTTTCGTATCCAGAGGTGGAAATTTTACGTAAATGCGTTTTGTAACTTGGAGTTTCTGTTAGTTGTTTCTGTTAGTTGGGTCTTTGGTAAGGTAAAGTATGATATGAGTGTATATTATTACTATTAGACCCTATAATTCCATAATTTTTTGCTGTATGAATCTCAAGAAACCAGTTCACTAGCAGCAGTGGATAGCGGAAATTTTGCTTGAAAAGGCTGAGATGGATTCAAGCTGTGGACATCAGCATTAGGTCATGCTGAGGACTGAACACCTTACTCATAAAAACTTAGAAAAATTGAAAATTGGTTTAATTATTGAAAATAAAATGTGTTTTTTTTTTTATCACCAAATACTTTCATTTCAAATGTTCTTTGTTTTCATGGGAAAGAAAGGCTAGCTAGCCTTAGCTGAGAAAGCGTCAAGGCAACTTCCAGTTTTTTTTATTTTCCATTAGCGACATTGAGGTGATAGTATATGTACTGATATCATCAAAGTAAATTAGCCAATCAGAGCACAGAATTGCTAATATCTATAGGCCTAGGAACAACTGATCTCCGCACAACCGAATGAAATATAACATACATGCTGAAGGTATAATAAATACACAGAGCCAATAGCTCCACCTCTGAGTATTTCAAATTCCTGTTGGTGCTGCTCAGACAACTGGAATGTTTGTAATTTAGGAAAAGTTAAATGTAAAAACAAACAAACAAAAAAGGACTGATTGAACTGGAAGAATGATGTTTAATTTTTGTTTATTTAAGGAAGGAAAAGCTGACGAGTTAAAAACAGAAGGCGCAGATAAAGCAGGTGTGTTTCAGATATATTTCTGGTTTTAATTTAAGTTCTGTTAATAAACTGCATACTTGATGAAGGAAGTGTGGTGTTTGGATCTGAACTCCAGAGTGTGTTAATCTGTGCAGGAACAGACATTAAAGCCGAGTCGTGGTCGTGGGCGCAGTATCTGGACGAGCAGAAGGCGATTGCAGCTCCAGCAAAACTCTTCCAGGAGGTACAGGCTGTTTCTTCAGCATCTTTAATGCTCAAAAAATTTTGGTAGATTTTGGATTTGTAATTAAAATATTTTTGGGTGGGGGCAGCGGTGACCTGGTGGTAAGGTGCTGGATTACCAACCCTATGCAGAATGCCGTAATTAAAACCAGAAGCCATGTAGGGAATATTTAATATATCATCTGTGGATAAGTCTATCCATCCATGTTCTGAAGTACTTATTCCTAATTAGGGTCGCGTAGAAGCAGGTGCCCATCTCGGCCGACTCTGGGCGAGGGCGAGTACACCGTGGACAGCTCACCAGGCCATCACAGGGTGACACTCACACAACTGTATTCTATTCACGCTGTATTGTATAAGTATGTAACTGAATTAGATTATTTCGTAAAATAAAAATTTGTAAACTGCCACTTAAAAATTGCAATCAAAATTGAGTACAAAAGGGGCGGTGATAATAAACATCATCATCATCTACATAATAATAATAATAATAATAATAATGGGGCGCCAGTGGTGGGCTGGTGGTAAAGGTGCTGGATCACTGATCCTAAAGTTGGGGGTTCAAGCCCCACTCTCCACGGGTTGTCACTGTCCCCCCAGTGCACTAACTGGGTTATCAAAGGCCGGCCATGTCTCTCACTGTCTATGGTGTGATGTTCCTATAAAAGAACCATTGCTGACTTTCGACAAGAGGAGCTGCATTGCTGTCAGCATGTTTCTGCTTTGCGATGGCTTGGCGAGCCATCCAGGGTCTACTCTGCCCTCGCCCAGAGTCAGCTGTGATGGACACCAGCCTCCCCGCGACCATAATTCAGATCAAGCGGTTACAGAAAATGAATGGATGAGAAACTGAATAAACAAACGAATGAATAATACTAATTATAATAAACAACAAAACAATCATCATCATCATCATCATTATCATCATTATCATCATCATCATTATCATCATCATCAATAGTAGAGTATTTGTTTTAGTTTTAGCAGTAATGCACCTGAAACTTTATTTGGCAAATAGGATTCTAACTTCTTTTTTTTTCTTTTTTTTTTTTGTCTAAAGTCACAGAGGGTTCCAGAACGTCCCAATAGCTTTAGTCAAGGCATGAAGTTGGAAGGTATCGACCCCCAACATCCATCCATGTACTTCGTCCTGACTGTGGCTGAGGTACAGTGTGTGTGTGTGTGTGTGTGTGTGTGTGTGTGTGTGTGTGTGTGTGTGTGTAATATTCTGTAATTACATTGGCTCATTCGTTAATATTTCAGTATGTTTTCTTATGAATTAACAAAAACAGTCAGAAAAAGTCTACGCCAGATTAATAATGTGTTCTTAAACCCTGCATTTGTTTCTAACTGTGTTATTAGAGTGATCTTTCAAAAATCAAAGTACAGGGATCCCTCTCTACTTTGTGGTTTAATTCATGCGGCTTCAGTGCATCGCTTTTTTTTTTTTTTTTTTTTTTTTTAAATAGTCATTGAATTAAAAAAATAGGGAAATTAAGGAAGAATAGGGGGTAAAGTTAAGGTAAATGCTGCAAAACAAGGCCAATTATGACACAACAACAAACACAAAACAAAAAACAGCCCAAAACCTCCCATCAAAACTAGTTACATTTTTGTGAGGTACGCATCTGAGTGCGTGCATGCACATCTGTATGCATGCACGCGCACATCATTTATAGCATTGAATATCTATTTATTCATATTATATACACACATACATGTATGTATACTTCAGTCATGGGGGGGTTTGGGGGGGTGATTCTACTTCACGGAATTCGGTGGTCGCGGGGGAATCTCAATCCCAATTAACCGCGGAAAGTGAGGGATCCCTGTACTAACTAGCATAGGTGAACAATATGTAGGAGACTGCAGCATTAAGGTCACATCCTGCCAGAGAATCAAAGGGGATTACTTATTTAATTCCGGTTTGGGAATTTTACTCTAACTGTGATGTGAAAGAAGTAGCTATAACACAATGCCGCGTTTGCTCTTTTGATGATCTGCTATAAAATGCTGTTTTGACTTTACCTTTAAACATTTGCTTCTGCAGCAATAACTAAATATTGGAAAAAAAAAAATGCTGGCCCGTTCACACACATCTGTAAAGAAAACTGGGACCTCACATGTTTAACCTAGCAGCAGGACTTCCATTTGTGCCTTAAGGTCTTTTTAACTTTGTGCGATATCAGAGATAGTGTTGAATAACCAAGAATCACTCAAACACTGACACAAATAGCAGGCACAATTTCACTCACTAAAATATTTAAAGTAAAAATGCACTGAAATTGGTGTTATTCTTTAATCACTCAAAATGTAATTGTAAAGTTGTAAATACAATTAAGATATTCATTTACAAACATTCAATTAATTGCCTAATCTAAGCCTAATGTTGTGTAAACCAGTCACAGGAATGAAATCTTCTCATGATTGGAAGCTGTTGGAGTTCAGTATAAGTAATTTTATTATAATATCTGACCAGTAGATGTATATCCTCGAGAAAGGTGTGGCTGATTCTTGTGCTATTATATATTATGCCCAATCTGGTTTCCGAGCTCCATCTGAAATGTCCCTGGCCAAAAAAAGCTCAAGGCAGTCAGTACCATAACTTATAATAGCACTGGGTTGGAGTGTCACGTATGGGTCTGCAGTACCAGTGTTGCACAACTGTAAAAGAACAGCTCAGTGCAAATTAATACCCATGGGCATTCTCTTTAAAAAATGCACTAGCTGTAATTTATTCTAATAAAACTTAATTTTAAAAGTATTGGTCTAGGATTTTTTTTCATTGAACTAATCAATGGGAAACATTGAGTCGAACCTCTATATCTATATTTGGGGCCAATCAGGATCAAGTCAGCAATATGCTTGGCATGGATGAACAGACACAGGCATTGAAATCATGTTCCATGGGAATGTTCAAAGAGAATGAAATGTTACTGTACCTATGTTTTTGTTTTTATTTTGCAATACATTAATAATTATAGCTGCATGGAAAGAGTACTTTGAAGAGCTGATGAATGAGGGAAATGAGAGAGAGAGAAAAAAAGAGTCGAAGAGGTGACCGTTGAGGTGCAGGAAGTAGCAAAGATTAGTATGGGTGAAGTGAGGAGGGCATTGAAGAGGATGAAGAGCAGAAAGGCAGTTGGTCCTGATGATATACCTGTGGAGGTATGGAAGTGTCTAGGCGAGGTAGCAGTAGATTTTCTGACAAGAACATTCAACAAGGTCTTAGAGAGTGAGAGGATGCCAGAGGAATGGAGGAGAAGTGTGCTGGTGCCCATTTTTAAGAACAAGGGAGACGTGCAGAGTTGTGGCAACTACAGAGGGATAAAGTTGATGAGCCATACGATGAAGTTATGGGAAAGAATAGTGGAAGCGAGACTAAGGGCAGAGGTCAGCATTTGTGAACAACAGTTTGGTTTCATGCCAAGAAAGAGCACCACAGATGCAGTGTTTGCTTTGACGATGTAAATAGAGAAGGTCAGAAGGAGCTGCATTGTGCCTTTGTGGATCTGGAGAAAGCATACGACAGGGTGCCAAGAGAAGAACTTTGGTATTGCTTGAGGAAGTCTGGAGTGGCAGAGAAGTATGTTAGAGTGGTGTAGGACATGTATGAGAGATGTAAGACAGTGGTGAGGTCTACTGTCGGCGTGACTGAAAAATTCAAGGTGGAGGTGGAACTGCATCAAGGATCAGCTCTGAGCCCCTTCTTGTTTGCGGTGGTGATAGACAAGCTGACAGACGATGTTAGCCAAGAATTTCCATGGACTATGATGTTTGCAGATGACATTGTGATCTGAAGTGAGAGCAGAGAACAAGTGCATGAAAATCTAGAGAGGTGGAGGTATGCCCTGGAAATGAGAGGAATCAAGGTTAGCCTCAGTAAGTCAGAATACATGTGTGTGAATGAGAAGGACCCAAGAGGAACGATGCGGTTACAGGGAGCAGAGATAAGGAAGGTGGAGGATTTTAAGTACTTAGGCTCAACAATCCAGAGCAATGGAGAGTGTGGAAAAGAGGTGAGGAATGGTTGGAGAAAAGTGTCCGGTGTGATGTGTGATAGGAGAGTATCAGCAAGAATGAAAGGAAAAGTGTGTTGAGGCCAGCAATGTTGTATGGTTTAGAAACAGTGGCACTGGGGAAAAGGCAGGAGGCAGAGCTGGAGGTAGCAGAGATGAAAATGTTGAGGTTCTCTTTGGGAGTAACGAGGATGGATAGGATCAGAAATGAGTACATCAGAGGGACAGCACATGTAAGATGTTTTGGAGACAAAGTCAGAGAGGCTAGAGATGGTTTGGACATGTACAGAGGAGGGATAGTGAATATATTGGCAGTAGGATGCTGAGGTTGGAACTACCAGGCAGAAGGCCTAGAGAAAGACTAAAGAAGAGATTTGTGGATGTGGTGACGGAGTTTTTTTTTTTTGGCCACATCCCTTTGCAATGTGGGGAAACCACAGTGCTATTGAGAATATATTCCCTATTGAGAATATCAGCACATATTCCAAAGCAGATGTGTTCAATTTGAATGTAAATACAGTTGTACCTCACCTTTAGAAAGACCCAACAAACAAAAAAATCCAGGTTACGAAACACATTTACCTAAAATTTTTGTCTCTGGATCCGAAAAAAAAATTCACGTTACGAAACACGCCATCTCAAAAATTCAAATAATGCGCAAGTTGCTCTCCCATTGGCTATCTCCCAAACATTCAGCTCCCTCCCATTGGCTATTATTGAGTTACGTCTCCATAATATCCATGATGCTTTTCGTGGGCCTTCAACCCATTGTTCGTCACAGAGTTCTAACACGTCTAAAGGACAGAGTTACTGTTTTTTTGTGAGTTTTTCAAGTGTGTTTCAACTTTATTTTTTTGGCTCAGGCTTTTAACCTTGCATAAACATTTGTAAGATTATAACTCTGCAAAGAAGACATGGCCAGCACACATGCACGCACGCACGCGTGAAAGTGATTCCCGGTGCTAGTGAAAAGAAGAAGTGGGCTCTTGGCATGCAGTTGAGTGATATCGCAAAGGAATATGGCCAAACCCGTTTATTGTCGGTACAATATTAAAGCAGAAGGAGGATTTAAAATATATACTTTTATAATTTTTCAAGGGTTTAGAGGTAGTATTGGGGGCCTTGGAATGAATCGGGCCTTTTACATGTAAAATGTGGCTCAATTTACGAAAAAATCAGGTTACAAAACCACTTCTGGAACGGATTAATTTCATAAGGTGAGGTACCATCGTTTTGAGTTAAGTCGTTCTCGATTATATGTTGGTTTTTATAGAAAAATAAAGTTTACTAAATAAAGTTTAATAACATAGATTCTTATCATATATTAGTGAAAATTGCATTCATGAATAAAGTACAGAACTAGGAATGGCTATTTTCCGTTTAGCCTAGACAAGTAAATTTGGCGTAGCCTAGCCTAGAGACAAGCTAATTCAATCTAAGTTGTTTTTTTTTTTTTTTACTTAAATCGTCTCTCCTGGAACCAATTAACGACATTGGGTGAGGCATACCTGTCTATATGGAATTAGTTTTTATATTACGGATGCAGATGAAGCAAAAGTTGGTGGAATTACCATGGTATCATACACCGAAGTGTTTGGATCTCACCCAATGAATCAGGAAAGTGGAACCATGTTCAGTTTTTTCTCTATTCTCTATTGTTGGTAGTGATGTTGTCTTTGTCCTGATGTTTTATTACATCATACATCCTTTCTTTCTACTCTATAGGTTTGCGGATACAGATTACGTCTCCATTTTGATGGTTACTCCGACTGCCATGACTTTTGGGTCAACGCAAACTCTCCTGATATTCACTCTCCGGGCTGGTGTGAGAGCACAGGACACAAACTACACACTCCTAAAGGTACACAACTCCCATCTAATCCCATCAACACCATACTCTTGGGAATTTGGGGTGTTTCTACTGCTGCAAAATTGTGTATGTTGGGACTGGGCGACATGAGCTAAAATTTGATCACAATATTTTAACAGTAATTATTATTATGACAATATCTGGTGATGATATGAAATTAATTTTCAGTGAAAAAAGAATATGATAACGCATGCATACTGCAAGTATTCAGACACCAGGGGATGCGTACTGGTCATGCACTGAAGTCCATTGCCATGTGCACATCCTTTATTTTTACACCAGTGAACCTCTCTGCTTTTCCATTTCCAGCTACTGCCCACTTATTTTACAACAAATTATACCGTATTTGACATGATCAGCACCCAGGACGCTTAAAAAAATTGGAGGGGGTCGGCGCTTATTAAAATGTTACCAGTGGAGTGGAACAGTAAGTGCTTATCATCGAGGTGGAAAACATGAATAATAGCAGAATAATAAAAGAGTTTTACTGGTATTTGTGTTATTCATTTTGTGGTATCAACCAAATTACTTACATGAATGCTGAAAATAAACAGAAAACAGCATTATTTAAAAAAAAAAAAATCTTACTTTTCCCTCCCGGTGCTGTTCCTTTAAACTTTTTCCCAGAAGTAAAATCAAGCCAATCAAGATGAATGTCAACTTTAGCACATGCCACGTTGAACCAATCAAAATGAACATAAACAAAAGCACATGCCCAGGAACATCCTTACATTTAGGAAGTTAGTGAGCAGGTCAGGTCAGGTTTTTGTCAGGTCAGGCTTTGCCCTACTACTGGTAACATGTAACCCAGTACAACCTGTTGCATGGTCGAGTGGTACAACCTGTTGCATGGTCGAGTGGTTGGCGACTTAATCGGCTCCCCCACCGGGTTCCAAATTTGATGAGGAGGGTGGCTAGCAACCCAGTAGGAATAAAAATAAGACCTATGAAAGGACGGATTAACTCTTTAGAGTCAATGGCCAGCTAGCTAGAAATGGTGTCTCATTAAAAACACCCTGCAGAAAGAACTTTGGGCCTCTACTGTGGATTTTTTGCCCTTCGTATGCAGCCATGACAAGGCTGTTATGGCTGCCGCCTATGCAAGAATTCTGGCACGGCACCCAGATTGATTGAGTGAGTAGGAGAATCGGGTGAAAAATCCTCGTCATCACTTTCTGATTGGTCCATATCTGGCTCATCGCTCCATTCACTCCGAGCATCACATAGTTTTGCTGTAACAGTTTCTAATGGTTCATCGGTTGATGGACATTTACCAAGAGAACACAGCAAAATATTTTCTTGTTTTTTAAAGCACAGCAGAACAATCAATTGTATTGTTACTAATGAACATTATAGACATTTCCCAGTGGCAGGGGGTCTTGAAATACCATGTAAACTTATTTTCACAGGCAGTGAACGCCTCGTTTTACACTTACAGAGACTGATCGAATCAAATTGGTAGGTTTGATCTACGATTTTGCTCCCAGTACACATGGGCGGTTAGTCGACGTTATTAGACGGTGGCTTATAGGAGCAGGTCGCTTATTATGTTGAATATGGTATAATAGGCATACTATTTATTTTATGACTTCATGGGAGTTCATCTTTGAAGTGACACAAATGCTCATATCACCATAATGATGATTTATCAATGCATCGTAAGCAAAATTTGTTATTTTGTTATCTGAAATCCAGCACAGCAAGTTGCGTACTTACTAGAAATGTCGTTGGTTCACTCACCCGGAAAAACGCCACCGCATCACCCACCAATATTTTTGCTAAATTGTTGTAGCATGTCTGCATCATAGCACGTTTGTGTTTGAAGTCTGTATGCCGTCCCTGAGCTTGCGTGGGTTTCCTCTGGGTGCTCTGGTTTCTTCTCACAGTCTCAAGACATACTAATTGGCTTTACCAAATTGCCCCTAGGAGTGTGTGTAAATGTGAATCATTGTGTGTGTGTGTGTGTGTGTGTGTGTGTGTATGTGTTTCTTGCCCTGCGATAGACTGGCGAGCTGTTCAGGGTGTACCCTGCCTTCACGCAGATCTGGTAGAACTAGGCTCCATCTGCCCTGCATCTCTAGTAGAATTAAATGGTTCTTTGAATTAATAAATATTTGTTTCTCATCTTTAAAATAAGAGCCATAAAAGCCTCAGAAATATAAATGGCATATTTACCTCATCATCCTTTCTGCAGGGCGGAGCAACCTTCTACTTTATAACTGATCTTGTAGTTATCCATTACTATTATCATGATGATGTGGAGCCGGTGGCGTAGTGGTTAGGGTGCTGCGCTCATGATTGGGAGGTTGTGTGTTCTAATCCTAGTTAGACCCACCACTGTGCTAAGACTCCTGGGCAAGGTCTTAACCACAAGTGTGCCTCTGTTCACCCAGCAGTATAAATGGGGACCAGTAAAAATATACTGGGAAGGTAATCTGGGATGGAGTAGCATTCCATCCAGGAGGAGTTCAACTCCTGGTCGCTTCACGCTATGGAAACCAAATAAGCACCAACCTGATGAGCCACTTTTACACCTGATGGCTCGGGTGTAAAAAGCCCAACAGAATGAGAGAGAGAGATTATCATTATCATGGTGATGATGTCACGTCATATTTAAGTGAAGTGAAGATCTTGAGTCCAGACCTGGACATGCGGTTAAACATCCATTTCAGGAACGTTAACGTTGTTGTTCTTTTACAGGGTGTAAGGAAGAGGAATTTTCCTGGTCCAGCTATTTAAAACTGACAAAAGCACAAGCTGCCCCGAAGGAAGTATTCATCAATCAGGACAGTGTATGTCTTGCACTCTGATGCATAGAATTCTGGGTTAAAACCTGCTTGTATAAATTGTACTTTCTTTTCTGAACAGGTTGAATTGGACGAGGATTACGGTTTCCATGTCGGATTAAAGCTGGAAGCTGTGGATCGTATGAACCCGTCTCTGATCTGTGTTGCCACGGTGACAGACATTGTGGGCAAACGGTTTTTAGTGCACTTCGACAACTGGGATGACACCTACGATTACTGGTGTGTTATTATTATTATTATTATTATTATTATTATTATCACTGATTGTTATCACGCTAACAAACATTTGTGTTTTCTTTTATAAGGTGCGATGATCAAAGTCCATACATTCACCCCATTGGCTGGTGTAAAGAGAGAGGCCTTCCCCTCACACCTCCACAAGGTGATTGACAGCTCAATCATCCAGTAGTCTTTTTCACCAGTACTGTAATTGTAATTAAATAAACGCTTCCGCTGACTAGCATTTAACTGCTGACTAGCATGACTTGCATAATTATGCTAATTTTAAAAAAAGCACACACTGAGACATTCACAAGAACCATGATCAAAAAATTAAATGTCTTGTGACTTTGCAGATTATCCCGAGCCGGGTCGGTTCTCGTGGGAGCATTACCTGGATGAGACTGGATCCACAGCAGTGCCTGCAGACGCCTTTAAAGTGGTACACAAACATAAATCACATTATGCTCTCAGGATCCCGTTGAGTTTCGTCTTTTCTTTTTCTTTCTTTCATTTTTTTTTTTTTAACTCACTTGATGTCGAGTTAATATCAAACACATTTTTGCTTCTTTTCCAACATCGCTAATCCACGAACAAGGACAAAATATTACAAAAAAATAAAATTAAGTCAGTTTAAGGGCGTGGCCTAAAGTCTGAAGAGAGACCTTGTATAAAAGAAGAGGTTCAGTAACACTGTACATGTATTCAAATTGAATTTCTCCCTCCCGCTCTTCCTTTCTCTCTCTCATTCTGTTTCTCTCCATCCTTCTGTCTCGCACACTCCCTCGCTCTGTCTCTCCTTCCTATCTGTCTGTCTCTCTCTCTCTCTCCCGCACTGTCTGTCTGTCTGTCTGCCCCTCTCTCACTAACTCTCTGTGTCTCTCTCTCTCTCTCTCTCTCTCTCTCTCTCTCTCTCTCTCTCTCTCTCTCTCTCTCTCTTTCACTCTCTTTGTCTGTCTGTCTCTCTCTAATTTTCTCTCTCTCTTTCTTTCTGTTTGTCCCCCCATAGCGTCCTCCTCATGGTTTCCAGGTGAATATGAAGATGGAGGTGGTGGATAAGAGGAGTCCAGCGCTGGTCCGTGTGGCAAGTGTACAGGAAGTGGACGCACGCAGAATTAAAGTAAGCAGGATGTTGAAGTCAAAATGTTTGAAATTAACACCTCATGCAAAGGGCAGCATGGTGTTGCAGTGGTGAGCATGTCCGCCTCAGAGCAAGAAAGTCCTAGGTTCGATTCCCGGCTCGGGTGTTTCTGTGTGGAGTTTGCATGTTCTCCCCGTGCTTGTGTGGGTTTCCTCTGTGTACTCTGGTTTCCTCCCACAGTGCAAAAACCCTGTAAGTTAATTGGCTGTTGCAATATCACCCCTCGATGTGAGTGGGTGTGAGTGGGTGTGAGTGGGTGTGAGTGGGTGAGTACAAACGTCTGTGTGAGTGTCAGCCCTGCGATGACTTTGCAAGCTGTCCCACCCTGGCCCAGAGTCGACTGAGATGGCTGCCAGTCTCCCCGTGACCTTATTTCGGATTATGCAGTTCAGAAAACGAATGAATGATGAACGACCTCACACAAAATGCTCATTCAAACTTTAAACACAAAATAAGAGAACAAGCTGCAAACTCAGCGCCGTCAGCGGCAGCGCACACTTTTTTCTGTGCCATTTATTTTTAAATTAATTTGTTGCCTGTCAGGGCACAGAAACACTGACACGGCAGCGAGACTGAGCTCATGGGTTTTTAACATTAGCATAAGTACAGATCGCCGGAACGTCGCTATAAACGTACATTCCAATTTATTATAAACTTTACCGTAGTAGTTGTACGGGAAACCCTACAGAATAACAAATTTATTTATTACAGTATACATGTTTTTAATATGTTCTTGTTCTGCTGTGGTATGGTGGACGGATCTGCTGCCTTCTGGGATATTCATCCGCTTTTTATTAAAAGGATTCCATTTAAAACTGTGTTTGTCATCAGATCCATTTTGATGGTTGGAGTCACGTGTATGATGAGTGGATGGACTCGGATCATCCTGATATCCATCCTGCTGGATGGTGTGAGAGCACAGGACATCCTCTTAAACCTCCTCCCTCGACCACGCCCAACATTCCACAGCCTGGTGTGACACACACACACACACACACACACACACACACACACACACACACACAGTGACTATTATTGATGGGTATGTGGAAGCTCCTGTCTGGTTCCGTACACGTGTGATAATTGCGAAGTTTATTTTCACATGTCCTTTTTAGGTCCAAGAGAAACTGTAGCTGCAGCTCCACCCAGTTTCACCTCGGCGCCGTGTAAAACCGGTCCAAATTCCCGCAGCAGCTCCAAGTACAGCTTCCACAACAGGTCAGTCTGCTTCGCTGGACAATCCAGCCACGAAACACCTGAATGTTTTAGCATTCAAAACCAAATTTTTATAAATCATTTCGCCAACGGTTATCCAGAAATACAACGTAAAAACATCTGACTGTTCTCAGACACCGCAAAGTGCCCAGGTTTCGGGGTGGAGTAGGGTGGAGTGTGTGGGTGTACACTTTTGATCCGAGTAAAAATACTTTGATCGTATCAAGCAGCTATGTTTTATATAAAACTACAGTTCAGCAATTTTCTGCTTTAGCAGATAGTATGTAGGAGTGTTATTCCATCACAAAAACAGCCAATCATGTTCCAGTATGCAAATTTTTATTGTCAGAGCAGACTGTAATTTTCTGGGTGTGTTCTTCCTGTACGTAAACAGCTTGATGTCAATCTGTGCAACAGGAAGTGCCCTACTCCTGGGTGTGATGGCTCAGGTCATGTGACCGGACGTTTTACTGCACATCATTGTATATCCGGATGCCCATTGGCTGAGAGGAATCAGGGGCGGGTCAAAATGGATCTATCAGACACAGAGGGATCCAAACGCAATCTTCTCATCTTTAATCAGAGGGCAAAAAAGTCTCGTTACCATGGCAGGTGATGAAATAATTAATTAACCCGGATGTCCTTTTAATTCGGGAGTATGTATATATTACAATCCTTAATGAGGGGAGAAGTAAATAAATATAAACAATCTTTACTGTTTTGGATAAGTACACAGTCGAACATCTGGCTAATGAAGAGATTTTTATCTGTTCTTCAGAATCACTTTATTTTGATTCCGCTTAAATGATTATATGAACATTTTGATCAGTTAATACATTAAAAAAATTGTTTTTCAGAATTGGACGTCCTCCAAAATATCGGAAGAATCAACAACGAGCCTATCAGAGTGAGTTTATGACTTAACGAATCACAACATTTACCCACAACCTTTGTAAATACAAAACATGAAATATTTTATCAACGATAAAGACCCAAAGAGATGATGAGGAGAACGATGTGTCCCAAAAATACTGATAAATGAGATGAAAACCCAAAATGCACTGTTTTATTAAGTCCTCGGACTCGTCTCCACAACATCCAGAGACTCTGCCCTCCAGTAGTACGAAACATTCTAGTATATGTGACTCTGCTGTGATGGAGCACGTCAGTGCTGTCGGGAATACTGACAATATTTCCGATTAATATCAGAATTGGGCGGCGCTATGGTTTGCATTTCGATGTTCTCCTCACAGCAAGATGGTCTCTGGTTCGATTCCCTGGCTCTGGGTGTTTCAGTGAGGAGTTTGTATGTCCTCCCTATGTTTGCGTGGGCTTCCTCCCACATTCCAAAAACATGCACACTATGCTGACTGGAGGTTTCAGGTTGGCTCTAGGTGTGAGTATGCATAGTTGTATGTGTGTTGGCCCTGTGATGGCCTGGCAAGCTGTTCAGGGTATACTCCGCCTTCACCCAGAGTCAGCTGAGATGGGCGCCAGCCTTGCCACGACCCTACTTGGGATTAAGCGACTTTGAAAGAATGAATTTTTTATTTATATATATATATATATATATATATATATATATATATATATATATATATACATACACACACTCGGCCCCTAACCTACAAAATTAATCCGTTCCAGAGCCCTTTTCGTAAAGTGGGGATTTCATAAGTAGGGGTCGCATGTTACATGTTAAACGCCTAATTCGTTCCAAGGCTCCAGTCTTTGAAAAAGTTAAACCCTTTTACATATGATAAAAGTAAATCAATTTTGTTTGAAATATGAGTTAAAAGAAAATTATTTATTAAACAATTTAAACATTTTATTAACATTTTATAAACATATTTATTAATTAAACCATTATTAAACGTTTTTTATTAACACACACACACACACACACACACACACACATGTCTCTCTCTCTCTCTCTCTCTCTCTCTCTCTCTCTCTCTCTCTCTCTCTCTTTCTCTCTTGCGTGCACGCTGCGGGCCACGCCCACAAGACGTGGAATTCAAAGCGCATTCCCAGCTTGACAAGCTCAACTTTAATTTGATTCCTTGAGGGATCGGAATTCCAGATGAGCTCAAATGCGCCCACATTTATTAAACATTTACTGAATTAAAACAACTTAAAAAAACTAAACTAAAGCGTGAAGCTGGGAGGCCAGCGGAGCGGGATGTTGAGAGACAGCCAATGAGAGAGCAACTCGCGCTTGTGTGAAATTTTGATTGGCTCGTTTGAATTTTGAATTTCTTTTCGCAAGAGGGAGTTGCTTTCGTATTCCGGGGCCGGAAACTTAGGAAAATTATCTTCGTAACCCGGGGATTTCGTACACAGGGTCTTCGTAAATACAGGGCCGACTGTGTGTGTGTGTGTGTGTGTGTGTGTGTATATATACACACCTATACACCTTGACTATTTGCGGTTTTGCACTCGCGCCTTTAAATGTTCGCCTATTCGCGGATTGCCGAGCAACTGTCACTTGATTCAAATTCAGCCAATGGCTGTCCTCCTTCCTGCTGATTGCTTGAGATGATGTATACACCCCTTTTCCCTCATTCATGCACAAGTCTTCAATGAGCTTTTTTTAGTGTGTTTTAATTACCAGTTAAGCTCTATGATGCCACTCAAACACCGCTAACGCCAGTAAAAGGTAATGACGTTGGATGTCTCTTCTGAAGAAATAAGATTTTCTCCTGAAGAAACGACAGTTTCCTCTGAAGTGCCTGAAGAGGAATAATAATCTGAACTGTTGTAAAGCTGTAGTATTAAAGTCTTTTTCAATTATTATTCCAGTACAGTACCTACATTAATGCTTAGAATGTTTCTGTGTGTCTGTTTTCTCCCCACTCCGGCTGAGGGGTGTGGCTGAGCTGCTTGGGCTGAATGCAGTTCACACCTGAATTAAGTCCTCTCATCTACTCCCTACAAACACAAACCGCACGCTCACCTCAATGAAAGCGCACTGCTTAAGTCCTTCCCCTTTGAATGTGAGGCATTTGTCGCAAGTGACACATGGAGCTTGTGAGACGAAGCGCAGCTTATCCGGACTTCCGATCTTTCCAGTGAGCAAGTGCAACGTGCAGACAGTTGCTCGGCAAGCTGCGAAAAGCCAAGGGCACGAGTGCAAAACCACGAATAGTCAAGGGCCTACCGTGTATGTGTGTGTGTGTATGTGTGTATATGTATATGTGTAATATATATATATATATATATAAAATTTAGTATTTTTATGAGTTAAAAATAATCCATGAGTGAAAGTAATACCATTATCCAGAGCAACTTACATTTTTGATAGAGCTGAGCAGTTAAGGTTTAAGGTATTCAACAACACCAGCTTATTGGGCTTGGACCATGAATCCTTGTATAAGGAACCCAGAGCCCTAAATACTGAGCCACCACTGCCCTACTTCACCTAAACAACATGAACCTGTATGTTTGGTACAGGTCTACATTGTGACATGTTCTATTTTACACACACAAACACACACACACGCACACACACACACACACACACACACACACACACATACACACACACACACACTCACACACACACACGTTATTCCATGTCTTTAAGTTAGAGATGGCCCGTGAACTGGCTATTATTCATATCCTGTGCGAGTGAGTGGAATATCTGTTTTTAATTCTATTACACATTCATTTTTTCTATGTATTTTCTGACCCACTTAATGCCACTATGGTCACAGAGAGATTCATTCATTTTCTGAACCGCTTGATCCTAATTTAGGTCACTGGGCGGCTCATGCTCATCTCAACCGACTCTGCATGAGGTGGCAGAGTACACCCTGGACAGCTTGCCAGGCTATTGCAGGGTGGAAACATGCTAACGGCTATGCAGCTCCTCTTTACGAAAGTCAGCAATGATTCCTTTACATGAACCTCTCACCATAGACAGTGAGAGACATGGCACGTGGCCTTTGATAACCCAGTTAGCAGCACTGGGGCGGGGGGCTTAAACCCCCAGCCTTGGGACCAGTGATCCAGTACCTTACCACCAGACCACCACTGCCTGTTGGGCATGGGGAGAGTGGAGCCTGTCAGCTGACTCTATGCAAAGGTGCGTCCACCCTGAACGGCTTGTTAGCCTGTACCAGGGCCAACAAACATAACCGTTAGCAATCAAACCTGGGGAACGTATGGAACTGCTAATTAGCCTAATGTGCATGTCTTTGGACGGTAGGAGGAAATTTAAGTCCTGGTAGGAAACCAACAGAAGCAGAGGCAGAACTGAGCCTGGGACCTCCTCAAACCCACCAGACCACCCTACATTGGCAGATGTGTATGAGAGGAGAATTTACTGGGTAGACTTCACCTTTTGTGTGTGTGTGTGTGTGTGTGTGTGTGTGTGTGTGTGTGTGTGTGTGTTAGACATGACTTCAGAGAGTATGTATCCGTCCCTGTTCATGTCGGCGCTGACGGCGAGTTCGGATCGGACCCTCTCCCTCTGCTGGGAGCAGCACTGCAAGCTCCTTCCTGGTGTTGCAGGAATTCATGCCGCTCAAGTTGCTACATGGAGCGTAGATGAGGTCGGTGTCTGGTCCAGTTCAGGTACAGGAACTCGTCCCACGTGAAGTAAGATATCTCACTCTCTCTACAGGTGTTTGGATTTGTGCAGAATCTTATTGGTTGTGAGGAACAGGCCCGGCTTTTCAAGGACGAAGTGAGTACCGTGTTGAATTAAACCCCCCAACACCCCCCTCCCTCCACCCCAAAAACAAACAAACAAAACAAAACAACAACAAAAAAACAACCTTGAAATGAGTGAAAGAGTTCTTCTCTCCAGATGATTGACGGAGAGGCGTTCCTCCTGCTAACTCAAACCGATATCGTGAAGATCATGAGCATCAAGTTGGGCCCAGCCCTGAAGATCTACAACGCCATTCTGATGTTCAAGAGCACCGATGAAGGACTGTAGTTCACCTGGATCAATCAGTGCCGTGCCATATTCTCATCCATCCACAATCCACCTCCCATCAGTCATGTGTTACGTGTTTACTGCCGTCCCCAACAGAGAGAGGAGGAGAGAGAAAAAGAGAGAGAAAGAGAAAAGGGGGGAGAGGGACAAGAAAGAGAGACTCTGAGAAAGGAAAAGAGAGGAAGGAGGAAAGTGAGCGACTGATGAAGGTAAAGAGAGACAGAGAAAAGGAGAGAGGAAGAAAAAGATGAATGAAGAGAGATAGAGAGAGGGCAGAGATAGGGGGGGAGAGAGAGGGGAAGAGTGAGAAATAGACAGAGAAGGAGAAAGAGAGAGGGGGATAGGGAGAGATGAAGAGTGAGAGAGAGATAGAGAAAGAGAGAGGGAGGGAGAGGAAGGGAGACAGAGAGAGAGAGAAGAAAGAGAGACTCTGAGAAAGGAAAGAAGAGGAAGGAGGAAAGTGAGCAATGGATGAAGGAAAAGAGAAAGAGAGGAGGAGAGAGGAAGGAAAAGATGAATGAAGAGAGGTAGGAGCGATAGTGAGATAGAGAGAGGGGAGAGATAGAGGGGAGAAAGAGAAAGAGAGATTGGGGGATTGAGCGGGGAGGGGCGAGAGAGAAAGAGAGAGAGAGAGAAAGAGAGAGAGAAAGAGACCGCAATAGAGAGAGGGAGACAAAGAGACAGATAGGGGAGAGAGAGAGAGAGATGGAAAGAGAGAAAAGAGAGCGGAGAGAGAGAGAGAGAATGGGGAGGGAGGGAAGGGGGGAGAGAGAGAGAGAGAGAGAGAGAGAGAGAATGGGGAGGGAGGGGAAGGGGAGAGAGAGAGAGAGAGAGAGACTGTAGGAGGCTATGAGAGAGAGGAGGAGAGACAAGGGGAAAGAGGAATAGAGAGAGGGAAATAGCGAGGGATGAAGAGAGACTTGAGGAGCGAGGAAGAGAGAGAGAGACAGGAAAGAAAAAAGAGACACAAACATCCTGAAATAAAAAGTAAAATAAAAAGTAAAGCGTATCTGAGCCGAATCCGCGACTGCTGTATTTATACGAAACGCCGCCATCCGGATTTCTCTGCGTTCTCTCTGCTGCTGTCAGTCAGTGCAGTAATAATCACGCAGAAACGTTTCCTTTAAATCCGCGGAGTCGCTTTTTATCGTAAAATCAACTCAATCCGAATGATCACGGTTTAGTTATCAGATTTTTCTTGTTTTTTTTTTATACCAAACTATAAGAACTTTAACGAGAGATTTGAATTTCTCTGAATGAAATAGAACGGCGAGTTCGGTCTGTACAAAGATCGACGGCGGAGACGTCTCTGTACGGACCGAGCCAATACGCTCCCAACCGTCACGCCATCAAACTCCGTCTTTATTTAATGTGTTCCAGATTTCTATTTCAGATTTTTGTAATTTTCTTTGCCTTGCACTCATTATTATTTTTATTTTTTATTTATTTATTTATTTATTTATTTATTTATTTTTTGTACCTTTTAAACCGGCTACATGCTTCCTGTTTCAGTTTCCTGTAGTTTTTGGGTTGCCAGTCCACGCTAAACTCCTCATCTCGTGGACTCATCCTGGCTTCACAGGCATTCTTGAAGGTAGCGTTCGGTTTGTTTCTCTTTCCGTGGACGCCGCTGAAGGTCATAGTCTACAGTGCAGACCCGATTTGTTTCCCATGCGTCAACCAATCAGATTCATCTGAAATAATCGAGAGGAGTACTCTAGTTTGAGATGAATAATGCAGGGTTTAAAAATATACATTTTTGGATTTTTTTTCCCCCATTTTCTCCTTAATTCAGTCGTATCCAATTCCCGCCCATCAGGTATTACCTTCCCTGTCACACAAACACCACCGACCAGGGAGGGGTATACACATGCACATTCCCCCTCCTTGACATACAATGCTGTCTCCCCGCCTCTTTTCGAAGTGCTGCGCATGCGTATTTGGAGGACGGTCTCACACGCTCGGAGAGAAAAGCAATGAGCTCACAGACCCCTGTGATTGACTGGTGGTCGCTGTGAGTGACAGGGAAGTATGCGTATGCCATCACTCTCTCCTGTTTGAGCTCGGCCGATCCGCTCCCATGGACTTCCGGCCACGGACGGCCGTGCCCTTCAACCAGATTCGAACTAGTGATCTTCAGTGGGTTTAAAAATGGAATGAGGTTAAACTCAGTGTAACGCGGTGCACGGTGACCTCTCAGATAATCTCTTGTTTTGTGAGACCCCTTTCAGAAACGACGGAATGATGACGGCGGTAGAAGCCAAATGCTCCCAGAAATCAGTGCGATCTGACGTTACCTCTTTTCCAAATGTGGCAAGAAAAGGAAAAAAAAAAAAAGTAATCCAAGCAATAAAATAATTCCAAACGACAAGGAGGATGTTTCCGTCAACGTTGGGTTATTTGTTAGATTGTTAGAAACATTACCGATAAGATTCTAAACTGATTTCGGTGAATGTTTTCGGAGGGGTGGAGAACCGCGCAGGCCGCCCACTCGTTTACATTTTGGTGATAATATAGATAAAATTCTGGATCCAGGAATGTTTTTTCAACATTTTTTAACATTGTGAGGTCGGATGTGAAAAGTAATAGTACATCATGCCCAGCAGGGGGTGCTGTGTAGTTAAAAACAAATGAGAGATTGCGAGATTTCCATTCAACTTTTTCCCTTTATCACGGGTCGCCACAGCGAATGAGTCGCACGTCTGATTTGGCGTAGGTTTTTACGTCGGATGTCCTTCCTGACACAACCCTTTAGCGCAGGACAGAAACACACCGACGGCTTTGCAGCTACTCTTTACGAAAGTCAGTAATGGTTCTTTTACATGAACCTCTCACCATAGACAGTGAGAGACATGGCCCGCCTTTGATAACCCTGTTAGCTGCACTGGGGGGGGGGGGGACAGTCACAACCTTGTGGAGAGTGGGACTCGAACCCCCAACCTTTGGATCAGCGATCCAGCGCCCTATACAACCAGGCCACCACTGCCCCCTATATATATATATTGAGGTTTGCGTTCTCTAATTGTCCTTCTAGTTTGAAGTGCTCTAGAATTTTTTTTTTTTTTTTTTTTTTAATGCAGTAAAATGGTGCAGTCGGTTGTCCTGCTGTCGATGTGGATTTTCTTCCTCCTCTCTCAGGATATTTAAAAACCGGAGACGTTAAAGACTCTGTGTGGAAACAGTGTGTTTTTGGTATGCCGCGTTTTCCGAAGAGGACGGAAATGATCCGTAAAAAAAAAAAAAAAAAGTCACAAGTAAGTGCAGAATCAGGACGACTCGCATCTCACAATGTGTTTATGACCATATTGGAACTAGGAAGTGGCCAATGTTGCGGGAGGAAACCTCTCCGTCCTGTAATTCCTACTTGTACTTGTAT